>RYFJ01000828.1:0-312056 GCA_003991445.1 Oryza meyeriana var. granulata | reverse complement strand
AACACATATTCCGCCGAACATGAAGTCGAAGCGTCTTACGTACGAGTGTTCCTACTCGGCAAGAGTATAAAAATTTATTCGGTTGACATCCTATATTACCGAAGAGTCTCGATATACAGTAGTAATATACCGGGAAAGACCTTCCAGATAAGATTTTGACTTTATGTTTATTGTTTCACAATTAAGCACAAGTCGGGGTGATACACCTAATAGGTGTCCACTCTTCGACGCACATATTCGATATATCTACATGAAGCCCTTCATAGCCTCGCTGCACTGACATGAAGCAGGACTCCGGAAGAAGACTTCTCGGACAAAGAGTACTCGGGGGCACTGCACTCGGGCAATCTTCACCATGGAGGGAAGCACTCGGCATCAGCTGTGACTCAACTATAAAGGTCTCAAGGGCTACTATGGAGGCATGGGCCCGGGTACCTCTGTGGGCACCCCAGAAGTGCATTTATGAAGAGTACTATTACGGCAACGGATACTATCTAGATGGATGGGTCTTGAATAAAAACCGAATATGTGCGGTAACCATCCATCCTCATGCGCAGACTTGCCATAATCTTTACCCACTCACAATACAAATACCTAAATGCCGGAGAAGTGTACGAAAGAGATAATCCTAAGGATAGCTTGCCAGTCTCCGTCATACGCCCGTCAAACCACTGATGGTGGCGACCAAACGATACGTACCTAGAGGACTCGAACCACAATAGCTATCCCCAACCATCTCAATTATACACAACTCATACTCATGTTCAGCTAGTCCCTGGAAAAAAGCGACTAGCCTCACACTTTCATCGCAAGCAATTGATAAACATCACAAGTACTCTAAATATGGATAAATGAGCAGGATAGAGTTATAAATATTACAATAGGGTTCCCACACCCTAATTCATCACAAAGTGACAACAAACCTTTGCAGCGGAAATAAACACAAGACAAAAACCAGTGGTGCCAAAACCCATACACAGGGCAACCAACTGGGGCAGAACTTAACTTCGAACTACTAATTATCCTCACACCTCGGCGGGATAACAGTAGACCACATCATCTTGTCGTTGTCCTCACCTGAAAGATGCAGCGTGAGTACACAAGTACTCAGAAGCTTATACAATATTAATAATACAAAGGAGAGATGCTAGCCTCTACATCAAGGGGTATGGCTATGTGGATCTGATTTGCCTAAAGCTGATTTTATTGAGCAAGCAATACATTTTAAAACATAAGCATTTGAGAAAAACCTCAATCTGAAATTTTAGGACAGCAAAGTATATAGTTCTGAAAATGAAATATAAATGAGCATAAGCCATGCTCTAAACATCATCCATGGGGCCACCATTGCCCAAACATATATGCTACACAAGCCTATCCTCTTTTTCATGACTAATCCAAGTCAGATTTAATATTGAAACCTTTTCATCATTTATCATAAAACTCCCTTATATAAACCCATCCATCCATGACTTTCCTAAGTCATGGTAACCATATAATCCCAAGTTGGATGCTAACACAATTGACTAACACATCAAGCGTCGTCCGTAACCATGGACACGTCTATTCGAATAGTTCTTACTCTGATCAGAGGTGTACATCTTTACCCACACGATGTGATAGAAGCCAAACGGCTACACTCTAGTTTGATCCGTACCCGTCGGTACCCACACTCTACACATTGAGTGCGGACTAGAGGTCACAATAGAACCTTTTGCACGCTTAGCCCCAACCACCTAAACCACGTCTGGGCCCCCGACGACTTAGCCACGTGCGTGCATGGCAGCTAAGGCGGGCTCACCGTCGCGGGAGGCACCTCCGGCCAAGTATGGATTCACCAAGTGCAGGCTCGCAGTGCAGTCCCGCATGAGGTCCTCCAAAGGTCTCCCCTCACGACTGACGGACGGGCGTAGATGGTCACAGCCTCCCGTGCTACTGAGTTAAGCCGTCCCATGACCGGCGTGTGGAAGTACGTAGGGTGCTTGAATAGATGTCAACATGTTCGGTCCTTAACGACCCAGACGGAGCTACGTGCATCGGGGAAACACCATCCCTTCATCGCCCTATCATCCGTCCAAGTCAAAACATATTTTCAATTATTATTCAGAGGTTATTCTTTTCAGATGTGAACCCATTTATTCGCTTTAAACTAGTTTTGAACCGATAGCTCCATCTATCGGACTTTTTCTAAGTCTATGAGCATGGCTAAGCATTCGGTAACACAAAAGTATCCCAAAGTCCTTAACCAGGGGTGACAATGTATAAACATGGCATCAATACCCAAGGAATGGAAATGCATACAATTGGGTAATATTGACTCTACCCGTTTTCCCATTTTAAATAGACTGAAGCATGCATATAGATATTGTTTTCACAAACAAATCAATTTATTGAAAACATAGGTTCAATATGCTTAGATGCTTTCTTAGAAGTTAGTATTGATGCTTGCCTTGCTGCTGCGTTGGTTCACACTCAAATCCTGGTTCTTGCTCTACGTACTCCGAATTATCTGAATCTACCGATAAACAGAGAATATGCAAATAAGAATCCAATAAGCATGCCTATGCAAAAATGATCAATAAAAGCTGAGATAAATACAGTAGGTATCGCATGTCCTAACAAGATTCTAGGAGAAAGAATCAAGTCATTTGCATCTCTAGATTGGGAGATACAAAAATAACAAGGTAGAAGGGCTGAAAATGGCAGTTTCGTAATTATTTATTTTGAACCCTTAAGTTATTATATTTAACTGACATTTTCTATGAATATTTCAAGGAAGAAAGTATTTTTATATAAAATAGCATAACCTACTGGTTCTAAAAAAATTTAGTTTACTGAAATTCGATTTAAAATGAATTAGATATGAATTTTACAAGTTTAACCAAAAGAAAGGTTACTAAATTACTTAGGCCTATTTTGGGAGGTATTTTTTTTATCAAATACAAATTGTCCACAGTAAGTTCACAATTTTCTGAGTTTAACAAAAGTGGTTTCACATTTTTAAATGTTAGGATGAATTTTCTAGAAATTTATAAATTCCTAGGTTACAAATAGGTATATAAAAGATATTTCCATTTTTGAAGAAAAATCCTACACTGAAGTTCTCACTTTTTATTTTACCAAATTAAAGAGCACAATTTTATAAATCCACAGAAATTTGGTTTACCTCAAAAGGAGTTACAGTGAATTTTATAGAAATATTTCAATCTCCTAGGCACAAATTAAGTTATTATTGCTTCTTTAATTTCTAGAGGTATTTTCTATACAGAAGCTGTCATATTTTATTTTACAATATTAAAGTTCACAAATTTACAGAATTAACAAAATTGGTTTCACTCAAAAATGAGTTAAAGTGACAAAGATATGGATTTACAAAGTTGAGCTATTTTTCTGTTGGAAAAATATTTCAGTTTAACATTTTTCTTCTTTTTTCTTTTTCTCTCTTTCTCTCTTACAGGTGGGGTCAGCGCGGCATAGAGACAAAACAGAGCAGGCGCACGGGATAACGGAACGGACCGTCCGTTCCCGGAGTGGATGGTCCGGCGGCGGAAGGAATCCAGTGGCTCACAGCGCTGGCTTACTCCGGTGGATCTATAGTCAAGGCGAAAGGTTCCCGAGGTCAGTGACTTCCTAAAGACGACTCCTATGCGAGGAATCGGACTGAGACCTACTAGAGAGAGAGAGAACTCGACGGCGGTGACACAGATCGGCGCCGGGGAAGACAGAGGCCGATCTCGAGCTTCACTGTGCTATAACCCGATTCCTTCGGCTGGCAGTCTCCTGGAGGTCCGATGATGATTCTGGCGAGCTGGCTCAGTTAGACTTGCTCCGAGGCGGCCGGAACGGCCGTGATGTCCCGGCGGCGGCGCTGTAGAGCAGACGGTGAGGCACGGTGTCTTCGGCCGGCGGTTCCTAGGGCAGGTAATACAAAAATGGAATGGTCAGAAGGTATAGATCATGTTCCCGAAGCTTAGAAAGGGTGGAGCTCACCGGAGCTAGCTCGGGACCAATCGAACACCTTCGGCGGAGGGGCAAATAGGGTTGCCGCCGGTGATCCTTGGGGTCTCCGTGGGTTCTCCGGTGGGAACGTGGAGAGGAGGAAGAGAAGAGATGGCTGGCGTGTTCTGAGGCGAAATGGCCGAGGTTTTCCCATGGAGGAGCTCATCTAGGTCACTCTGTGTGTGCTGTGGGAGAGGAGAACGAGAGGAAGACACGTCTGCCATGCAATGCTGAGTCGTGTCCACTGCTACAGTGGTCAAGGTGGGTCCCACATGTCAGGAAACAGTGTTCTACACACTTGTGGCTAGCTTCACTCTATGACTTGTGGGTCCAGGAAGTGAATTCCTAGGGAAGAGAGAGGAGTAAGGGCAGGAATGTTGGTGAAACACACTGTCACATGCTATGGTGAGGCTGACAAGTGGGCCAGGTCTTGTGGGTCCCACTGGTCAGTGACTTGAGAGAGAAGAAATCTCCAGAAACTAAGTCTTGCTAGCTGTCAAGCAGGCAGTCTTTGCATTACTGTTTCACTAGGTTAATGAGGAGCATAATTCATGGGAAAATTACTAGAGGTAGAGAAAGATGTGTTCAAACTGCTGACCGAATTTCGTGGTTAGAAGTGTTCTGGTTTGCCTTTGGTGAAAATGCAAATTGGGGCTACTGATCCAGTTTTTCTGCAGCTTGATTCATCTCCCAGTGCCTTGCTCTTATCATTTTATGTGCTTTCCTTGAGAGATAAATCAAACCAAAATTCTTGGTAGCAGGGTTCATGTTGGCACACTCTTTGGCAAAAGGGCTCTGTCTAATTAGTCTTCATTTTAATGTGGTGAATTTTAGAAGTAAACCAATTTATTTCAGCTAGCTTCCTAGCTTTGCTGATTTGAGGGATTTTGTTGAAGCATTTATTGAAGTGATAAAATTATGTAAAATCTACAGTGGGTTAATTTGGTGAGATAGTTCTTGCAGGAATTTTTCCATGATTTTAGGTGCAGCCAAAATTCTTTAGAAAAATCTGTAGATTATACCAATGCATGAGTCAAAAAGAAGAACCCAGGCTGAGACTTGTTTGGAATTTTTTAAGAGGTCTAAAGCAATGAAATAAATTCTGGAAAAATCATATTGTTTCATGATAATTAAACTAGTATTTGAATAAATTATTTCCCACTGGTGCTTCTGTCCAATTTGATGCACTTTTTGCAGTAGGTCTAATTTTGCCGATTAGGGTTTTATTGCATTGGTGGTTTTAAATATTGCAAACTTTATTTTGCAAGAAGTGATAATGCAAGAATTTAATTTGTGCACTCTAATGACCGTAGGTCGTGGCACTAATTACCTGGAATCCGATTTGGAGCTGTGACAACCTCATTACCAGTATATGGGCCACTCGGATAGAGGATAGGCCGAACCATGTAATTAGAGATAAGATAGCACCTGGCAGGCTTTGCCTTGTATAATAAGAAAGCATAGTCTTAGTCGGATAGGACTCTATCTCTAAGGAGAAAATCCCTTGGCCGTATCCGGCTAGGATCCTTATCATGTACCCCTATCCCTTAGTATATAAAGGGAGGCAGGGCGCCCCTCAGGGCATGAAGAACAAGATCATCGATCACCATACACCTCAGAGGAATAACACCTCAACTGGACGTAGGGTATAACCTCACCTTGAGGGCCTGAACCAGTATAATTCTCCTGTGTTCCTCTGCAATCCACCGAATTCACCCTCGCCGAGTAGCCCCATAGTATTATTGCCGGTGCAAAGCATCGACACCTGTTAATAGCGGCCTCTAGCAAGGCATATTAGCCCCAAAATATACATAAAGATCATATCGGCTGAACCTGTAATGTCCTTATGTACAAATCCCTTTGCCTCACGATATCGATTGAGCTCAAGGCGAGACTTGTGTCATTCTCTTAATAGCTCAATCACTCTCTCGATCCTGTGATGGATTACAAACTTGTGATTGACACCTCAATCACCGTAGCATGGCCATGCACTTCCATAATCCATTACATCGAGGGGCCCAGAGATATCTCTCCCATAAGGAGGGGCAAATTCTATGTTGATCATTCATATCCCACTACATGTTTCATAGAAAATCCGAAGACTACTTTTATGACTACCCAGTTACGGAGTAGTGTTTAGTAGTCCCAAAATAAGCTACTACGTATGTTGGGAACCATGATGATCTCAAGTCTAAGGACTCTACATAAACACTACTTGAGACTAACTGATGACACATGAAATCTCTGTAGTATCTCATGGTGGGTCTATCCAACATATGTTCACTAACATATGTCCATATTATCGATTTGGTATCTCCATACCATGATCCATGAGACATGATCATCAATCAATACATATGCTGATATTACAATCATATTTGTTCCTCATATGATATATGATCAGGGATAATTTAGAAATAGCAACATTTGACAGTAAGAGTCTCATGAATAAGTCACATACTCATTGATCAATAATGATGGTGTCTATTTCAAGGAACAAATCAATACATTATAAACATAGCATGTGATATATTTAACATCTCCATGTTGCCTCTAGGGCATATCACTAACATTGGCAACTCTCCTTGTCGCAAGTGAAGGCTTGCTTAACAACGTGGCACAGGGAGAGTACTCCTGCCGGCCTTGGCATCTTGAGCACCATATATGTATAGTGCAGCACCACCATGAATTTGGTGAGTGCAAGCAGTCTGAGTATATCGTGATACACGGTCTCGAAGTTGGCAATCTCAAAGCAGATTTTCTCCATACGAAAATTCTCCCGTGTGCCAAAAGTAACTAGCAGATTTATCTGTCCGAGTGGAGTTGAAGAGAGGCCGGGGATTACCCTGTGGAAGGGAGCTCTTGATGTTTTGTATCGGAAATAATAATATGGGGCTACTCGGGAGACCTAAACTTGATGGACTGCAAAGGAACATAAACAATTTGTACTGGTTCAGGCCCTCGAGATGAGGTAACACTCTACATCCAGTTGTGGTGTATTTCCTTTGAGGTTTCTCTGATGAGATTGTTCTTCTCCTTCTTCCTCTTCTCTTTTTTTCTACCCTCAGGGGGCGCCCTACCTCCCCTTATATACTGGGGGGCAGGGTTACAGAGTAGGAACCCTAGTCGGAGTCCTACTAAGGGATTTCCTTCTAGGAATACAACGTGCCTGACTAGGACTATATCCTTTCCTTGTCGTACAAGGTTATATATGCTAAGTCCTATTGTATCCCTAATTACAAGGCTAGGCCTATCCTCTGTCCGAGTGGCCTAAATGCTGCTCATGAGGTACCCGGGGCCCATGGCCTCCATAGGAGCTGTACCCGGCCGCAGCTTGGTGAACAATATGTTGAGTCTGCTTCCTCCATCGATGAGAACCTTCTTCAGTTTGATGCTTCTGATGACCAGGTCCAGGACGAGTGGATAACGTCCTGGATGCGTTACTCAGTTGGAGTGATCTGCGAGGTCAAAGGTGATTTCCTTTTCTGACCAGCACAGATATTGGGTGGTGTCTGATGAGACCGAGTTCACCTCTTGGGCAGTTACCTTCTGTTTGTGCTTGGACTCATACGCAGATGGCCCTCCAAATATGTGATTGTGCTTAGCCTGGGGATCTTGATAGTCGTTGGCTGCGCCCGAGTCCAGCTTATCTTTGTCCTTTTGCTCGCTGGACGTAGATGTCTGCTCGGAAGCAAACTTCTTGAGCATAAAGCAATTTTTAGCCGCGTGCTTCCCCTTTTGGTGAAAAGGGCATGGCCTGTTCATGATTTTCTGGTAGTCGTCTATCCTCAGGGGTCATGGTCGGCTGTGCTCGACTGCTGCCACAATGTTGTCCAACTTTCATTTGCGGTTGCCATACTTAGTCGGGCCTACATCGTTGGTGTCCTTCCGCTCCTTCTGTCGGGGCTCCTTGTCGTCTAGGGCCTCAGCAACAACGTCGGTCGAGTCGGCATATTTATTTGCCATATCAAACAAAGCCTTGACAGAGTTGGGAGGCTTCCGAGTGAATTTAGCAATGAACGGGGTATCTCTCACTCCCTTGTAGAAAGCAGTAATGACTACCTCGTCCTTGATCTTGGGTATCGAGTTCCTCTTCTTGGAAAACCACTTGATGAAGTCGCGGAGGGACTCATTCTTTCTTTGGTGGCATTGGTACAGATCGTACTCAGAAGATGGCCTCTTGTAGGTTCCTTAAAGTTTGCAATGGAGCGTTCACGGAGTTCCCCCCAGGAGCCAGTTGACCGCCTGGGAAGCCCCGTCGGCCTTGTCCTCACCGAGTCAGCCAAGGCGATTGGCAGGTAGTTAGCCATGGCCTTGTGATCGCCTCCAGCCACTCGTATCGCCAAGGTGTACATGGTTAGCTAGGACTCCAGGTTGGTCTTGCCATCGTACTTCTCTATACCAGTCGGCTTGAAGCCAGATAGCTAGTCAACTTGTTATAGTTTGTGGGTAAACGCCGGAACTCCTTCGTCTGGGTGAGGCCTTTGACTCTGACTATGGCGATGAAAACACTCGTGGTGGAGGCCGAAGCGCTCATGCTAATTCTCGAGTCGGCGGTGTTCATCCTCCTCACGTTCCTAGCACCAGGCATTGATGTCATGATGGAGATCTCACCGTAGCCGTCCTCGGGAGTCCTGGTAGTCATGGTGCTCCTCATGGTGATCTCGTCGTCGGTCATTGTTTTGATTGCCGAGTGACTTATGACGGGACTCTGAGTGATGCTAACTAGAGCCAGCTGCCAGGCGTCGAGCTGAAGCAGACGAGATCGCTACATCTAAAGTTGTCTTGTTTGACAGTATGAGTATGTCTCCAGACTGCTATCGTTGTTGACATGCTGCAGCAGTGATCATTACCTTGATCCTCGCAATAGTCGGGGTAGCCTGGTTGTCACGCCTGAACTACAAGGTGTCTAGTAATGTGGCAGCGGCCACGACATTCTGTTGTGGGGTCACAAAGATGTCGTGGTTGCCTACCTAGGTTTAGAGGATTTCTTGTTGAGCAGTCCACCTAGCCTTCCACAGGTTGTCATTGTGAGCATTGCGCTCAGCTTGCAGGCATCGTGTGTCTTCCTCCTATTGCTCATGCAATCAGCGAGCTTCCTCCTCTTGCTGGTCACACAGTCGACGCGCGTCTTGTCCAGGGGTTGATCCCTTTGACGCCATGAACACTTTGCGTGGTGGAGAGAAGCTTCCCGAACTGCTGTCTGACTGCGAGTCATAGTCAGAGTAGTTCAGGGGGTGATTACAACTCCAACCTCCCTAGATCTGATCTCGAGCGGCTCTGAGCCGTATCTGAGTCAAATTCTAGGGGATTGGATCAGCCGTATTGGAGTTAGATTGAAGTTATCCACGGCATTGCCGAGTCCGAATGGGAGACTGACGATCTCCTCCTCCCCTAGCCCTATCTCGGTCAACTCAGGGCTGAGTCTGAGTCGAACACCGGGAAAAAGAGTTGTCCCTAGGCTTGTAGATCTTAGGAATCACCACCGTAGGTTGCCAAAGACGGTGGCAGCATTGAGAATGCCGACTACCATGAAGCCGGCCTGGTCCCTAGCCAATCGGGTCAAATCCGAGTCGGTCAGGGTGAGGTTCCCAAGTTTGTCGGCGACGAAGTCGAGGCTCTAGAAGGATTGTTTGCCCAGGGAAGAACTTGACGCTGTCGACTTTGGTGATTGAATCCATCAGGCTTGATGGCAATGATCTCGACAGAGCCCCTACTTGGCGCACCAACTGTCGATGCTTTGTATCGGCCATAATAATATGGGGCTACTCATAAGACCTAAACTTGATGGACTGCAAAGGAGCACGAAATGATTTTATTCTAGTTTGGGCCCTCAAGGTGAGGCAATACCATACTTCCAACTGTTGTGTATTGCCTTTGAGGTTTCTCTGGTGAGAATCTGTATATCAATCTGACGATCTCTCTTGCCCTAGGGGGCTCCTTACCTCCCCTTATATACTGGGGAGATAAGATTAGAGGGTAGGTATCCCAGTCAGACTTGTCCAAGTGATTTCCTTTTCCTTGTCATGCAAGGTAACACACGCCAAGTCCTATTGTATTGCTAATTACATGATCAGGCACATCCTCTATCTGAGTGGCCACAAAATTTCCCATGAGGTACCCAGGGCCCATGGCCTCCACTCAACAGGAGCAACGAAGTGGACAACACTCAAGGATGTCAACCTGCACTAGCCTAGCAAGACCAGCCTCAACATGACAACAATGGAAAGAAGATGTTTGTGTCCTACAACTATTTTGAGCCTAGCCACTTTGCAAAACAATGTCTGAAGCCAAAGCATCATCAGCCACTGGTACGTGTCAACAACATCGTCATCGCTAGAGCCAATGTAGTGCCAGTTACGTCCCCAAGTGATGCAGATGAGCCAGTTGGATCAGAAGAGCAGTAGACCCTTAGACTTAGAATGTGAATGGAGAGTTATGGAATAGGATAACCTTTAGTTTACCTATGCCCATTTTCCTTCTAGCCGTTCCCAATCTAGGGATGAGATTCTTTATAAGGGGGGTAGTTTGTCACAACCCAATTTTTCGGAAATTAAATAATTAATTAATAATGAATTTTTTATAATATATATTAAATTCTAAAGTAAACTAATTAAGTAAAGTAAAAATAGGAGATAAAAATTACTTTAATAAATCATGGTTGAATTCAATTTTAATAAATTCTTTGTGTGTAAATAACCTCTCAGAGATTTTTTTGGATTTTTTGGAGCTCTAGAATTAATTTTAATATTACAAAGATCAATTTCAGTAATTATTTAAACAAAATTCTTTTCCTCTTTTCAGGTCATCCTTGGTCCCGGCCTACTCTGCCCGATTCCTCCTGTGTCGCCACCGGATTCCCAGCGCCGCCACCGTGCCCTAGCCCCCGCTCTCTCTATAAATAGCGCCACCCTCTCCCTCCTCGCGCAATATTTTCGCCACCGCCACCGCCTAACCGCTGCCGTCCCTGCTAGCCTCGCGCCGTCTCGCCCCAAGCCCACCGCCCTCCTGCATCCAGTGCCGCCGCCCTCCTACTTCCGGAGCCGCGCCGCCACACTGCAAATCGCCATCGCCATCGTCCTCCATCCTTCACCGGTGAGTATCAGAGCTCACTATTGCCATCAACCCTTCCCCTCCGACACCTCTCGGATTAGGATGCTGCTATCCGCCTCCATCATCTCCTCCCTTCGCTGCTCCTCATCGTCCCATGCCACCGCATGTCGCCATTGCACCATCGCTTGCACCTCCGTCGCAGCACCGTCTGTGCCACCGTCCTTTGCCGTGGCCATCCTCCTGGCCACGCCGTGTGCTAGCATCACGTCGTGTCGTGCCATGCACGGCCATGCTCACCAATGCCCCTGTCACAGTAACAGGCAGGCCCTGCTGGCAGCCGCCTCTCGGTGACTGACATGCGAACCCTGGTGAACAGTACCCAAACAGGTCTCGGCTGTCCATCGTCTTCGATCAAATCTAGGCCATCCGATGTTCATAAAAACATCGAACGGATCTCGTCCATCCAATCTATCTTAATTTAATCCGAGCCATCAGATTCTCCTAACCTCACAGCCCTGCCACGTCAGCCCTAGTTTTGCCACGTCGGCATCCACCTCACCTGCCATCTTAGCTAGTCCATCTCTCCTCTTTTCTCTATGGTCCCTAGACCTAGCTTTTGTGAACCCAGACACTGACAGTAGGTCCCTGCCGATGTTTTGTATCGGCAAAAATAATATGGGGCTACTCGTGAGACCTAAACTTGATGGACTGCAAAGGAATACGAACAATTTATACTGGTTCAGGCCCTCAAGATGAGGTAATACTCTACGTCCAGTTGTGGTGTATTGCCTTTGAGCTTTCTCTGATGAGACTGTTCTTCTCCTTCTTCCTTCCTCTCTTTTTTTCTACCCTCAAGGGGCACCCTACCTCCCCTTATATACCAGGGGACATGGTTACAGAGTAGGAACCCTAAGAATACAACGTTCCCGACTAGCACTATATCCTTTCCCTGTCATACATGGTTATGTATGCCGAGTCCTATTGTATTCCTAATTACAAGGTTAGGCCCATCCTCTGTCCGAGTGGCCCAATAGCTTCTCATGAGGTACCCGAGGCCCATGGCCTCCACAGCAGCCCCTAAGACCTTCATAGTTGAGTCATAGCTGATGCCGAGTGCTTATCCTCCATGGTGAAGAATTCCCGAGTGCGCTGCTCCTGAGTACTCTTTTGTCCGAGTGCTTCTTCTCCCGAGTCTTGCTTCATGTCAGCTGACAACGAGGCTATGAAGGGCTTCATAGAAAAATATGAATAGTGTGCACCGAATAGGTGCACCTATTAGGTGTAGCCCCCGACTTTGTGCTTAATTGTGAAACAATTAAAAATAAAGTCAAAGATCATTAACCTTATAGTTTTTCCTAAGTAGTATACTACTCGTTATGTAGACTCTTCAGCATCATATCAGCTGGAATAATTTTTGCTCATGGGAATTGGTGGCTAACCATGTAAGCCGAGTACCACTTCTCGAATTATAACCCAATGCATGGTCAGGTGTACTTGAGAGATACCTGCATCCCCAATTT
The DNA here is from genome assembly GCA_003991445.1 of Oryza meyeriana var. granulata. Taxonomy (NCBI): domain Eukaryota; kingdom Viridiplantae; phylum Streptophyta; class Magnoliopsida; order Poales; family Poaceae; genus Oryza; species Oryza meyeriana. Next base: position 299,484 of record RYFJ01000828.1, on the reverse strand, counting down.
TAATGGAAACTAGCTGTTGATCCTTATAAGGATGTATCCTCAATACTGGTAAATAATGCAGATATCTAAACACACATGTCCAGCAATTAGGCTTTCATGAAGCATATCTGATTATTTAATTGGTTTCTGTGAATAGCATCTGTACTGTGATTTTAACACAGCTAGCAGTCAGCTCTACAGAGCATGCTATTTAAAAACTCATATCTTGTGGCCCAATACCAAATTAGCCGGCCCAAGCCCACTTATCAGCATAGGCTCTATAAAAGCGGGGAGAGAGAAAATATTCCCTCATCTTCTCCAATCTGCCAATCGTTTCGCCTTTGAGCTTCCGTGCTGAAACTTCTCACTTTGTCTCGCTAGGGTTTGTCATAGCCAGCGTCTACCGTGCAAAACTCGAGTGATTCCACTCCGCCGCATCCATCCCATGCCTTCAGAAACATTTCCCCAAAATCTCCTCACTCTCAACAATGCCGAGAGCTTCGCTCGAGATCCCGGAGATGTCCGCGGAGGCTTGGCCGGTCTCGGACTGTGGCTTGACAAAGCTAAAGAATCTAGAGAAGCAACTGATGCTGCAGCAGCAAGAAGTCATCCATTGGCGCACTACCAAAGGGGAATCTATTCCGGCGCCCCGATTTGGTGAGACTGTCGCCTTCACCTCTTTCTTCCATCGTGGTCTCGCCCTTCCCTCTTCAGATTTCTTTCGCCAACTTCTATCCTTCTATCAATTAGAGTTGGTGAATCTGAACCCCAACTCCATTTTGCAAATCTCCATCTTTGCCACCCTGTGTGAATGTTTTCTGGGGGTTAAGCCCCATTTCAACCTTTTCCGGTACTTATTCCACATGAAGCCCTAGCCGTCTAAAAATAAAATCCAAGTGATTGGGGGAGCCAGTCTTCAACTCTGGAATGAAATGAAAATGATGAGGACATCACTAGCTCGGAAACGACCCTAGCTACCTTATGTATTTATCAACCAAAGGTTCATGCTTTCTACGTAAGATTTACGTGTTACATATTTGAATAGCCGTTACTACACCATGAGTTTTGTGTGTTCTTGTTTGCAGAGATACTTGCTTGGGTGAAGAGAAAGAGACCGAGCGCAAGGAACACACGGATGATCAAAGAAGTTGATTGGGGACCAAACCAAGACCTTACCCAAGTCTACTTTTACATCACCACGTCACTTTTTGGTCCATAGAAGGCAAGAGATGAAGTTCTGCACATTTTGGATTCGGATTCGAGCCTCCTGACAGCATCAACTTCAAACGGACCTAGCCGCTGATCCAGAAAGACTCTCGGGGCCCATGAGTACTTGTTAGAAAGCTTATGGAGTCTACTTTCAGATGGTTTTAGTCCCACATCAAAATTCCTCCTGAGCTGTCCAAAATCGTCGAAACAAGACATGTACCTCTTCCAGTCTGAGTCTGTTTTGGGCCTTGAACATTGTAATTGTGTCGTGGGCAAAGCCTAAGCGGTGTGCGCCCTAGGCATAACTCTAGGACGTCCCAACTCCTATATATACAGTAGCCATCATTGTTTAAAGGTGGGTTTTGCTTAGATTATTCTGTCCTTGAACAGTTTCGCCGTTTATCGGTTTGTGAGACCCCAACTCGAGAGTATAATCATTCATCTGCAATTGAGTTGCACTCTTTCTTGTTCTTGCTTGTGTTCTTCGATTCGCATGCAGGGATTAGCCTTCGTGGTGAGGTCAACCGGGCAGCGCACGGTTGATAACGAGAGGAGACGTGGTGCTGTGATTGCAGGGTTTGGGTCTTGGTAATCAGAAGCTAGATCATGAGTGTCGATTCTCCACCAAATCGATAGTTATCCTTACCTAACGGAAGATCGGGCACCCCGTTGCCATCAAGTGGTATCAGAGCGAAGGTTGCCCGTTAGGTATAATCTTTTTTGTCCTATTTCAATCTTTGTTTACTATACCTAGAGTCCAGAAAAAGCCACAAAAATAAAATTGGTAGTCATAGGTTTTTCCCTGTCCTACAATCACGTTTAGCCTTTTGCATAATTCTGTTTCAGAGTCCGTAGTGTTGAGTTTGTGTCCTAGGTCGAGTTCGGTTGCTGGCTTAGATTGTGTTGAGTCCGCAGCACCCCCCAGATAGCACCATCTGATCCCGAATCAGCCTCCACCAAAACACTGATACGGAGGACCTTCCTTGAAATAGTCGTAACTTTCGCATATGAACTCGGAATCAGGTAAATAAATAGTCTATGGACATCTACAGAAAATTTCCCATCCGCTACTCCACAATTTTGTTGGGTTTGCCGAAATTAGTTTTTCAAAATTCAGGCCAGAAAATTGGTTTTCCGCACTTCAAATTTCTAGCATGCTTTTTAAAGCACGCCCATGTATTTCTACAGACCACACCTTATATCAGACTGAGCTGTCACCTCCTGAGGTTGTTGTTCCTATGCTCCTAGTTGAGAAAAAATATCAGAAAAATAAAAGAAAAATAAAAAAAGGTGTGAAAGAAGAGAAAAAAGGGTAAAAAAAGAAAAAAAAAAGAAGAGAAGCACATAGGACACACCAGGGAGCCATCTGTGGTTGTTTTGTGCTGTATTTTTGCCTTGTCCTTTTTTCCTTGCCGCTGTCCTTTCATACTTATTTGTCTTCCTTGTTTTATCACATCTAGTTTAGAACGCGTTTAGGCTAGCAACTAGGACTAGTGCTTTGGACATTTATCCAGCATTACTATCTGTTATTGAATTGTGTGCTACTAACATATTTTGGCCTCCCAAGCTCCACATATATACTTCTGGTCAGCACGGTCTCGACCCTTGCAATCGCTGGATCACGCCCTCAAGGTATCATGAACCAGCTACCGATTGTTCCATCCTTTGCTCGCTAGTCTCAGAACCTTGTAAGAGCTCGGTAAGGTGCTTCCATTTGCGAGTGTCCACTATCCTTGCATAGTAGTATTTGATAGGGATAATTCCTTTGTGTTTTCTCTATATTCTTGCTAACAATGCCAGGGTCCGACAAAATGGCGGAGTGCGTTCTTTGCGGTGAGATGCAAGGCTGCAGTGACCAAATGATGAAGGGGCCGAATGAAACCATTCTAAAGGGGGTCAATGCTGCTCTTGCCAAGCCAAACATACACCACACGCTTGAGAGTACTTTGGTACAACGAGTGCTAAGTTCTCAAATGGAGAAAGCGGAGCAAAATCAACGCCACAATTTGTTCAAATCAAGGTTTGTGGTTCACAATAAAGCATGCCATATTATCATTGATAGTGAGAGCTGTAGCAACTTGGCAAGTTCAGATATGGTCGAGAAGCTTGGATTGTCGACGCAACCGTATCCTAAGCCTTATTACATCCAGTGGTTCAATTCCTACGGTAAGTTGAAGGTAAGTAAAATTGTGAAAGTGGAGTTTTCCGTAGGCAATTATCATGATAGTGCTATATTTGATGTTGTTCCAATGCAAGTATGTTCTCTACTTTTGGGTAGACCTTGGATATATGATAGAGATGTTGTGCACCGTGGTAGAACCAACACGTACACGTTTACACATAATGGCAAGAAATTTAAGTTGCTACCTATGTCCCCTGCTGAAATTTTGAAAGATGATCTTGAGAGGGAAAAGATTAAAAACCATGAGGCTTTCAGAAATAAATGTAATAATACTAATGTTTTGATGCTTTCACCTAAACCTGAGTTATTGCAAAACGAATGTATTGTTTTGGGCACTGACATTTTGCAGGTATCTGAGAAGAGCCAAAGTAAGGAGGAAAGGAAGAAAGACATAGAGAAAAAAGATTCATCTATTGTTCCATGCATGTTTCAAGATGGTTTAATTAAGAGTGCACCTACAGTTTTTGAAAATGAGAACAAAGGTAATAGAAATAGTGCTACATTCACTCAAGGTATGGACAATTCTGATGTGCTATCTATGTCCACTAATCATGCTAGTTTAGAGAAATCACTAGTGGAATCGTGTTTTATATTACCTTTGTCACATGATGATTTGGTTCCTATTTCTTGTGATAAAGAAGAGTTGTGCAATGCTTTACTTATATCCATGCCACAGCTAGTGAATGAACATGTTAGTAATGTTGTTGAACCACCATGTGCTGATTTTAGACATGTTGTTCACATTGCTAGCGAGAATGAAGAGCTTAGATTGCTATCTTCTTTAAATACTTGGGCTATATTCAGTTTGATGATCTTTGTCTATTCAATTATTTAGAGAAGAAATTATTTGCTAGATCTGATTTGCCATGTCCTTCTCATATAATTTTTCATGTTATTGGCAATTATGATAATAAAGGAGAATATAATGTGCATAGAGTATACATTTGTTCAAATTTTTATATACCTCCGTTTCATAATGATATATCTTGTCTAGAGGACCGCATGAGTATAAATAATTCTCTATCTAATTCCTCTAGTTGTTTAAATGAGTTGCAGGTTGGTTTGCAAGAAGGGGAGTTTGTGAGCTGCACAATACTACAAAGTGTTCTCCGTGTTTAAAAATTTCAGAATTCAACCATATGCACAACATTACCTCCCCCTATGGTATCAAAGATAAAGTTATGTTCATCAGGCTTAATGACAAGGTGAAACCGCGAACAGTTTCCAATCAAGAAGGGGACAATGATGAGGACATCACTAGCTCGGATACAACCCTAGCTACCTTATGTATTTATCAACCAAAGGTGCATGCTTTCTACATAAGATTTACGTGTTATATATTTGAACAGTAGTTGCTACACCATGAGTTTTGTGTGTTCTTGTTTGCAGAGATACTTGCTTGGGTGAAGGGAAAGAGACCGAGCGCAAGGAACGCATGGATGATCAAAGAAGTTGATTGGGGACCAAACCAAGACCTTACCCATGTCTACTTCTACATCACCACGTCACTTTTTGGTCCATAGAAGGCAAGAGATGAAGTTCTACACGTTTTGGATTCGGATTCGGGCCTCCTGACAGCATCAACTTCAAACGGACCTAGCTGCTGATCCAGAAAGACTCTCGGGGCCCATAAGTACTTGTTGGAAAGCTTATGGAGTCTACTTTCAGTTGGTTTTGGTCCTACATCAAAATTCCTCCTAAGCTATTCGAAATCGTCAAAACAAGACACGTACCTCTTCCAGTCCGAGTCTGTTTTGGGCCTTGGGCCTTGTAATTGTGTCGTGGGCTAAGCCTAAGGGGTGTGCGCCCTAGGCATAACCCTAGGACGTCCCAACTCCTATATGTACAGTAGCCATCATTGTTTAAAGGTGGTTTTTGCTTAGATTATTCTATCCTTAAACAGTTTCGCCGTTTATCGGTTTGTGAGACCTCAACTCAAGAGTATAATCATTCATCTGCAATTGAGTTGCAATCTTTCTTGTTCTTGCTTGTGTTCTTTGATTCGCATGCAAAGATTAGCCTTCGTGGCGAGGTCAACCGGGCAGCGCACAGTTTATAACGAGAGGAGATGTGGTGCTGCGATTGCAGGGTTTGGGTCTTGGTGATCAGAAGCCAGATCGTGAGTGTCGATTCTCCACCAAATCGATAGTTATCTTTACCTAACGGAAGATCAGGCACCCCGTTGCCATTAGAAAAAGATCTATCTCTCTGTTCCTTTGAAAACCTCCCTCAAGAGCTGGCATAGAGAATGGTTCTATTGTTCTGATCTCGAATCTTCTCTGCCCCCTTTCACTGGCTCTTCTCCGGTGGTCCTGCCTAGCTAGTCTTCTGTGCCAAACTACAAAGAGATGGGCTAGGTATACCAACTGATAGAGAAGATCGATCAACTGAAGAGCTTAGATTTAACTAGTCCCTGGGTGGCGAGGTGTTTCCTGAATCGCCGCACCAGGCCATTGAAGCTAAGAAGCCATTTCAGCTAGGATTACCAGGGCAAGAATGATCCTAGCCGAGAATACCCAGACTTGACTGATGCGAACAAGGTGACTGATACCTTGCTTGGCTTTTTTGTCAATGGGGTTGTGGAAACTGAAGATGCCAAGCACGCCACTGTTGCTTACAGCCAGAAAAGGCCTCGACCATAGGTAATCTTGAAAAGCTGACTTGGAATTGCTATCCATTGATGATGAATATCTAAAGACATTTGTTTGGAATCATCCCCCAATGTATGATATGTGTTGTTGAAACATTTGCAGGATTGTGAAGAATTTAACGATGACTCCCAAACCTTGTCGGCCACAAAAACGAAGAAGAGGCCGGCCAGTCCTCCTGTCGCTCAGCCTAGCTCCAAGAAAGCTGGGAAGAAACCTATCAAGGATCCGAGAAAGAAGAGAACAAGCAAGCCAAGCGTAGCTCCGGGGAACCTAAGGATCAAAGACCCTGTCAGTTTAGCTCCCAGGCCACCAAGCCCGAGGCCTTCTCCTCTGAGTCCGAGGCTAGCAATGTCAAGCTCAAGGCCGACGCTGCTGAGTACAAGATCAGCAACATCGAGCACAAGGGCGGCGCCGCCGAGTAGCTTGATGCCCTAGTCAACTGCACCAGAAACAGGGCTAATTGGAGGTAAAGCGCCACCGCTGACTATCGCGCCGACTGGCTCGACAGCCAGCATCTCTCCATCACCAATATCTTCTGGAGCTCCCTTGTGGAGGTTCAAAATTTTCAAGAGGTAAGCGATCTTCAATCTTCTAAGAGTTTTGAATGTGACAGTATTTTGATACTTGTCTTGTCGTGCAAGAAATGAGTTAACATTGATCCCAAGGGAACCGCGCCAACTTCTCCTGTTATCGAGCCATCCCGAGTGATGAGGACATCACTTCTTTAGATACACACTTACAACCTCCTCATGTTGAACAATATGTGCCACAGATCCAAGGACCAATTGCTCGCGCACGTGCCTATCAACATAATCGCCAGGTGAATGCGTTCCTAAGCTTACATAGAAATATTTCTACCAATGGCATGCTATTTAATTCTTGTGATGATTTTATTGTTATTAGGAACCTGGGAGAAGACCATGGAGAATAGCTCAAGAAACCAAATATTAAAGTGGAGACAACAAGTGCAAGTAAACTCCTATTCTCGAGACCGATTCAGTTTCGGGCTGGGAGACAGCGTCAACTTCAAACGGCCATAACTTTTGATCCAGAAGGAGTTATAGGGCCTACAAGTACTTGTTGGAAAGCTTATGAAGTATACTTTCATATGGTTTTCATTTCATGACAAAATTCCTCCAGAGCTGTCCAGAATCATCGAAATAAGTTGTGTTATTTTTTCTATCCGAGTCAGTTTGGGCCTTTGGGCTTTGTATTTGTGTCGTGGGCTAAACCCATGAGAAGTGCGCCCCTCATAGGGCAAACCCTAACCCTAGGACATCCTAAATCATATATATTCAGTAGCCACCATCGTTTAGAGCGGGTTTTTTCTTAGATTAATATGCCTTTGAACAGTTTTGCCGTTTATCGGTTTGTGAGACCCCAACTTCGAGAGTATAATCATTCATCTACAAGTTGAGTTGCAATCTTCCATGTTCTTGCTTGTGTTCTTTGATTCACATGCAGGGATTAGCCTTCGTGGCGAGGCCAACCGGGCAGCGCACGGTTGATAACAAAAGGAGACGTGGTGCTGCGATTGCAAGGTTTGGGTCTTGGTGATCAGAAGCCGGATCGTGAGTGCCAATTCTCCACCAAATCGAGAGTTATCCATACCTGACAGAAGATCGGGCAACCCGTTGCCATCAAGTGGTATCAAAGTGAAGAATGCCCGTTAGGTATCATCTTTTCCATCTTGTTTCAATCTTTGTTTCCTATACCTAGAGTCCAGAAAAGCCACAAAAAATGGTAGTCGTAGGTTTTTCCCTGTCCTACAATCATGTTTAGCCTTTTGCATAATTCTGTTTCAGAGTCCGTAGTGTTGAGTTTGTGTCCTAGGTTGAGTTCGGTTGCTGGCTTAGATTGTGTTTGAGTCCAGTTCGTGATCCATCCGCTGCACCCCCACAAAACCTAGGCACCACCACCATTGTCTTTGTTTTCCCATCTACTAACCATCTTGTGCTAGTGTTGGTCATTGTTTGTTCTATTTTAGTTTCATATATCACGTCCTTTGATCACCCTACATCTCCATCCACCTCCCTAGCAACCATATCATCCCCAGTTTCACCACTTGATCCCGAATCAGCCTCCACCAAAATACTGATACGGAGGACCTTCCTTGAAATAGCCATAACTTTCGTATACGGACTCGAAATCAGGCAAATAAATAGTCTATGGACATCTACTTCGTCGGGTTGGCCGAAATCAGTTTTGCAAATTTCAGGCCAGAAAAATGGGTATCCGCACTCCAAAGTTCTAGCACGATTTTTAAAGCATGCTCATGTATTTCTATAGGCCACATCTTATATCAGACTGAGCTGCCACCTCTTGAGGTTGTTGTTCCTGTGCTCCTAGTTGAGAAAAAAATATCGGAAAAATAAAAGAAAAATAAAAAAAGGTGTGAAAGAAGAGGAAAAAAAGAAAAAAATAGGAGAGGAGCACATAGGACACACTAAGGAGCCAGCTGTGTTTTGTTTTGGGCTGTGTTTTTGCCTTGTCCTTATTTCCTTGTTGCTATCCTTTCATACTTGTTTGTCTCCCTTGTTTTATCACATCTGGTTTAGAACGCGTTTAGGCCAGCAACTAGGACAAGTGCTTTGGACATTTATTCAGCATTACTATCTGTTATTGAATTGTGTGCTACTAACATATTTGGCCTCCCAAGCTCCACATATATACTTCTGGTCAGTACGGTCTCGACCCTTGCAATCGCTGGATCACGCCCACAAGGTATCACGAACCAGCCACCGGTTGTACCATCCTTTTCTCGCTAGTCTTAGAACCTTGTAAGAGCTCGGTAAGGTGCTTCCATTTGCGAGTGTCCACTATCCTTGCATAGTAGTAGTTGATAGGGATAATTCCTTTGTGTTTTCTCTGTCTTCTTGCTAACAATGCCAGGGACCGACGAAATCTCGGAGTGCGTTCTTCGCAGCAAGATGCAAGGCTACATGGACCAGATGATGAAGGGGCTGAATGAAACCATTCTGAAGGGGGTCAACACTGCTCTTGCCAAGCAGAACATAAACCACACGCTTGAAAGTCTGGACAGATGAGTAGCCACGCTGACTGGGAGGATTGATGAATTGGAGACCCATCTACCACCCTCCGGAGATAATGCCAACCAGGACACGATGTATGATGATGATGGAGAGGTTGACCGGCGAGTGACAGAAGAGGCACGACTATGTCAACGCCTTCGCCGCAATCGTCAAGGTATGGGAGGAAACCGCCAAGGGCAAGGTAACGATGATCCTTTTGTTAAAGTTAAATTTACCTTGCCTTCATTTTCTAGAAAATATGCCTTGAAGCTTATTTGGATTGGGAGATGACCGTAGAGTAGAAATTTAATTCCCATTTAGTTCCTGAAAATCATAGGGTTAGGCAAGCAACTAGTGAGTTCAAAGACTTTGCTATTATCTGGTGGAATGAACTAATTAAAACTGGCCTAGAATCTGACACATGGGAAAGATTGAAGCGAGCTATGCGGAGTAGGTTTATTCCTCCATCCTTCAAACGTGATTTGAAAAATAAGTTGCAACGCTTAGACCAAGGAGAAAAATCTGTAGAAGATTACTTTCAGGAGCTACAAATAGGAATGTTGCGTTGTGAGGTAGAGGAGGATGAGGAGGATAAGATGGCTCGATTTTATGGGGGGTTGAGACATGAAATTTAGGACATTATTCAATATAAAGAATATAATTCTCTTAACCGATTGTTCCATCTAGCTATATTAGCTGAACAGGAATTGCAACGAAGGCAGCTATTGAGAAGGAACAATTGGGGAAGCACGTCTACATCGAGGCCTTCTATTGGGCAAGGCAAAAGTGTCCCTATTTGGAGTTCTGCACCTTCCACCAATAAGGTACCAGCAGCGCCATCTTCACGAGCTACCGAGGTGAGTAAATCTGTTTGCGTACAAGTACCTGCAAAAAGCGCATCATCGGTTGCTTCTACACACATAGGTGCGGAAGATACAAGCAAGTACTTGAGCATTGTAGCACAACGGGTGCTAAGTGCTCAAATGGAGAAGGCGGAGCAAAATCAGTGCCACAATTTGTTCCAATCAAGGTTCGTGGTTCACAATAGAGCATGCCGTGTTGTCATTGATAGCGGAAGTTGTAGCAACCTTGCTAGTTCAGATTTGGTTGACAAGCTAGGTTTGCCTACACATCCACGGCCTTACTACATCCAATGGTTCAACTCTTGTGGTAAGTTAAAGGTAAGTAAAGTTGTGAGAGTGCAATTTTCTGTTGGAAATTACCATGATAGTGCAAATTTTGATATCGTGCCTATGCAAGCATATTCTTTGCTTTTGGGTAGACCTTGGGAATATGATAGAGATGTGCTGCACCGTGGTAGAACTAACATGTATACTTTCACACATAACGGCAAAAAGATTGAGTTGCTACCAATGACCCCTGCTGAAATTTTGAAGGACGATATAGCGCGTGTTGAAAATAAATCTAAGTCTAAAAATAAGCAAGTAGCTAAAGATGTTTTTCCACCTAAAAAGGAGAAACAAGAACCACATGCTAGGAAAAACACACTTAAGTTGAAGGAGCTTCCATGTTAGCTACTAAATCTGAGATTTCTGAGTTAAATGTTAATGAATCTATTTGCTATGCTTTGGTTTGCAAGGAAACATTCTTTACACTTGAGGACTTGCCTCCTTCTTTGCCATGTGCAATTACTAACCTTTTGTAGGAGTTTGCTGATGCTTTCTCTAGGCGCTATACTATGTTATCTCAACTTGATCATAAAATTTTTGGATTGGAGACAATAAAAGAATTATATGCTACAGATTTGGACTTTAAAGAAGCTTATGATCACTGTCGAGAGGGGAGAACTTGGAATAAATATGTGTTGAATGAAGGATTTGTGGAGGCCATGGGCCCTGGGTACCTCATCACAAGCATATGGGCCACTCGGGTAGAGGATGCGCCTAGTCTTGTAATTAGAGATATAGTAGCACCCGGTAGACTTTGCCTTGTATAATAAGGAATATACAGTCCTAGTCGGGTAAATTGTATCTCTAAGAGGAGATCCCTCGGCATATCCAGCTAGGACTCTTACTTTGTACCCCTGTCCCCCAGTATATAAGGGGAGGCAGGGCGCCCCTTGAGGGCAAGAGAAGATCATAGAACAACAAAAATCCTCAAAGGAATAACACCACAACTAGACGTAGGGTATTACCTCACATCGAGGGCCTGAACCAGTATAAAATCTCCCTGTGTTCCTTTGCAATTCACCGAGTTTCCATCCGCCGGGTAGTCCCATATTCATATTTCCGGTGTAAAACATCGATAGTTGGCACGCCAGGTAGGGGCTTCGGTGAGATCTACTTCAACAAGCTCGATGAATCCAACAACAGGAGTCGACGGCAACAAATTCTCCCCCGGAGACACAATTTCAGTCAGAAGCCTCAAATTCGTCGCCGACATGTTCGGCAACCTCGCCTTGGCCGACGCAGATTTAATCCAACCGGCCGAGGAACTAGCCGACTCCGCGCCAGTCGGCCAACAAGACACCGCAGTCACCGTCATCAATCTGCTGCAGCAATCTTCCACTTTGCCGAGCCTCGGGACAACTGTCTCCTTCGGCGTCCGACTCGCGCTAGGCCTTGAGCCAGCCCGGGTCAGGCTTGGAAGGGGAGAGATCGTCAATCTCCTGCACGGGCTTGGCAACTCCGCGGATCTACATCTTACGCGGCAGACCTGATCCCCCACGGTTCAATTTGGACATGGCTCAAAGCCACTCCAGATTGGATCTAGGGAGGTCGGAGTCGTCCTTACTCCAATCAACTACTCGGATTCTGACTCCAAGTCGGACAGCGGTTCAAACACCAGTTCGGACACTAGTTAGGCGAGTTTCCTTCTACCTCGCGAGATCTTCATGGCTTCAGCTCCTCCACTAGAGGTATGTCGACTACAAGAGGAGTAACAAGAGGAGGCATGCTGACTACGGCAACAGGAGGAGGCTGACCGCGAGGCTCACAATGACAAGATATGCAAGGCTGGGCGAACCACTCAGCAACAGATCCTCTAGACTAGAGTCGGCAACCACGACGTCTTCCTCATGCCACAACAGAACATCATGGCCGCTGCAACCCTACTGGATACACTCCAGCTCGGGCCTGATCACCAGGCCACCCCGACTATCGCCAAGATTAAGGCGATGATTATAGCTGCTGCCTGTCAGCAGCACTAGCAGTCGGGTGAAACACTTATACCGACCAACCGGTCAAGTTCTCCAGCAGCAATCTCGTCCACACCAGCGCGACGCCGGGCGGCTGGCTCAAGTCAGCCACACTAGGAGTCGTGGCAAACATCACTCGGCAACACCAACAACAACAATCGGTGATGTCACTAGAACGATCGTCAGTTCAACCAGGACCTCTGAGTTCGTCTACAACGAGACCTCCGACAAGACATTAATGCGCAGCGCCATTAACGCGAAGAGGACGAGCGCCGCCGATTGGAGGACGAGCACGAGCGCTTCGGCCTCCACCATGAGTGGTTCAACCACCGCGATTGGAGCCAGAGCCCTAACGAAGATGAAGGCGTTCCAGCTTTCACCCACGAGCTACAAGACATCGACTAGCTGTCGGGCTTCAAGCCTACGGGGATAGAGAAATACGATGGCAAAACCAACCCCGAATCCTGGCTCACCGTATACACTCTGGCAATCCGAGTTGCCGGAGGTGACCACAAAGCCATGGCTAACTACCTCCCGGTCGCCCTGGCCGACTCAGTGAGGACATGGCTAACAGGGCTCCTGAGGCGGTCGATCGGTTTCTGGGGAGAACTCAGGGAGCGGTTCATCGCTAACTTCCAGGGGACCTATGAGAGGCCGTCTTCCGAGCACGATTTATACCAACTGCACCAGAGGAAGAATGAGTCTCTGCGTGAATTTATCAAGAGGTTCTCTGAAAAGCACAACCAAATCCCAATGATCAAGGACGAGGTCGTCATCGCCGCCTTTCGCAAGGGAGTAAAGGATGCCCCATTCATCGCAAAATTCACTCGAAAGCCTCCAGCCACTGTCAGGGCTCTCTTCGATATGGCAAATAAATACGCCGACTCGGCCGAGGCGGTCGCAGAGGCCCTCGACGAGAAGAAAGAGTCCTGGCAAAAAGACCAAAAGGCAAAAGCTGACAACGAGCCATCGCAGAACAAGTCCGGCAGCCGCAAGCGGAAGTTGGACAACGAGGTGGCCAACGTGGAGCACACTCAGTCGTGGCCCCCAAGGAACAACGAATATCAGAAGGTTATGAACAGGCCTTGCCCCTTCCATCCCAAGGGCAAGCACGTGGCCAAGGATTGCTTCATGCTCAAGAAGTTTGCCTCCGAGCAGACTTCATCGTCTGGTGCAGACAAGGACAAAGACAAGCTAGACTCGGGCCCGGCTGACGATTTTCAAGATCCCCAAGCCGAGCTCAACCACATCTTCTGAGGGCCGTCCACGTACAAATCTAAGTGGAAGCAGAAGCTAACGACACATGACGTCAACGCGGTCTCTACAACAGACGCCCCCCAATATTTGCGTTGTCAGAAACACCATCACATTCGACCGCGCGGATCACGCCGATCGGGTCTCACACCCGGGACACTACCCACTCGTCCTAGACCTAGTCATCAAGAATATCAAGCTGAAGAAGGCCCTCATAGATAAAGGCAGCGCACTCAATATCCTCTTCGCCAAGACACTGGATGAGATGAAAATCCCTCATTCAGAACTGTAGCCGAGTACTGCGCCCTTCCACGGGATAATTCCTGGTCTTTCTTCAACACCCCTCGGGTAGATAACCTTGCCGGTCACCTTCGGCACGTGAGATAACTTTCGCACAGAAAACATCTGCTTCGAGGTCACCGACTTCGAGACCGCGTACCATGCGATACTCGGACGACCGGCGCTCGCCAAATTCATGGCGATACCGCACTATACCTACATGGTGCTCAAAATGCCTGGGCCAGCAGGAGTCCTCTCCCTCCGCAGCGACGTCAAGCAAGCCTTCACCTGAGACAAGGAGAGTTACGAGTTGGCTCAATCACAAGAGGCGGCAGTCGGACGCAACAGCATTCAGTAAGCCATCACAACCGAAGTCGAGGATGACCAAGTTCCGGCCAAAAAAGCAGCAAAGTCGGGAATTTCAGTGGACTCTGACACAAAGAAGATCCCCCTGGACCCTTCCGACCCCTCCAAGACTGCTCTAATCGGGACCGGACTCGACCCCAAATAGGAAGACGCACTCGTCACCTTCCACCAAGCCAACAAGGATATCTTCGCGTGGAAACCATCCGACATGCCAGGCATACCAAGGGAGGTGATCGAGCACGCCCTCAACATCAAGACAGACGCCAAGCCAGTCAAGCAACGGCTACGGCGCTTCGCACAAGACCGCAAAGATGCCATCCGGCAAGCTACTCAGCTTCATCGTCTCACATCGCGGCATCGTGGCCAACCCAGAGAAAGTCAACGCAATCATGAACATGGCACCCCGACTAGCCAGAAGGACGTCTAGAAGCTGACAGGCTGCATGGCGGCACTCAGCCGGTTTATTTCCCAACTAGGTGAATGGGGCAAGCCCTTTTTCAAGCTATTGAAGAAAGCAGACAATTTCCAATGGACTCCCGAAGCCCAGCAAGCCTTCGAAGACTTCAAGACATTTCTCATATCACCACCCGTGTTGGCATCATCCAAGCCCCAAGAATGAATAATGCTATATCTAGCGGCAACCACTCAGGTAGTCAGTACGGTTCTAGTGGTCGAGCGATCCGAACCGGGTCACATCCAAAAATTTCAACGGCCAGTCTACTTTGTCAGTGAGGTCCTTGCCGACTCGAAGATGAGATATCCATAGGTCCAGAAGCTGCTCTATGGCCTACTCATCACTGTCCGGAAGCTAATGCACAATTTCCAAGCACATCAAGTCATGGTGGTCACATCGTATCCACTCGTGGACGTCTTGCATAATCGCGAGGCCACCGACCGAATCGCTAAACGGGCGCTCGAGTTGATGGCATTCGACATCACCTTTCAGCCATGGACAGCTATCAAATCACAAGCTCTAGCCGACTTCGTGGCTGAGTGGACAGAAGTTCAAATGCCTACATCAACAGCGAAGCTAGAGTACTGGACAATGTACTTCGACGGTTCTCTACGGATTGGCGGGGCCGGGGCCGGGGTCATACTAACATCCCCTACAGGCGAAAAACTCAAGTACATTCTCCAGATCCACTTCCCAGCTTCCCACAACGTCGTCGAGTACGAGGCACTTATCCACGGGCTTCGCATTGCTATATCACTCGGCATCCGCCGACTAGTTGTGCAAGGAGATTCTCAACTCGTGGTAAACTAAGTCATGAAAGACTGGACATGTCTCGATGACACAATGGTGGCGTACTGTCAGGAGGTCCGGAAGCTAGAAAACAAGTTCGACGAGCTAGAGATAACACATGTCCTATGACAAT
This sequence comes from Oryza meyeriana var. granulata, assembly GCA_003991445.1. NCBI lineage: Eukaryota > Viridiplantae > Streptophyta > Magnoliopsida > Poales > Poaceae > Oryza > Oryza meyeriana. The sequence continues at coordinate 283,999 of RYFJ01000828.1, read as the reverse complement.
ACTATGATGCTGCAGACGAATTGGCAAACATGGGATCCAAGCGAGAAGCGGTCCCGACAGGGATCTTTGTCGAGCAACTTATGCAGCCATCAGTCAAGAAGAAACCAGTGCCAGAGCAGTCGGGAGGTGAACCTACCCCGGCAACGGACGAAGTACTGAACATATGTCAAGACTGGCGGACTCCTGTTCTCAAATTCCTCCTGGACGATGAACTCCCAGAAGATCGCAGTCAGGCCGAACAAATTAAACGTCAAAGCAAGAGTTTCCTAATCGTCGAAGAAGACCTATACCAAAGAAGTGCATCCAGTGTCCTCACGCGCTGCGTCACTACTGAGGAGGGCAAGCAGATTCTGCAATCGATCCACTCGGGCATATGTGACAACCATGCCGCATCCAGGACGTTAGTCAGAAAGGTTTACCGGCAGGGATTTTTCTAGCCAACAGCAGTAACAGACGCCAAAGACATTGTTTGCACATGCGAGGGTTGCAAGTTCTACGCAAGACAAACCAATCTCCCAGCCCAAGAACTCCAAACAATCCCAATCTCTTGACCCTTTGCAGTATGGGGGCTTGACATGGTCGGGCCTTTCAAGAAAGCGCCAAGAGGGTTCACTCACTTGTTCATCGCAGTGGATAAATTCACGAAGTGGATCAAGGCAAAACCCGTTGCTACCATAACAGCGGCATGAGCAAAGGACTTCATCATGAGAATATTATACCAATTCGGGGTCCCTAACCGCATCATCACGGACAACGGTACTCAGTTCACGGGTGGTGTATTTCAATATTTCTGTGACAACTTTGGCATCAAGATCTGCTATGCGTCTGTGGCACACCCGTGGAGCAATGGGCAGGTTGAACGTGCCAATGGTATGGTCTTACAAGGTATCAAGGCCAGGATATTCGACCGACTACAACCATATGCGGGCCGGTGGGTACAAGAGCTCCCATCGGTTCTCTGGTCTCTCAGAACCACGGTTAGTCGGGCAACAGGGCAATCCCCTTTCTTTCTGGTCTATGTTGCCGAGGCTATGCTACCAACAGAGTTAGAGTTCGGTTCTCCGCCAGTGCGGGCTTACTCAGAAGACACCTCAAACAACACCCGATTGGTCAAACTAGATCAGTTGGAAGAAGCAAGGGACATCACAATAATCCAATCGACAAGGTATCTTCAAGGCCTGCGTTGCTACCACAATCGCAATGTCCGTGGCCGTGGCCTTTTGATCGGAGATCTCGTCTTGAGAAAAATACAAACCACCAAAGACATGCATAAACTATCCCCAATATGGGAAGGGCCGTTCATTATAGCCGAGGTCACGCGGCCAAGTGCCTACCGACTGAAGACCGAAGACGGTGCCCTCATCAGCAACTCATGGAATATAGAATAGCTACATCCTTTCTATACCTGAGTTTTATGCTTTCCATGTGTACAGTTTTCCTCTGACTCACTATGCTGCTTGTCTCAACCGAGTAGTGAGTCGGGAGCTGCATGTATTATATGTGCTTTGTCAATAATATATGAGTCTGTTTTGCTTAAGTTATGAAGTTTTGCAACGACTTTGTTATGCTTGCCCGAGTACAGCATCCTACGGTGAACGATTTTATTAAGTTCCTACAGACTAACTCGGCGTAGACTACACACTCGGGTGAAGCTAATGATAACTAAGTCAGAACTTAGAGCTTGGCGGCATTGCGCATATATTTGCACATGTTTTTACAAATATTCATATACACCGACTGCATGATAGACTATTCTTACATACCCAGGTCTCGGGTGATCACCTCTGCAGTCGACCTCGCCTTGGCTATCAGCTCCAGCACCTCTTCAAGTGTCGTCTCCTCGGCGAACCCCTCTCTAATGGCTTCAATGTTTGCCCTGGGATAGATGGACTTGGTCATCACCAGGGTTTGGGCCACGCCGACAACAGTACGCTCATCCGAGTACCATATCAGGATACTCGGTGCTTTGTTAAGGCGCGCATGCACCTGAGACACCATGTTGGAGCTGGTTCCCACATAATAAGGATCCATCACATCAAGGAGCCTTTTCACGTACTCGGCAAGGATCTCCCGTGACTCCTTGACGACCTTTATCTCCTCTGTGAAAGCCTGAAACTAGATTTGGGCATTGGCTCTAGCAGCTACCCGGGTTCACCGACAAGTAAACTTGTTAGGCAAAATTGCAGATAGAGTACTTAATGGACTGGTTAAGATCATTGTCAGAGCGGAGACTTACTTTTGTAGTCGGCCTCCCACTTGGCTTTGGCCTTCTCCAGTTCAGCTTTTTCCTTCTTGAGCTTGGCATTAGCCTTTGTCAAGTCGGCCTTCCCTTTCTCAAGCTCGGCCTTGGCCCTTGTCAAGTCAGCCTTGTCTTTTTCAAGCCTGGACTTGGCTCTCTCGGCCTCCTTCAGCTGGACTTCTCCCTCTGTTCGGGTCTTCAGCTCGGCTTTGAGGGCTGCACATCAGAATAGTCTAGTACTCAACATGGTAGTCAAGACACAACTGGGCAGTCGGAAAATAACACAGCTGGAGAAATATACTAAGGGCTCTATCAGGAAGATGTATTCGGAGGACTTACTTCCAATCTTCTTGGCTTGGTCCCAATTTTCGTCCCTGAGCTGATTAATGGCTCCCTTCAGCCAAGATTCCCTCCCCTGGTGGCGCCGCTCCAATTCGGCCTTTAGTGCCCGGAGCTGGTTCAATTCTTGGAGCTGGGGGGCAACCCGGGTTAGGACCTCGTTCATCCTCTCTGAGCGGTCAACAATTTTCTTCTCGGGGAGAAACAGTGCAAAGTGGAGTCGAGCGTCAGAACACTCGTGCAAGGAGGACTACCAAGACTCCAATACGGCGAAATTCAAACCTTAATCCCCTGGGACGCGGCGATTGTGGTGCGAAGCAAGTCTTCACACTCCTTCTCCGCCGTAACCTCATCATGCTTGTAACTCCTCGCAGTTCCATCGGGGGCCACCCAGCGGAATGTCCTCGGGAACTTGCGGGGAGGGACTTCGAGCCTGGGGAGGTCCGGTCTTTCTGAAGACGACGATGATGATGGTGACAAGGGCGGCGACGGGATTTTGGCCCTCAACTTGGCAGCCTCTAGGGCCTTAGGGGCTGGCTCAGGGACTGGGGCGACAACTTCAACAACTACCTCTTGGTCAGCCGATGTTGGTGGCCCTGCAGTCGGGGCGATATTAGTTTCTGCAACTGAGACCATCGCCGGCTCAGCAGGTGTGCTTGTTGGCGCTGGCTCGGCTAGGGCTGGCTCGACAACAGGGGTAGCTAGAACTGTCTCCTTGAGATCAATGTCAGCTCGCTTCCTGCGTAACGAGTCAAATATCAAAACGCTACCATGTCAAACAAGATTTTCAGAAGACCTAGAGCAACCTACCTCTTGGAGAACTTAAGCCTCTGTCTGGGGGATCCAGAGGCCGGCATTGGAGGGCCGTTGGCTGTTAGGCCTGAGGGCACGATAGTCGGTGGCGGTGTTTCTGTCCTGGTTGGCCCCCCTCACGGTGTAGTCAGCTGGGGTGCCTGGGTACTCGGCGGTGCCATTCTTGGGCTCAATGTTGCTGAGCTTGCCAGCGCTAGGCTTGACCTTGTACTCAATGGCACTCATATTGGGCTCAATGATGCTGAGCTCAACTACACTGGTCCCGGTCTAGGACTTGGCGGCCTGGGGGCTGTACCGGCGGTGTCTTTTATCCTTAGACTCCTGGCTGCAGCACTCGGCCTCATAACTTTCTTCTTGCCCTAATCTACAACAGGTCTCTTCCTCGCTCTCTTGGAGTCGGGCTGGGCAGCAGAAGGACTTCTCGGCCTCTTCTTCGACTTCATGGCCGACAGGGTTCGGGAGTCATCATCAAACTCCTCACATGACTGCAAGCAGTTCAACAATATATTTTACACATTCTAGAGCTAATCTAGGCATATATCTGCAAGCATTCACCACAGATGAACTACAAGACAGCACCAGTAAGGGTTACCTTTGGGCACGGCCTCTTTCGGCTATAAGCCGCCACAGACCGATCTGTGTCTCCAGTTTCGACCACCCCGCTGGCAAAGAAATCCAGCAGGATGTCGGTCATCTTGTACTTGTCCACCAGGTCAGAGTATTCCTGGCTGGGATCACCTTTGCCCTTGTAGTCCTAGCCGAAGTGACACCTTAGCTTCAGCGGCCTGATGCACCGAGTCAAGAAACATCTGGCCACCCATGGACCAGTTAACCCGCCTCTTTTCAGCTTGTCAATCCTGCCAACAAGTATGTTAACCTGCCCCATTTCTTCAGAGGTGGGCAAAGACGACCACTTGGCAATAACCACCAGGGGCAAACCCAGGAAAGGGGGAACGCTTGGCTCAAGATCGGAGCAGTAAAACCACTCCTTATGCCAGCCTTTGAGAGAAGATTTCAGAGGGATATAGAAATAGATCCTCTTCATCTTGCTCCTGAGTTGGATACCGGCCCCCCAATCACTTGGATTTTGCTCTTGGAGGGCTGGGGCTTGATATGGAATAAATATCTGAACAGATTCAGATGGGGTTCTACACCCAGGAAGCACTCACAAAGAGTCACGAATATGGAGATTTGCAGAATCGAGTTAGGATTCAGAATCACCAATTTGAGTTCATAAAAAGCAAGAAGATGGTGGAAGAACTCGGAAGATGGAAGAGAAAGACCCTGTTGAAAAAAGAGGCGAAAACGACGGTCTCACTGGCCTGGGGCTCCGGAACTGATTCACCTTCAACCGGACGCCAGTTGATGACATCGTGGCTCTGCAACCTCAGCTGCTTCTCTAGGAGCTTTAGCTTAGCCAACCCGCAATCCAAAGTTGGCCAGACATCATCCGACTCATCTACGAGATTTGAAGCCCTCGGCATGGTTAGGGATGAGGAGATTTGGGGGAAATGTCATGGAAGGTTTGGAATAGACGAGGAGGAGCGGAATCGCCCGAGTTCTAATGGGGAAGAGCAAATAATGGTGAACCCTAGCGGAGCGGGAGGCAAAATTTCAGCGCGGAAGCTAGAAGACGAAACGATTGGTGGATTGGAGAAGATGAAGGAATCTTTTCTCTCTGTCCCCACCTTTTATAGAGCCATTTCTGATTCGTGGGCTTGGGCTTACACAGTCGGTACTAGGCCACCAAGATATGAGTTTCTACAGTAGCACGCTCAATGTGGGCCGCTCGCTGGCTGTGTTAAAATCGTAGTGCTGGTGCTAACAGATATGCTTCATGAAGGCCTAATTGCTGAACACATATGTTTGGGTATCTGTCTTATCCACCAGGTATTGAGGGTATATCTTTATAAGAATCACAAGCTGGTCTTCATCAAAATTGGGGATGTAGGTATCTCTCACGTACACCTGACCACGCAATGGATTTAATTTCATAAAGTGGTACTCGGCCTACATGCTTGGCTAACAGTTGCCATGAGCAATATTTTTCCAGCCGACATGACGCTAAAGAGTCTAATTTTCGAGTAGCGCACTACTCAGGAAAGACTATAAATATTTCTTCCAGCCGATATGACACTGAGGAGTCTAACTTTCAAGTGGGACACCACTCGGGAAAGACTATAAACATCCTTTCCAGCTGATATGAAGCTGAAGAGTCCCATATACGAGTGGCATGCTACTCGGCAAAGACTATAAATCATATTCCAGTTGACATGATATCGAAGAGTCTCATATACCAGTAGTATACTACTCGGGAAAGACTACAAGGTTAAAGATCTTTGACTTTATGTTTAATTGTTCTCACAATTAAGCAAAAAGTCAGGGGCTACACCTAATAGGTGCGCCTATTCAGCGCACACTATTCATACATCTATAGTGAGCCCTTCATAGCCTCATTGCTAGCTAACATGAAGCAGGACTCGGGAAGAAGGCGTACTTGGACAAAGAGTACTCGGGAGCAATGCACTCGGGCAATCTTCACCGTGGAGGATGAGCACTCGGCATCAGCTGTGACTCAACTATGAAGGTCTCAGGGGCTGCTATGGAGGCCATGGGCCCCGGGTACCTCATCACAAGCATATGGGCCACTTGGGTAGAGGATGGGCCTAGTCTTGTAATTAGAGATATAGTAGCACCCGGCAGACTTTGCCTTATATAATAAGGAATATACAGTCCTAGTCGGGTAAATTGTATCTCTAAGAGGAGATCCCTTGGCCGTATCCGGCTGGGACTCTTACTTTGTACCCCTGTCCCCTAGTATATAAGGGGAGGTAGGGTGCCCCCTGAGGGCAAGAGAAGATCATAGATCAACAAAAATCCTCAAAGGAATAACATCACAACTGGACGTAGGGTATTACCTCACATCGAGGGCCTGAACCAGTATAAAATCTCCCTGTGTTCCTTTGCAATCCAACGAGTTTCCATCCGCCAGGTAGTCCCATATTCATATTGCCGGTGTAAAACATCGACAGGATTGTTGTATCGAGCTAACAAATTATGTTTTCCTGCAAGCTCTGTTCGTCTTTTGTTTTTGCAGGAAGCGCATGGAGGTGGATTGATGGGACATTTTGGAGTGAAGAAGACAGAGGATGTGCTGGCCACTCACTCCTTTTGGCTGAAAATGTGGCGTGATGTTAAACGATACGTTGCACGATGCAGCACTTGTAACAAAGCTAAGTCCCGTCTTAATCCACATGGTCCTTATATGCCTCTACCCGTCCCTAGTGCTCCTTAGGAAGACATTTCTATGGATTTTGTTTTAGGATTGCCTAGGACAAAGAGGGGGAGGGATACTGTCTTTGTTGTTGTTGATAGATTTCCCAAAATGGCACATTTTATTCCTTGTCATAAGAGCGACGATGCTACCAAAGTTGCTGATTTGTTTTTCAGGGATGTCATTCGTCTACATGGTGTGCCCAATACAATTGTTTCAGATCGAGATACCAAGTTTTTGAGTCATTTTTGGATGACGTTGTGGAGGAAATTGGGGACGAAGTTACTATTTTCTACAACTTGCCACCCCCAAACCGATGGACAAACGGAGGTGGTGAATCGTACTTTGTCAACGATGTTGCGGGCTATTTTGAAGAATAATTTGAAAATATGGGAAGAATATCTTCCACATGTGTAGTTCGCCTACAACCGTTCGTTGCACTCCACCACAAAGATGAGCCCATTCCAGGTATATGGCTTTAACCCTCACGCTCCAATTGATTTATTGCCTTTACCATTTTCAGAAAAAGTGAATTTTGATGCTAAGACACGGGCTGAATTTGTGCTTAAGTTACATGAGACCACTAAGAAAAATATTGAGCGTATGAATGCAAAGTATAAACTTACTGGTAGTCAAGGTAGAAAGGAGCTTATTTTTGAACCCGGTGATCTTGTTTGGTTACACTTAAGAAAGGATAGGTTTCCTACTTTGTGCAAGTCAAAATTAATGACTTGAGCTGCTGGTCCTTTTAAAGTTTTTGCGAAGATAAATGATAATGCATACAAGATTGATTTGCCTGCAGATTATGGTGTGAGTGATGTTTTCAATGTTGCTGATTTGAAGCCTTACTTGGGTGAAGAAGATGACCTTGAGTCGAGAACAACTCCAAATCAAGAGGGGGAGGATGATGAGGACATCACTTCTTTAGATACACACTTACAATCTCCTCATGTTAAACAAGATGTGCCACAGATCCAAGGACCAATTACTCATGCACATGCCCATCAACTTAATCACCAGGTAAATGCGTTTCTAAGCTTACATGGAAATATTTCTACGAATAGCATGCTATTTAATTCTTGTGATGATTTTATTGTCATTAGGAACCTGAGAGAACACCATGGAGAATAGCTCAAGAAACCAAATATTAAAGTGGAGACAACAAGTGCAAGTAAACTCCTATTCCCGAGACCGATTCAGTTTCGGGCTGGGAGACAGCGTTAACTTCAAACGGCCATAACTTTTGATCCAGAAGGAGTTACAGGGCCTACAAGTACTTGTTGGAAAGCTTATGAAGACTACTTTCAGATGGTCTTGGTTTTACACCAAAATTCCTCCTGAGCTGTCCAGAATCGTCGAAACAAGTTGTATCATTTTTCCTATCCAAGTCAGTTTGGGTCTTTGGGCTTTGAATTTGTGTCGTGGGCTAAACCCATGAGGAGTGCGCCTCTCACAGGGCAAACCCTAACCCTAGGACGTCCTAAATCATATATATTCAGTAGCCACCACCGTTTAGAGTGGGTTTTTGCTTTGATTAATCCGTCTTTGAACAGTTTTGCCGTTTATCGGTTTGTGAGACCCCAACTTTGAGAGTATAATCATTCATCTACAAGTTGAGTTGCAATCTTCCTTGTTCTTGCTTGTGTTCTTCGATTCTCATGCAAGGATTAGCCTTTGTGGCAAGGTGAACCGAGCAGTGCACGGTTGATAACAAAAGGAGACGTGGTGCAGCGATTGCAGGGTTCGGGTCTTGGTGATCAGAAGCCAGATCGTGAGTGTCAATTCTCCACCAAATCGAGAGTTATCCATACCTGACGGAAGATCAGGCACCCCGTTGCCATCACCCAGCCGGCCAGTACCAACAAGCTTGTCTACCAAGCCAGAGACTGCCCCAGCTATAGAGGTTGAAGTAGTCTCGACAGTAGGACCAATAGTACTGGCTGACCAAGGGGGTAGTGCTGAAGCTGCTGCCCCAGCCCCCGAGCAAGTTGCTGAAGCCTCCGTAGCCAGCGAGTCCAGGGCCAGGACCCCATCGCCACTTATATCATCGTCGTCTTTTGATGAAGTTGACATTCCCTGGCTCAGCCCCTCCTCGTGACTTCCCAAGAACATTCCATTGGGTATCTCCGGAGGGAGTCGCAGAGAGCTACGAGCATGATGAGCAAGCCACGGCAAGGGATCATGAAATTCTTCTTCGTGCTGCAATCGCCGTGTCCAGGGGAGTTCAGGTGTGTAGCAAATCTTGCCATGTTGAGCCCTTGACAGTTCTCCTTAATCCGGTACTCCGCCATTTGACTCTGCTCTGTTTCGCTCTGTTTTCCTTTGAGCAGAAGATCATTGACCGCTCGGAGAAAGTGAACAAGGTCCTGACCCAGCTCGCCCCCCATCTTCAACGACTAGGCTAGCTCCAGGCTACCAAGGACGACTTGGAACGGGCTAGCCAGGAGAAGGAAATTTGGCTAAGGGGAGCAGTGGATCAGCTTAGGGATGAGAAGTGGGCTCTAGCCAAGAAGATTAGAGGTAAGTCTTCTGTATCATCCTCCCGAGTAAATCCCAAGTATATCTCTCTAGCTTCGTTGATTCCCGACTGCCTTGTTGAGTTTTGACTGTAATCTAGAGTTCTTAACTATTCTGATTTACAGCCCTTGAAGCCGAGTTGAAAACCCAAGCAGAGGAGAAGAAATAACAAGAAATCAAGCTGAAAAGGCCAAAGCCAAACAGGAGAAGGCCAAAGCCAAAATGGAGGCCGACTATGCAAGTAAGCCTCTTCCTTGACAATAACCTTATCCATCTTCTTGTTACTCTGATTGTATTGTTTGGCTAACAAGTATACTTGTCAATGAATTTGAACAGCTTTGAAAGCCAATGTCTAGACCCAATTCAATGCCTTTGCAGAGGAGATCAAGGTTGTCAAGGAGTCACAGGAAATTCTTGCCGAATCTGTGAAAGGGCTCCTTTACATTATGGAGCCTCACCATGCTGGGACCAGCTCGAGTACAGTCTCCCAGGTGCAAGCACACCTTAGCGAAGCCCCGAGCATATTGAAAAATTACTCGGATGAGCGTGTCGTTGTTGGTGTAGCCCAAACCCTCGCTATGACCAAATCGATCTACCGTAGGGTAGATATCGAGGCCATTGGTGAGGGTTTTGCTAAAGAGACAACACATGAAGAAGCACTGGAGTTGATCAGCCAGGCAAGGCCAACTGCAGAGGTGATCGCAAGAGACCTAGGTATGTAGAAAACAAGCAATTATGCAGTTGATGTATATATAACTTTTGGTGAAAGCATGTATGTATTTTGTAAAATGTTGCTGAGTACTTGTTTATTCTTAGTTGTCCTTAGCATTACTCGACTATGTAGTTTGCACCGAGTAGATCGATAGGAACTTAAGAAAATACGTTCACTTCTAAAAGCTATACTTGGGCAAACATAACATAATCATTGTAAAACTTCACAACTAAAATAAAACAAGCTCGTATTTTATTAGCAATGCACATAATACATGTAGCCTCCAACTCACTACTCGGTTGAAACAAGCAATGTGGTGAGTCAGAGAAAAGACATTGCACATATAAGGAATACAAAACTCAGGTATAGAAACGACGTAGCTGTTCTATATTCCATGAGTTGCTGACGAGGGCACCGTCTTCGGTCTTCAGTCGGTAGGCGCCTGGACGTGTCACCTCAGCAATAATAAACGGCCCTTCCCAGAAAGGGGATAGTTTACGCCTATCTTTGGTGGTTTGTATTTTTCTCAAGATGAGATCCCCACTAGAAAGGCGTGGCCACAAACATTTTGACTGTGATAACGACATAGGCCTTAAAGATACCTTGCCGACTGGATAATTGCGATATCCCTTGCTTCTTCCAACTGATCGAGTTTGACCAATCGGGTATTGTTTGATTTGTCTTCTTGGTTTCAAACACCGCTGAAATTCCTGACTTGGTTGCTTTTTTGGCTGGAACCTGATCGTCCTCAGAAGGAGTTGTAGCAGATAGCCAAATGCTGTTGCGTCCGACCGCCGCTTCTTGAGATTGAGCCAGCTTGCAGCTCTCCTTGTCGCAAGTGAAGGCTTGCTTGACATCGCTGCGAAGGGAAAGAACTCTGGCTGGCCCTGGCATCTTGAGCATCATGTAGGTATAATGTGGCACTGCCATGAATTTGGCTAGCGTCGGCCGTCCGAGTATAGCGTGATACGCTGTCTCAAAGTTAGCAACCTCGAAGCAGATACCCTCTGTGCAGAAATTATCCCGCATGCCAAAAGTGACTGTCAAAGTTATCTGTCCAAGTGAAGTGGAAGATAGGCCGGGGATTACCCCATGGAAGGGTGCTGTACTAGGCTGTAGCTCTGAACAAGGAATCTTCATCTCGTCCAGCATTTTGGTGAATAGAATGTTGAGAGCGCTGCCTCCATCAATGTGAACCTTCTTCAATTTGATGCTTATGACAACCGGGTCTAGGATGAGTGGATAGCGTCCTAGATGAGTAACCTGTCGATGCTTTGCACCGGCAATGAAACTATGGGGCTACTCGGCGAGGGTGAATTCGGTGGACTGCAGAGGAACACAGGAGAATTATACTAGTTCAGGCCCTCGAGGTGAGGTAATACCCTACGTCCAGTTGAGGTGTTATTCCTCTGAGGTGTATGGTGATCGATGATCTGGTTGTTCTTGCCCTGAGGGGCGCCCTGCCTCCCTTTATATACTAGGGGGCAGGGGTACATGATAAGGATCCCAGCCGGATACGGCCAAGGGATTTCCTTCTTAGAGATAGAGTCCTATCTGACTAAGACTATATTTTCTTATTGTACAAAGCAAAGCCTGCCGAGTGCTATCTTATCTCTAATTATATGGTTCGGCCCATCCTCTATCCGAGTGGCCCATATGCTGGTAATGAGGTACCCGGGGCCCATTTCCTCCATAGTAGCCCCTGGGACCTTCATAGTTGAGTGACAGCTGATGCCGAATGCTCATCCTCCATGGTGAAGGTTGCCCGAGTGCAGTGCTCCCGAGTACTCTTTGTCCGAGTAAGTCTTTTTCCGAGTCCTGCTTCATGTCAGCTGGCAGCGAGGCTATGAAGGGCTTCATATAGATTTATGAATAGTGTGCGCCAAATAGGCGCACCTATTAGGTGTATCCCCCGACTTTGTGCTTAATTGTGAAGACAATTAAACATAAAGTCAAAGATCTTTAACCTGGAAGTCTTTCCCGAGTAGATTACTACTGGTACATGAGACTCTTCGGTATCATGTCAACCGGAATAAACTTTATAGTCTTGCTGAGTAGGAGACTACTCGTATGTATGACTCTTCGACTTCATGTCAGTCGGAATATGTCTTTATAGTCTTGCCGAGTAGGATGCTACTCGTATATGGGACTCTTCAGCATCATATCAGCTGGAAAAGGGGGTTTATAGTCTTTTCCGAGTGGCGTCCCACTCAAAAGTTAGACTCCTCCGCATCATGTCAGCGGGAAAAGATATTTATAGTCTCTCCCAAGTAGTGCACTACTCGAAAGTTAAACTCTTCCACATCATGTCAGCGGGTAAAATGTCGCTCATGGCAACTAAGGGCCACGCATGTAGGCCGAGTACCACTTTATGAAAATAAATCCACGGCGTGGTCAGGTGTACCCGAGAAAGATACATGTATCTCCAATTTTAATGAAGACCAGCTTGTGATCCTTGTAAGGACATATCCTCGAGACCTAGTGAATAAAACAGATATCCAAACATATATGTTTAGCAATAAGGCTCTCATGAAGCATATCTGTTTACCTCATCGGTTCCTGTTAGTAGCACCATGTTAACGCCAAAATTTGGTAAGGCCTTGTATCAGATTCGGTCAAAGGAGAAATTACAGTCAACTGACGGAGAAAAGACCGGAATCGGGAAGGAGCCATGAAGACCGTTACTTGGCAATTATTTACTATACCTGTTAGTTAGGCAGGTGTTTATGTTTAGGAAACCTGACCTCGTGTCCGGTCAGGATTAGTTAGCATTTTCTGTTATAGATAGGAAATCATGTATCGTGTCCTATCAGGACTATGTCAACTCGGGGTATATATACGTATGCCCGGGTGCCTTGTAAATCATCACAACGATCAATACAAACTTCGGCGCATCGCCACCCTTTTGACGGGATCCTGCTTCTCGAGCCGGGCTACATCGGTTAGGTCCGAACTCCTGCGAGAGGGTAAGTCTCGTCACCCCGGCTACCTATCGGCTAGGACTTCCTCGGTTAGGTCCGATATTCTAGTCGGTTTATGGTAGTCGGCTTACCACGATATATTTAGTTTATCTATGGCTGCATCAGTTCAGTTTGACCTCATAGATTGATTAGGTATATCACATCACGCGTGTGTAGATCGTATCGGCTTACTGGGAGCAGTTTATCATCAGTTTGTGCTGCATCGGTTGGGTCCGACCTACTAAACTGCTAGCGATAAACCGATCCTGCTAAGTTGATGCTTTGTGTGTAGGCGTCTTATCGGGGTGTATAGCCGGTAAGTTATCTTCATCACGATCGCATTATATCTATCGGCCCATTGAGGTATCGTTATCATTGTCGGTCTGTGCTGCAACGGTTGGGTCCGATCTACTAGACTGACGATAATAGCTTTACTCTTGATGAGTCGATGGGTGTTATGCGATGGTCTTATCGGAGTGCTTAGCCAATGAGTTATCTGTTGAAGCCGACTGCACTTATTCATTGTCTTATTTTACAACCATTCTGTTTGGTAGTCGGCTGGCTCAATTATCTATCATTTATATTATTGCATGCTTTATCACATATTCTTGCCTGTATTATTGTCACGACTAGCCCGATTGGTTTATTCTGCCGATCCAAGTACAAGTACAAGCAGGTTCCCGGGCATGACCCCAGGTGAGGGCCCGGGCACGAGCTTAGGTAAGGACCCGGGCACAGGCCCGGACAGCGGATGAAGACCCCGGGAGCCGATATAAGCAAGGGCTTGGGCACGAGCATATTTTCACGGCAATATCAGTAACACTAAACTACGATCAGCTAGGATTTATCTGATTTATCTACTTATGCATTCTGCATGTTTATTTTACCAAGTCTATAGCCGGTTTTTGAATATCCTTTCGATGATCGGCTAGCACGATACTTGCCTATTATTATGTTATTATTCCTGCCGTCATCGGTTTTGAGCCGATGTATAAGTGCTACAGTGTGTATCGGCCATCGGCCGATGCGATGAGTCCAAGCCAGCTTCCAGCCGATTGGCTCACGAATTTAACATTCCCTTCTCCTTGTCAATTACAGGGTCAAATTGACTGGCACGCCTGCGAACCTCAAGACCTTAGGACCTGCACTGGAGTGAAGCAAATCTCCCAGGCCTTCGTGTGTCGCCCAGACGCCGGACGGCCCTCGGCGGGTTTTCGGCGTCAACACGCTTTTGGCACGCCTGGTGGGACCGAAGTTTCAACTAACACAGTTTCAATCAAGATTTCAACATGGCCGGAAAAGAAGTCAAGACGGACAACGTAATTCCGGTCACCATGGAAGATCTAACTGAAGAACAAAAACAGCAAGTTGAACAGACCATGACAAATTTCCAGAAGCTATGCCTAGAATCCTTCAGTATGACAAGGCAAGGGCCGATTCAGAAGTCTCAGTTTCCAAAACCAGTACTGGTAGGAGAATCGAGCCGCACACAACCCGAGAGTCCACCAATCAAGCCTTTGCAGGAGATGGTTAATGAGGCTGTTCACCATGCGCTCATCAATCAGTCGGGAGTCTTGGTAAACACACTGCATAATCTCATCAAGAAGACTGTTGATGGATCAATTGCCCAAGAACCAACTCGGGGTCCTGTTTACCTCCCACCGAAGGTTGAACCAACTCAGATTGCTTACAACATCAACAGAGATATACCAGAGCATATGTTTACACAGAACCAGGCTGGGGGGCAACAAGATATTCCTGCTGGGTACCATCGGACTGCCTACTATGGAGGATATCAGCAGAATTATCCAGGAGGCGGAGCCGATCCGGGTACTTACCAGAGGGAGTATCACAGACAGAATCGGCAACCAACCCCGCCGATACAGTATCAGCAGTATCAACAGGAGAATGTAAGAGAAGAAGACTTATCGGCACGGGTTGAAGAGATAGTAAGGGAGCAGTTCGGGATCAAGCCCAAGGAACAAGCATTCATGTATCGGCACCCATATCCTGAGTGGTTTGACAGGGTTCCATTACCACACCGATACAGGGTCCCGGATTTTTCTAAGTTTTCAGGGCAGGACAACACGTCTACAGTAGAACATGTCAGCCGATTTCTGGCATAGTGCAGGGAGGCATCGGCTAAAGAGGCCCTGAGGGTTAGGTTTTTTCCCCTATCACTATCTGGATCGGCTTTTACATGGTTCTCCTCATTACCGCCGAATTCTGTTCGGGGGTGGGCCGATCTAGAGAAACAGTTTCACAAATATTTCTTTGCTGGAATTCATGAGTTGAGACTGTCAGATTTGACATCGGTTAAGTAACGACCAGATGAAACAGTACCGGAATATGTTCAGCGATTTCGGGATATCAGAAACCGATGTTATAGTTTGAACCTGAGTGATGGGCATCTGGCCGATCTGGCTTTCCAGGGTCTGCTGGCGCCGATTAAGGAGAGATTTTCTTCACAAGAGTTTGAATCCCTGTCGCACCTAGTACAGAAGGTATCGGCTCATGAAAGCCGAATTCAAGAGGCGAAAAAGGACAAGTACCAGAGGAGGGTTGCTCAGGTTCAGGTCTATTCATCGGACTCAGATGATAAGGAATCCGATGCCGAAGTTGGATTGGCGGAGTGGGCCAGGAACAAGAAGTCAGTATCATGCCCGTGGGTCAAAGATATCGGCAAGGAGGAACGGTATGATTTTGATATTAGCAAGGCCGATAAAATCTTTGACTTGCTGTTACAAGAGAAGCAGATACAACTACCGCCAAATCACGTGGTCCCATCAGCCGAAGAACTGAAGAAGAAAAGATATTGCAAGTGGCACAACACTGTGTCGCATCATACTAACGAGTGCAAGGTTTTTCGGCAACAAATTCAGTCGGCTATCGAATAGGGCAGAATCAAGTTTGAAGACAAGAAGCCGATGAAGATTGATGGGCACCCATTCCCCGTGAACATGGTTTACGCGGGATCATCATCAAGAGATCAGGCCGATGGAGCAAGACATCGAAAGTATAAAACAAGGGTTACTTCATCGGACATGATAGAAAGATATTCAAGACATGAGGAACAGAGGGATGAGTCGGAGAAATATAATCCGCATTGGGATTGCCCGTTCTTTCGATTTTGCTGGGATCAAGGAATGAGACTGCCATCAGCTGGAAATTGCCCTGAGTGCAGCAATGCAGGGAATCGGCATGATCGCCAGCAGGAGTTTTCGCGGGATCGGTCACTTGGAAAAAAAGCATCGGTTCATAGCCGATTAGGGCCAGTCCATGAAGAGTGCTTTGAAGAAGATGAAGAGGGATTACATGAGAAACAAGTTCAGAATCCTCAATGGTGCCCTAGTGGGATATTCACGAAAAATCAGAAGAGGAGGGCACAGCGTTTACGACACCGAGAGCAACAGGAAGAACAGAGTCAGGATCAGGGAGAGACCGATCATCGTCACAAGAAGACTAAACAAGTTTGGCAAGTGAAGAAGAAGGACGATGAGGACGCATCGGCACCGGTAAATATGGTGTTCTTTTTGCCTCGGGAGTATAAAGCGCTTTCATCAGATGAAGAAGGCGATGAGGAGGTTTTCGCTCAACTGACGTTACAATCTGATCAGGCCATATTTGATAAACCTGAGGAGTTAGAGCATCGGCACCTAAAGCCATTATACATCAAGGGTTACGTAAATGGGAAGCCGATGACAAAGATGTTGGTTGATGGAGGAGCCGCGGTTAATCTCATGCCTCATGCCACGTTTCGAAAGTTGGGGAAGACTGCCGAAGATCTGATCAAGACAAATATGGTGCTAAAAGACTTCGGTGGGAATTCATCAGAAGCATAGGGCGTATTAAACGTGGAGCTGACAGTAGGGAGTAAGACATTACCTACCACGTTTTTCGTCATTGACGGGAAGGGGTCATATAGTTTACTTCTTGGCAGGGACTGGATTCATGCGAACTGTTGCGTGCCCTCGACGATGCATCAATGTTTAATACAATGGCAGGGAGATCAAGTCGAGATGGTTCTAGCAGATCGGTCGACCAACATCGCAATGACCGATCTACCAGTCTGGGAAGCCGACGGTGTTGACTGCCTATCCGGAAAAGTATGGGAAGGAGATTACCTTAAGGTAACTAGCCAGGGGATACAGCGATTCAGCAAGTCGGCTCTGAATTGTTACTCTGATGGGTTCTATTGAAGACTTCGAGGGGAAACTGGGGCAAGGATTTACGTCGGCTGATGATTTGGAGGAGATTGATATAGGACCAGGAGATAAGCCAAGGCCGACGTACATAAGCAAAAAATTAAGTCCTGAACTACGAGAGGAATTGATAGCACTGCTGAAGGAGTATCGGGATTGTTTTGCCTGGGAGTACCATGAGATGCCAGGATTAAGCCGATCAATTGTTGAACATCGGCTGCCTATTAAACCAGGATATCGGCCATTCAAGCAGGCTCCAAGGAGATTCAAGGCAGAATTATATGAGCCAATCAAGGCAGAGATCACAAGGTTGTACGATGCCAAGTTTATAAGACCATGCCGATATGCTGAGTGGGTTTCTAATATCGTCCCAGTGGAGAAGAAAAATGGGAAATTGAGGATATGTATTGATTTCCGGGATCTAAATAAAGCTACCCCTAAGGATGAATACCCAATGCCGATAGCGGATTTGTTGGTGGATGCAGCCTCAGGTCACAAGATTATCAGCTTCATGGACGGCAATGCGGGATATAATCAGATCTTTATGGCTAAAGAAGATATACATAAGACTGCGTTTCGGTGTCCAGGGGCTATCGGTTTGTATGAGTGGGTAGTAATGACGTTTGGATTGAAAAGTGCCGGTGCGACTTATCAGAGAGCGATGAATTATATATTTCATGATCTCATCGGCTTATTGGTAGAAATTTATATTGATGATGTGGTGGTCAAGTCTAAAAGTGAGGAAAGCCATTTAGCCGATCTACAAAAAGTGATGGAAAGAGCCAAGAAATACGGACTAAGAATGAATCCCAATAAGTGCGCTTTTGGTGTATCGGCTGGGCAATTTTTGGGTTTTATGGTTCATGAGCGAGGGATTGAAGTTAGTCAGCGAAGTATCAGAGCCATTAAGACTACAGAGCCACCAAGCAATAAGACAGAGTTGCAATCGTTGATCGGTAAGATTAATTTTGTGAGAAGATTTATATCAAATTTATCAGGGAGAATTGAGTCTTTCACGCCGTTATTGAAGTTGAAGGCCGATCAAGGATTTGTGTTGGGGGCAGCGCAGCAGAAAGCGTTTGACGAGATCAAGAATTATCTTAGTTCCCCGCCTATTTTGATTCCGCCGCATAAAGGAGTGCCGTTCAGGTTGTACTTGTCGGCCGATGAGAGGTCCATCGGCTCTGTTTTGATCCAAGAATTTGAAGGCAAAGAGCGAGTTGTGTTTTATCTGAGTAGAAGACTTTTGGATGCTAAAACGAGGTATCCTGTGGTGGAGAAATTATGCCTATGTTTATATTTCTCGTGTACAAAGTTAAGACATTATATCCTATCGGCTGAGTGTACAGTGGTTTGCCAGGCCGATGTGGTCAAATATATGTTGTCGGCTCCAGTCTTGAAAGGGCGAGTTGGCAAGTGGGTTTTTGCTTTGACAGAGTTCGACTTGAGGTATGAATCGATTAAGGCGATTAAGGGACATGCAGTGGCCGATTTTATTGTGCAGCACAGAGGAGCTCAAGAAGATTATGTAGAGCCGATCCCATGGACTTTGTTTTTCGATGGATCGGTTTGCAAGCATGGATCTGGTATCGGTTTAGTTATCATATCGCCTCGGGGGGCAAGTTTTGAGTTTGCTTTTACAATTAAGCCTTATCGGACTAACAATCAAGCAGAATACGAGGCGGTGCTAAAAGGACTTCAACTCTTAAAGGAGATCGGAGCCGATGTCATAGAGATAATTGGCGATTCTTTGTTGGTGGTCAAACAGTTGTCTGGAGAATATGAGTGCAGGGATGACGTTTTGAGGTTATATTATGAGGAGTGTACGGATTTGTTAAGAGATTTCAAGATAGTATCAATAGATCATATTCCCAGGGAGCAGAATTTAGAAGCCAATGATCTTGCGCAGGTTGCTTCAGGGTATCGGCTGAATAGGCAAGTTGAGGTTGAGATAGCCGATATTGACATCTAGAACAAGGCCGATGACTGGAGACAGGAGTTAGTTGATTACTTGCAAAATCCGTCGCAATCGGTTTCCAGGAAAATTCGGTATAAAGCTACTAAATATGTGCTGCTTGATGGGGAATTGTATTATCGGACTTTTGAGGGAGTTCTGCTTAGGTGCCTGAATTTGGAAGAAGCAAAGTGGTATGTGCGAGGTGCATGAAGGCGTTGTGGGACTCATCAATCGGCTCATAAGATGAAGTGGTTGCTGAGAAGAGTAGGGTATTTTTGGCCGACAATGCTGGAGGATTGCTTTAGGTATTATAAAGGGTGTCAAGATTGCCAGAAATTTGGAAATATACAGCGAGCACCAGCATCGGCTATGAATCCTATCATCAAACCATGGCCGTTCAGAGGTTGGGGAATTGACATGATCGGCCAGGTTTTTCCTCCATCAAGTAAAGGGCATAAGTTCATATTGGCGGCAACGGATTATTTTACCAAGTGGGTAGAGGCGGTTCCTTTGAAGAAAGTTACGTCCAAGGAAGCGATCGAGTTTGTAAAGGAGCATATTATTTATCGGTTTGGGATTCCTCAGACAATAACTACTGATCAGGGGTCTATCTTTGTGTCTCATGAGTTTCAACAGTTTGCTGCCAGTATGGGAATTAAGCTATTAAATTCGTCGCCTTATTATGATCAGGCCAATGGACAAGCAGAAGCTTCTAACAAGAGTTTGATCAAGTTGATTAACTGGAAAATTGATGAGCAGCCACGGCGATGGCATATTACATTAGCCGATTCACTATGGGCCTATCGGATGGCATGTCATGGATCTACTCGGGTGCCGCCGTATCAGTTAGTATATGGACATGAGGCGGTTGTACCATGGGAAACTAACATCGGTTCTAGAAGAATTTCTTTGCAGAATCAATTGACAGCCGATGATTATTATGACTTAATGACAGATGAACTTGAAGATTTGGCTCAGAATTGGTTGAGGGCATTGGAAAAGATTAAGGAAAATAAGGCCAGGGCAGCTCGGCATTACAATAAAAAGGTAGTGAATAAGTCGTTTGCCGAGGGAGATCTTGTGTGGAAATTGATTTTGCCGATCGGGTCTAGAGATAATAAGTTTGGAAAATGGTCACCTAATTGGGAAGGACCCTACCGGATTAATCGCTGTGTGCCTGGTAAAGCCTATGTGTTAGAAGATCTTGATGGGGCAGAGTTTGCTAAAGCGCTTAATGGAAAATATCTTAAGAAATACTATCCTAGCGTGTGGATCGATTCTTAAATCGGTTGAGTATAGCCGATTTCTAAAATAGTCCGGAAAGCCAATGTTTTGCATTGCCTAAAGATAGCCGATATCGATTGGTATCGCCTTTAGAACAAATAGACAAAAAATTACCAAGGGACAAAAGAGCTAGCAGTAGAGCCGATCAGGATATATTACAGTGCAGTTAATGTTTCAAGGGGCCGTCAATTGTTAAGTTACAAGAATTTTCGAATGGTTTCAATTGCGCGCAGACGGATTTGATCAATTTCACTAATGGCGCGGATGTCGTCATCATCAGAGCCTGGGATGGTCTTCAAGTTCTTGCGCCGATGGATGACTTGGCGCACCGTCGTTGCAATCTTAGCCTCTTGATCTTGGATGGCTTGTGGTAAGCCGATAAGCTGGGATTCTGTGGCTTCGAGGTCCTTGCGAACTTTTTCAAGTTCTCCCAGCAAATCGGCTTCCTTCTTCTTTAGTTGATCTAGCTTGGATTGGAGCTCTTGGGGGGCAGCAACCATATCATCAAGTCTCTTCTTCTCTGTCTGGGCTAGCAGCCGATCGGCTTGGATGTCTGCGGTGATCTTCTGTTGGTCAGCACGATCGGCTATGCACTGTCTAAGCTTGATGAGCTTAAACCTGTGAGACTCCAGGTATGCTGCAGGGGTTAGCGCGTCAACAAGTTCCTCGGGCAGGTGATGTTCGATTTCTGCAAGTCTTGCCCGGATAGGCCCGCAATCTTCCACCAACGCATCAATTGGGTTGTCCAGCCGATTGTTGATGCTTGATAAATAATCGCGCACATCGGTTGGGAACGACGGTTTGGTTGCTGCGCTGGTGGCTGTTTCGTCCTCTGCTTCTAAGTACTTGCCGATGTCAAAAGAAAACAAGTCGGCCAAGGACTGCAAAAGTTGGCATGGGTAAAGCGATCAATAGAAGGTTAGAAGCAAAGTACGGGCATAGAAAGGTTACCTGAGGAAGGACGTCGGCAGATCTGGTGACATCGGCTTCAATGGGATGGATAGGGTGTTCTTTAGAGGAGCCGATATCGGACGACGGGATAGGAGCGGTCTCGTCGACAACTGGAGGACTTGGTGCCAAGAGTGGAGCAGCAGAGGAAGCCATCGGCTCAGGGGTTGGAGGAGTGATAGATGAAGGTTGAAGTTCTGGAGCCGATGATTCGAGCTGAACAAGGAGCTGGTTAGATAAATGAGAAAGCAAGTAATAATGTTAAGACTTGGTGCATACCTGAGGAGATGAGGGAGCCGATGTGGTCTGGGGAGAAGATGGCGTCATGGCAACAACATCGGCGTCGGTTTTCTGTTTCTTCAGGGAGGGGCGATGCGCTAACTTTTTCCTTTTTGGTCCCATCGGCCGAGGCGCCTTGAGGAGAGCCGATGGAGTCGGAGCGTCGCGCCCCAGATTTGGAGTGGCCGATGAGGGTTGATACAGAATCGGCCGACCACTGTTCCTTCTTGTTGGGGGCTCGACGCTGGCAGCCTGCAAAATTAGAGATAAGAGTTGGTTGGAGGAAGCGATTAAAGCTTGCAGGTGTTACCTCTTCATCGGATTCGATGTAATCGGGGTCAAGACGGGAGCAATAACAGGTGGGCGCTAGGCTGAATAAGTGTTTCTTCCATTCTGACCACCATCGGACAAAAAGCTTGGTGTTGGCAGTGCAGATGTACACCTCGGTGACGGCGCCTAGAAGGAGGGGATCAGTCAAAGTCCGCAGCCGATCATATTCCAAGGCGCTGCTGACTGTGCCCTGGGCCTGGAGTTTATCAATGAAGAATAGGCCTATTGGGAGTTGACCGAGACCAAATTGACGGGAGCTGACCGATGGATGGTAGAACTCATACGATGGCTGAGTTCGGCCCAGAGAAAAACCAGTTGGCAGCAGACAAGGACTGATAGCCGATAGGAATATGGCCTTAGACTCATCATCGTTCAGAGCTTTGAGTGGGTCAAAGTTAGAAGGCATCTCGAATGATGATGCGTCGTTGTAAGCAAACCAAAGAGTGGCCTCCCTGGTAAAGCCATAATAAAACCTCTTGAACCACTGACTAACTTCAGCGGGGGTTATCTTGCCGCCAGAAAGGGCCGATGCAGCTTCGCCCATAGAGATGCATCGGCGGTAGACGGGGTCTTGATCTTCTGGGTAATCGGCTGGGAAGGATTGCTTGAGAAGAGAAGTTTCTGGGATGGCCTTGGAAGTGTAAACATTGAGCCAGAGCTGTACAAACCACCAAGGGCCCCCAATGTGGCCAACGGGCTGGCTGGCCGATAGCTTAGTTGCCACCTGATGAAGCAGCTGGTAGGTGGCACCAAGAAGATAGTGCCCCAATGGAATTTGTTTCCTATCGGCCAAGCACTCTGCCAGGCATTGCATATTGGTCGTCGGGCCGAGGGTTGCACCACCAAAGACGAACCGTTCCAACCACAGGTTCAGAAAAGCGACGTGCTCCCGATCGTCAACCGGTCCAGTTCCCTTGTTGTGGAGAGATATATACCTGGACCAACCGCCAATGTTTTTTTTTTGAAGCCGATGAGCAGGCTTAAACCGGAGTTTGAAGGGGTTGATGTAGCTCGTCGTATCCAGGCAGGTGAGCATGGTCACATCCAGCAAAGTGGGGTCATCGGCCCATGCCCCGAACATGAAGGCATTGAGGGCATCGGACCAATAGTATGAGGCCGATGCAAGTAGGGGCTCGTTCCTTTCCATATCGGCCAGGGAGAGATTAATGCAGTGGCCAATATGTGATTCATCCCAGAGGGTTCTCTTCACAGCCGATACTCTGATGTACCAATCTCTCCATCCAGGCAATCTGCTTGGCCATGACCTGAAGCTGTTAGACCAGTCACTGACCAACATAGCCGAGTTCTTGAAGGGAATACGTTGGGTTTCAGCACTGATGAAATCGGTGGGATCTTCGCTGCCCATGGGGCCATGATAGAAGAAGCTGGGGTAATCGGCGGCCGGAATCAAGATCTGGGCTCTAAGATGCTACAGTAAACAAGAACACGACGAAGAACAGGTGAAGGACATAGCAGATCGGATTCGCATGGGCTGTAGGTCGGAAGAAAATAATCGGGCAGAAAGATTACCTCAGGAACTGCAGATGCCGATGCCATCGTGGGAGTGGGAGAAGTTGCAGGGATCGACGGCCGGAGAAAAAGGTTGCGACGATTCGTCTGGATTCGCTAGAGCTTGGTGAGGATTTGGAAGATGAAGCGGTGGTACTCTGGTGATGTGAAAGCATAAAAAAGGCAAGGAGACGAAGCGTTTTTATAGAGGTATGACAACCGAGCGGGAATCGAGGCCGTTGGTACTGTTTCAAACATTTATGGCAAGTGAGCTATCTTGGGCCGCCTCGATGTGGGAGAAGTTTGGAGGCCCATGAAAGAATTTCGAAGTCTTAATAGAAGAACTCCGAAATTGGGGGGCATGTGTTAACGCCAAAATTTGGTAAGGCCCTGTATCAGATTCAGTCAAAGGAGAAATTACAGTCAACTGACGGAGAAAAGACCGGAATCGGGAAGGAGCCATGAAGACCGTTACTTGGCAATTATTTACTGTACCTGTTAGTTAGGCAGGTGTTTATGTTTAGGAAACCTGACCTCGTGTCCGGTCAGGATTAGTTAGCGTTTTCTGTTATAGATAGGAAATCATGTATCGTGTCCTATCAGGACTATGTCAACTCGGGGTATATATACGTATGCCCGGGTGCCTTGTAAATCATCACAACGATCAATACAAACTTCGGCGCATCGCCACCCTTTTGACGGGATCTTGCTTCTCGAGCCGGGCTGCATCGGTTAGGTCCGAACTCCCTGCGAGAGGTAAGTCTCGTCACCCCGGCTACCTATCGGCTAGGATTCCTCGGTTAGGTCCGATATTCTAGTCGGTTATGGTAGTCGGCTTACCACGATATATTTAGTTTATCTATGGCTGCACTCAGTTCAGTTGACCTCATAGATTGATTAGGTATATCACATCACGCGTGTGTAGATCGTATCGGCTTACTGGGAGCGGTTTATCATCAGTTTGTGCTGCATCGGTTGGGTCCGACCTACTAAACTGCTAGCGATAAACCGATCCTGCTAAGTTGATGCTTTGTGTGTAGGCGTCTTATCGGGGTGTATAGCCGGTAAGTTATCTTCATCACGATCGCATTATATCTATCGGCCCATTGAGGTATCGTTATCATTGTCGGTCTGTGCTGCAACGGTTGGGTCCGATCTACTAGACTGACGATAATAGCTTTACTCTTGATGAGTCGATGGGTGTTATGCGATGGTCTTATCGGAGTGCTTAGCCAATGAGTTATCTGTTGAAGCCGACTGCACTTATTCATTGTCTTATTTTACAACCATTCTGTTTGGTAGTCGGCTGGCTCAATTATCTATCATTTATATTATTGCATGCTTTATCACATATTCTTGCATGTATTATTGTCACGACTAGCCCGATTGGTTTATTCTGCCGATCCAAGTACAAGTACAAGCAGGTTCCCGGGCACGACCCCAGGTGAGGGCCCGGGCACGAGCTTAGGTAAGGACCCGGGCACAGGCCCAGACAGCGGATGAAGACCCCGGGAGCCGATATAAGCAAGGGCTTGGGCACGAGCATATTTTCACGGCAATATCAGTAACACTAAACTACGATCAGCTAGGATTTATCTGATTTATCTACTTACGCATTCTGCATGTTTATTTTACCAAGTCTATAGCCGGTTTTTGAATATCCTTTCGATGATCGGCTAGCACGATACTTGCCTATTATTATGTTATTGTTCCTGCCGTCATCGGTTTTGAGCCGATGTATAAGTGCTACAGTGCGTATCGGCCATCGGCCGATGCGATGAGTCCAAGCCGGCTTCCAGCCGATTGGCTCACGAATTTAACATTCCCTTCTGCTTGTCAATTACAGGGTCAAATTGACTGGCACGCCTGCGAACCTCAAGACCTTAGGACCTGCACTGGAGTGAAGCAAATCTCCCAGGCCTTCGCGTGTCGCCCAGACGCCGGACGGCCCCCGGCAGGTTTTCGGCGTCAACACACCAGCACTTATAATTTCACTCAAGCCTGCGGGCGGCCCACATGGAGCATGCTACTGTAGGAACTCATATCTTGTCAGCCCAGTGCTAACTGTGTAGGCCTAAGCCCATTTAGTCGGCATAGGTTATAAAAAGACGGGGAGAGAGAAAAAGATTCCGTCGTCTTCCCCAAATCAGCCAATCATTTCATCTTCCACCTTCGCGCCCAACTTTTCGCCTCCCGTCGGCTAGGGTTAGCTGCTGCTATTCCCTACCCGAACTCGGGTGATTTCAATCCTCCTCATTTGCTCCAAGCCCCCGATTTGCTTTTCCCCAAATCTCATCGCCTCCAATCATGCCGAAGGCATCGGATCTTGCGGGTGCGCCGGGGAGTTCTTGGCCGATTTCAGATTGCAGCTCGGTGAAGCTGAAGCGGCTGGAGAGCGAACTGAAGTTGCCCAGCCAAGAGGTGATCTGCTGGCGGTCGGCTAGGGATGAGTCGGTCCCTAATCCCCGGCCTGGTGAAACGGTAGTTTTCGCCTCTTTTTTTGATCGAGGCTTGTGTCTTCCGTCTTTTGATTTTTTTCGCCGCATTCTTGACTTTTATGGGCTGGAGTTGGTGCATCTGACCGCACTCCATTCTTCAGATCTCTATATTTGTTACTCTTTGCGAGTGCTTCTTGGGTGTTGAACCCCATTTCATCCTCTTCCGACATCTGTTCCATATCAAGCCTCAACCCTCCAAGAGCAATATCAATGTGATTGGGGGGGCCGGTCTTACTGTTAGGAGCGACGGGAAGAAGTCGTTATATCTCGATCTGCCCTTGAAATCTTCTCTGAAGGGCTGGGCACAAGGAGTGGTTTTTTTATTGCGCCGATCTGGCTCCCCTCCTTGCGTGCCATGGTTTACCGGCTTGCCACCCATGCTCTTGCCAAATTGGTCAGCAAAGCCGACCTTTGAAGAAATGGGCCAGGCGCATCTGTTAAGTTGACGAAGATAGTGACTCAAGCCAGGGCCGGCTTGACAGGTCCTTGGGTGGCTTGTCGCTTTCTGACAAGGCACATTCAGCCGCTGAAGCTGAGGAGTGCATTCGGCTGGGCCTTTAAAGGCAAAAATGAACTTGACCGAGTGAGCAACGAGTCGGCGAACAATGAGGCCGGTGACCGAGACTTTGTTCGACTACTTCTCTGAAGGGGTGATCGCCACTGAAGATGACAATCGTCGGATTGCAGCCTACAGCTCCATTCGGCCCCGGACCAAGGTAACTTTTGATCCTCTTCTGTGATGAATGCCCGTGGAATCATAGTTGTTCAGCATTGCGTGACGCATTTAGTTGACTCACTTATAGTGGCATGAAGAGTTTGATGAGGACTCCCGCCCGTTGTCGGCTGTTGCGTCGAAGAAGAGGCCGAGAAGTCCCTCTGCTGCCCAACCTGACTCCAAAAGAGCGGGGAAGAAGCCAATAATCGGGGCGAGGGGGCCATGACGGCACGAGCCGTGGCCGGAGGCCTGAGGATAAGGGATGCCGTCGCCACGACACCCAACCGATCAAGTCCCAGGTGAGACCTGCGGGTTTGAGCCCGGCGTTGTCGAGTCCGGCCGCGGCGTCACCGTGGGGCCGGCTAGAGCAGACGCCGCCAAGGGCGGAGACACCCAAGCCGACCACAGTAGAATCGGAGCCGACTCGGGCTGAAGCGCCACCGTCGACAGTGACACCGACCGGGCCGACTGTCGGAGCTAGCGCTCTGCCGGGCGATGGGTCACCTGGCAAGAAGCTGAAGTTCTCCAAAAGGTGCGCTGCTCTGGGTCTTCTGAAATTCTTGTGTGTTGATGCAGTGTCATGATGCATTGATTCGTCGTGCAGGAAGCGGGTCGATATCGACCTCAAGGAGGTCGACCTGACCGCTCCACTTGATGAGCCTGCCTCAGCCGAGCCAGCAGCCGCGGACACACCTGTTGAGCCGGTGGCTAGCCTGGTTGTGGAGACCGAGGTGGCCCCGACTGCAGGGTCGCTGCCGCCACCCGACCGAGAGGCAGCTGCTGAGGCTGAGGCCCCAGCCCCTGAGGCGTCACTCGTTGCGGAAGTCACGGACGGAGCCCCTGAGCCGGTCCCCGAAGTCGTGGGGGATGGGGGCACTGAGGCCAGGACCCCGTCGCCGTCGTGGTCGTCGTCGTCGCCGTCGCCGCCGCCGGAGATCCCGCATTTGCCCTGGATCGAAGCTCCTGCACGTGTGATGCCCCGGACATTCACATGGACGGCTCGTGATGGGACAGCGAAGAGCTTCAGGCTTGATGAAGTCGTTGCAAGGAGGGAGCGCGAAAGCCTGCTTCACGTCGCCATCAGCGGGTCCCAGGGGGTCGCAGTATGATTCTTGTGGTAGAGCCTTGGCAATCTTCTTGTTTTGATGTCTGACTCCGTCCTTGA
Source organism: Oryza meyeriana var. granulata (assembly GCA_003991445.1). Classification (NCBI taxonomy): domain Eukaryota; kingdom Viridiplantae; phylum Streptophyta; class Magnoliopsida; order Poales; family Poaceae; genus Oryza; species Oryza meyeriana. The sequence continues at coordinate 256,258 of RYFJ01000828.1, read as the reverse complement.
TCCATCTTTTATCCTGAGCAGAAGCTTGTCGACCGCAATGAGGCGATGATGGAAATCTTGGTCGAGGTAGCTCCCCACCTCGCAGAATTGGAGCAGCTCTGGGCATTGAAAGCCGAGATGGAGGAGCGTCATGCGGGGAGGGAGGCCTGGCTGAAGAGCGGTGCTGATCAGCTCAGGGCGGAGACATGGGCCCTAGCCGGAAAGATCAGAGGTAAAATCCCCGAGTATATCTTCCCGACCGAACCGTTGATGTATTCGTCCAGCTGCGTTGTTCCCGACTGCCCAGTTGTGTCATGACTGCACGGTTGAGCTCTTGGCTAATCTGTGGTGCAGACCTCGAAGCGGAGTTAAAGGCCCGAACAGAGAGGGAATCGCAGCTGAAGGAGGCCAAAGAAGCCAAGGCCGAGCTTGGGAAGGTCAAGGCCGACCTGACAAAGGCCAACACCGAGCTTGACCGGGAGAAGTCCGAGTTGAAGAGGCCGTCGTCAACGCTCTGGTAAGGAAAAGGCTGAACTGGAGAAGACCGTGCCGGGTGGGAGGCCGACTATGAAAGTAAGTTCCTCAACCTGACTGGATCTTAGCCAATCATTAGTTATTCTGTGTGTGGTCCGAATCTGACAAGTTTTCTTGCCAGCGGACCTAGGCAGACATGAGAACCAATGTCCGGGCCCAGTATCAATTCTACACAAAGGAAATAAGATTGATCAGGGAGTCACGGGAGGCCTTCGTCGGGTCTGTGAAAGGGGTCCTTGACCTCATAGATCCCCGCCTTGTGGGGACCAGTTGCAGCAGAATCCCCCAGATAGAGGCGCGTCTCGAGGATGCACCGAGTGCCTTGAAAAGGTACTTGGATGAGCGTGTTGTCGCCGGCGTGGCCCAGACCCTGGCGATGACCAAGTCCATATACCCCAGGGCGGATATTGAAGCATCGGGGAGGGGTTTGCCAAAGAGACGAACGCCAGAGCGAGGCGCTGGAGCTGATCGCCCGGGCGAAGCCGCGACTGCTGAATAATTACCCGAGACCTGGTCTGTGAGGGTAATATGTTTGTGTCGGTGTATATAAACTTTTGTTAAACAAGCTGTGTAAATATGTGAGTAATGCCGCCAAGCTTATTACTCAGTTGTCATTAGCTTTACTCGACCGTGTAGCATGCACCGAGTTAGTCTGTCAGAACTTAATAAAAAAGTTCAAAGTAAGAAGCTGTACTCGGGCAAACGTGACAGTCGTAGTAAGGCTTCATAACCGAAGTAAGATATAGCTCGTATGTTATTGACAGGACAGATATATCATGCAGCCCCGACTCACTACTCGGTTGACACAAGCGGCGTAGTGAGTCAGAAGAACTGTACACATGAAAAATATAGAACTCAGGTATAGAAAGGACGTAGCTGTTCTATGTTCCATGAGTTGCTGATGAGAGCGCCGTCTTCGGTCTTCAGTCAGTAGGCGCCTGGCCGCGTGACCTCGGCTATATTGAACGCCCTTCCCAGATTGGGGATAATTTATGCCTGTCTTTGGTGGTTTGTATTTTCCTCAAAATGAGGTCCCCAACCGAAAAGGCGCGGCCATGGACATTGCGATTGTGGTAGTGATGTAGGCCTTAAAGATACCTAGCCAACTGGATAGTTGCGGTGTCTCTTGCTTCTTCCAGCTGATCTTGTTCGACCAGTCAGGTATTGTTGGAGTCATCTTCTGAGTAAGCCTGGACTCGTGGAGAGCCGAACTGTAACTCGGTAGGTAGCATAGCCTCGGCGCCGTAGACCAAAAAGAAAGGGGATTGCCCTGTCACCCGACTAACTGTGGTTCTGAGAGACCAGAGAACGGATGGGAGTTCTTGTACCCACCGGCCCGCATATGGTTGTAGTCGGTCGAATATCTTGGCCTTGATGCCTTGTAAGACCATACCGTTGACTCGTTTGACCTGCTCGTTGCTCCGCAGGTGTGCCACAGATGCATAGCAGATCATGATGCCGAAATCGTCGCAGAAGTCTTGGAATACACCGGCCGCGAACTGAGTACCGTTGTCGGTGATGATGCGGTTAGGGACTCCGAACCGGTATAATATACTCATGATGAAGTCCTTTGCTCGTGCCGCTGTAATCATTGCAACGGGTTTAGCCTCAATCCATTTGGTGAACTTATCCACTGCGACGAATAAATGTGTGAACCCTCCTGGCGCTTTCTTGAAAGGCCCGACCATGTCGAGCCCCCATACTGCAAATGGCTAGGAAATGGGGATAGTTTGGAGTTCCTGGGCTGGAAGATTTGTTTGTCTTGCATAGAACTGGGAACCCTCGCACTTGCGAACGATGTCTTTGGCGTCTGTTACTGCTGTGGGCCAGAAAAATCCCTGCCGGTAAGCCTTTCCGACTAACGTCCTTGATGCGGCGTGGTTGCCACATATGCCCGAGTGGATCGAATGCAGAATCTGCTTGCCCTCCTCGATGGTGACGCAGCGCATGAGGACACCGGATGCGCTCCTTCGGTACAGGTCTTGTCCGACTAGTAGGAAGCTTTTGCTTCGACGCTTTATCTGCTCGGCTTGACTGCGATCTTCTGGGAGTTGGTTGTCCAGGAGAAATTTGACAACAGGTGTCCTCCAGTCTTGACATATGTGCAGCACCTCATCTGTGGTTGGGGTAGGCTCGCCTCCCGACTGCTCCGGTGCTGGTTTCTTCTTGACTAATGGCTCCATAAGTTGCTCTACAAAGATTCCAGTTGGAACTGCTTCTCGCTTGGATCCCATGTTTGCCAGCTCGTCTGCTGTGTCGTTGTATTGGCACAGGACATGTGTGATTTCTAGCCCGTTGAACTTGTTTTCCAGCTTGCGGACGTCTTGACAGTATGCCACCATGGTATCGTCGAGACAGGTCCAGTCTTTCATGACTTGGTTTACCACGAGTTGAGACTCCCCTCGCACAACCAGTCGACGTATGCCGAGTGATATAGCGATACGGAGCCCATGAACAAGTGCCTCGTACTCGGTGACGTTGTGGGAAGCCGGGAAGTGGATTTGTAGAACGTACTTCAGTTTTTCGCCAGTGGGGGACGTCAATATGACTCCGGCCCGGCGCCTCCGATCCGTAGAGAACCGTCGAAGTACATTGTCTAGTATCTAGCTTTGCTGTTGGGTAGGCAGTTGGACTTCTGTCCACTCGCCACGAAGTCGGCTAGAGCTTGAGAACTTAATTGCTATTCGTGGCTGAAAGGTGATGTCAAACACCATTAGCTCAATTGCCATTTAGCGATTCGGGGTGCCTCCGGATTATGAAGGACATCCCGAGTGGAAATTGTGACCACGGTGACTTGTGTGCTTGGAAATAATGCACTAGCTCCGGACTGTGATGAGTAGGCCATGTAGTAGCTTCTGGACGTGCGGATATCCGTTTTGGAGTCGGCAAGACCTCGCTGACGATAGACTGGCCGTTGTATTTTTGAATTGACCCTTTCGATCGCTCAACCACCATCACCATGCTGACTACTGTGTGTTGCGCCAGATATAGCATTAGCGGTTCCTGGGGCAGAGGTGATGCCAACACGGGGGGTGATGTGAGGAATTCTTTGAAGTCTTCGAAGGCTCGTTGGGCTTCCGGAGTCCATTGGAAATTGTCGGCCTTTTTGAGTAGCTTGAAGAAGGGCATGCCCCGTTCGCCCAGTCGGGAGATAAACCGGCTGAGTGCCGCCATGCAGCCTGTTAGCTTCTGGATGTCTTTGAGGTTAGTCGGGGGTGTCATGTGCCTGATGGCGTTGACTTTCTCCGGGTTGGCCTCGATGCCGCGATGCGAGATGATGAAGCCGAGTAACTTTCCGGATGGCACACCGAAGGCGCATTTTTCCGGGTTCAGCTTCATCTTGAATCTTCGAAGGATTTGGAAGGTGTTCTTCCAAGTCAGCGATGAGGTCTTCTTTGGACTTGGTCTTGATCACCACATTGTCGACGTAGGCTTCCACGTTGCGCCCGATCTGAGTGTGCAGACACCGCTGAATAGCCCTTTGATAGGTTGCCCCGCATTTTTCAGACCAAACGGCATTGTGATATAGCAGTACGCTCCAAACGGTGTGATGAAAGATGTCTTCAAGCAGTCTTCCTCCCTCAGGCTGATTTGATGGTATCCCGAGTAGCAGTCGAGAAAACTGAGTAGGTCGCACCTTGCTGTGGAATCAACCACCTGATCTATCCTGGGAAGACCAAATGGGTCCTTGGGGCACGCTTTGTTGAGATCGGTGTAGTCGACGCACATGCGCCATTTACCGTTTTTCTTTTGGACCAAAACTGGGTTTGCCAGCCAGTCCGGGTGGTAGACCTCTTTGATGAACCCGACTGCGAGGAGTTTGGTAATTTCCTCCCGAATAGCATCTTTGCGGTCTTGAGCGAAGCGCCGCAGCCGTTGCTTGACTGGCTTGGCATCTGTCTTCACGTTTAGGGCGTGCTCGATCACCTCCCTTGGTACGCCCGGCATGTCGGACGGTTTCCACGTGAAGATATCCTTGTTGGCTTGGAGGAAGGTGACGAGCGCGTCTTCCTATTTAGGGTCGAGTCCGGTCCCGACTAGAGCAGTCTTGGAGGGGTTGGAAGGGTCCAGGGGGATCTTCTTCGTGTCAGAGTCTGCTGAAATTCCTGACTTCGCTGCTTTTTTCGTCGGAACTTGATCTTGCTCGACTTCTGTTGTGATGGCTTGCCGAATGCTATCGCGCCCGACTGCCGCCTCTTGTGATTGAGCCATTTTGCAGCTCTCCTTGTGGTAGGTGAAGGCTTGCTTGATGTCGCTGCGGAGGGAGAGGACTCCTGCTGGCCCAGGCATCTTCAGCACCATGTATGTATAGTGTGGTATCGCCATGAATTTGGCGAGTGCTGGTCGTCCAAGTATCGCGTGGTACGCGGTCTCGAAGTCGGCGACCTCGAAGCAGACGTTTTCTGTGCGGAAATTATCCCGTGTGCCGAAGGTTACCGGCAAGGTTATCTGCCCGAGTGGGGTTGATGACAGGCCGGGAATTATCCCGTGGAAGGGCGCAGTGCTCGGCCGTAGTTCTGAACGAGGAATTTTCATCTCGTCCAAAGTCTTGGTGAACAGGATGTTGAGCGTGCTGCCTCCGTCGATGAGGGTTTTCTTCTTCCTGATGTTTCTGATGACCGGGTCAAGGACGAGTGGATAGCGTCCCGGGTGGGAAACCCGATCTGGGTGGTCTGCGCGGTTGAAAGTGATGGCCATCTCTGACCAGCGCAGGTATTGGGGGGTATCTGCCGCGGAGACCGTGTTGATGTCGCGTGCTGACAGCTTCTGTTTACGCTTGGACTCGTATGCGAGTGGCCCCCCAAAGATGTGGTTGAGCTCGGCTTGAGGATCTTGGAAATCATCAGCCGGACCCCAGTCTGGCTTGACTTTCTCCTTGTCGGCGCCAGATGATGAAGCCTGCTCGGAGGCAACTTCTTGAGCATGGTAGCAGTCTTTGGCCGCGTGCTTGCCCTTGGGGTGAAAGGGGCAGGGCCCGCTCATGAATTTCTGGTAGTCGTTGTTCCACTGGGGCCGCGGCCGACTACGCTCCATGTTGGCCACCTTGTTGTCCGACTTCCGCTTGCGGCTGCCAGACTTATTTTGAGATGGCTCGTTGTCGGCTTTCGCCTTCTGGTCCTTTTGTCGGGGCTCCTTCTTTTCGTCGAGGGCCTCCGCGACCGCCTCGGCTGAGTCGGCGTATTTGTTGGCCATGTCGAAGAGCGCCCAGACCGTGGATGGTGGCTTCCGAGTGAATTTTGCAATAAGCGGAGCATTTTTTACCCCTTTGCGAAAGGCGGCGATGACGGCTTCGTCTTTGACAGTTGGAATTTGGTTGCGCTTCTCGGAAAACCTTTTGATGAATTCGCGCAAAGACTCATTTTTCTTCTGGTGCAGTTGATAAAGATCATGCTCCGAAGCGAGTCTGTCGTAGGTCCCCTGGAAGTTAGCGATGAACCGCTCCCTGAGTTGTCCCCAGGAACCGATCGACCGCCTCGGGAGGCCTGTCAGCCATGTCCTCGCCGAGTCGGCTAGCGCGACTGGGAGGTAGTTAGCCATGACTCTGCTGTCGCCCCCAGCAGCTCGAACTGCTAGGGTGTAAACGGTAAGCCAGGACTCTGGGTTTGTCTTGCCGTCGTACTTTTTGATCCCGGTGGGCTTAAAGCCAGTCGGCCAAAGGATGTCCTGTAGCTCCCGAGTGAAGGCTGGGATGCCTTCGTCTTCATGAGGGCTCCGACTCCGATCTTGGTGGTGCAGCCGCTCGTGGTGGAGACCGAAGCGCTCGTTTTCGTCCTCCAGGCGGCAACGTTCATCTTCTTCGCGTTCTTCACGTCGGGCGTTTATGGTGTGGCGAAGGTCGCGGTGCAGTTGCAATCGGAGGTCTTGGTTGGGTCGGCGATCGTACTGGCGACGCCGCCGGTTGTCGTTGTTGGTTTTGCCGAGCATGGTTTGCCGGGACTCTTCGCGTTGTCGACTAGAGCCGGCCGCCTAGCGTCGCGTTGACGCAGATGAATCTGCTGCCGGAGAACCCGACCGGTTGGTCGGTACAAACGTATCGCCCGACTGCTATTGCTGCTGACAGGCAGCGGCTATGATCATCGCCTTGATCTTGGCGATAGTCGGGGTGGCCTGGTGATCGGCCCTGAGCTGGAGTGTGTCCAGCAGAGTTGCGGCGGCCACAATGTTCTGTTGTGGCATGACAAAGACGTCGTGTTCGCCAATCTTGGTTTCGAGGATTTGTTGCTGAGCGACTCGCCCAGCCTGGCGTAGCTCGTCGTTGTGGGCTTCGCGGTTAGCCTCCTTTTGTCGTAGTCGGCGCGCCTCCTCCTGTTGCTCCTCTTGAAGTCGGCGTACCTCTGATGAGGAGTTCGCCGGGCCCCTACCTGGCGCGCCAACTGTCGATGCTTTGCACCGGCAATGAAACTATGGGGCTACTCGGGGAGGGTGAATTCGGTGGACTGCAGAGGAATACAGGAGAATTATACTGGTTCAGGCCCTCGAGGTGAGGTAATACCCTACGTCCAGTTGAGGTGTTATTCCTCTGAGGTGCATGGTGATCGATGATCTGGTTGTTCTTGCCCTGAGGGGCGCCCTGCCTCCCTTTATATACTAGGGGGCAGGGGTACATGATAAGGATCCCAGCCGGATACGGCCAAGGGATTTCCTTCTTAGAGATAGAGTCCTATCTGACTAAGACTATGTTTTCTTATTGTACAAAGCAAAGCCTGCCGGGTGCTATCTTATCTCTAATTATATGGTTCGGCCCATCCTCTATCCGAGTGGCCCATATGCTGGTAATGAGGTACCCGGGGCCCATAGCCTCCACATAACCCAATCGGGATGATCTGTGCGGTCAAATGTTATTAGGGTTTCTGACCAGCGCAAGTATTGGGGGCCATCTGCTGTGGAGACCGAGTTGATTTCACGTGCTGTATGCTTCTGCTTCCTCTTGGACTCGTATGCAGATAGCCCTTAGAAGATGTGGTTGAGCTCAGCTTGGGGATCTTGGTAATCGTCGGTTGCATCCAAATCTGGGTTGTCTTTATTGGCGCCAGATGTTGAAGCCTGCTCGGAAGCAAACATCTTGATGAGGACATCACTAGCTCGGATATGACCATAGCTACCTTATTTATTCATCAACCAAAGGTGCATGCTGTCTACATAAGATTTATGCGTTATATATTTGAACAGCCGTTACTACACCATGAGTTTTGTGTGTTCTCGTTTGCAGAGATACTTGCTTGGGTGAAGAGAAAGAGGCCGAGCGCAAGGAACGCATGGATGATTAAAGAAGTTGATTGGGGACCAAACCAAAACCTTACCCAAGTCTACTCCTACAACACCACGTCACTTTTGGTCCATAGAAGGCAAGAGATGAAGTTCTGCATGTTTTGGATTCGGATTCGGGCCTCCTGACAACATCAACTACAAACGGACCTAGCCGCTGATTTAGCAGGACTTTCGGGGCCCATGAGTACTAGTTGGAAAGCTTATGGAGTCTACTTTCAGATGATTTTGGTCCCACATCAAAATTCCTCCTGAACTGTCCGGAAGCATTGAAACAAGACACGTACCTCTTTCAGTCCAAGTCTGTTTTGGGCCTTGGGCCTTGTAATTGTGTCGTGGGCAAAGCCCAAGGGGTGTGCGCCCTAGGGATAACCCTAGGATGTCCCAACTCTTATATATGCAGTAGCCGTCATTGTTTAAAGGTGGGTTTTGCTTAGATTATTCTGTCCTTGAACAGTTTCGCCGTTTATTGGTTTGTGAGACCCCAACTCGAGAGTATAATCATTCATCTGCAATTGAGTTGCAGTCTTTCTTGTTCTTACTTGTGTTCTGCGATTTGCATGCAGGGATTAGCCTTCATGGAGAGGTCAACCGGGCAACGCACGGTTGATAATGAGAGGAGATGTGGTGTTGCGATTGCAGGGTTCGGGTCTTGGTGATCAGAAACCGGATCGTGAGTGTAAATTCTCCACCAAATCAAGAGTTATCCTTACCTAACGGAAGATCGGGCACCCCGTTGCCATCAAGTGGTATCAGAGCAAAGGTTGCCCGTTAGGTATTATCTTTTTCGTCCTGTTTAAATTTTTGTTTCCTATACCTAGTGTCCAGAAAAGCCACAAAAATAAAATTGGTAGTCATAGGTTTTTGTTCCCTTGTCCTACAACCACATTTAGCCTTTTGCATAATTCTGTTTTAGAGTCCGTAGTGTTGAGTTTGTGTCCTAGGTCAAGTTCGGTTGCTGGCTTAGATTGTATTTGAGTCCAGTTCATGATCCATCCACCGCACCCCCCTAGGCACCACCACCTGATTCCGAATCAGCCTCCACCAAAACACTGATACGGAGGACCTTCCTTGAAACAGCTATAACTTTCGCATACGGACTCGGAATCAGGCAAATAAATAGTCTACGGACATCTACAGAAAATTTCCTATCTGCTACTCCCCCACTTTGTCAGGTTTGCCGAAATCAGTTTTTCAAAATTCAGGCCGGAAAATTGGGTTACCACACTTCAAAGTTCTAGCACGCTTTTTAAAGCACGCCCTTGTATTTCTACAAGCCACACCTTATATTAGACTGAGCTACCACCTTCCTGAGGTTGTTGTTCCTATGCTCCTAGTTGAGAAAAAATATCAGAAAAATTAAAAAAAGGGTGTGAAAGAAGAAAAAAAAGAAAATAAGAAAAGAGAGGAGCACATAGCACACACCAGGGAGCCAGCTGTGTGCTGTTGTGTGCTGTGTTTTTTTGCCTTGTCCTTATTTCGTTGCTGCTGTCCTTCATACTTGTTTGTCTCCCTTGTTTTATCACATCTGGTTTAGAACACATTTAGGCCAGCAACTAGGACAAGTGCTTTGGATATTTATTCAGCATTACTATCTGTTATTGAATTGTGTGCTACTAACATATTTTGGCCTCCCAAGCTCCACATATATACTTCTGGTCAGCACGGTCTCGACCCTTGCAATCGCTGGATCACTCCCTCAAGGTATCACGAACCAACCACCGGTTGTACCATCCTTTGCTCGCTAGTCTCAGAACCTTGTAAGAGCTCGGTAAGGTGCTTCCACTTGCGAGTGTCCACTACCTAGTAGTTGATAGGGATAACGCTTTTGTGTTGCTTTCTATTTTCTACTAATAGTGGAAGGAATGTGATGACATAGCATGAACTCTATACAACAAGACTTCAGGCGATAGCTAAGAGCACGAAAGATCACACCAAGGACGAAAAGGAGATGAAGAATTTGGATGAGAGCTCTACCATAGCTGCTACATCACCTTCGACAAGTGAAGGTAAGACTGTGTCATCTCCCCCTTCGTATAATGGAGTTGGTGGTGAAGCATACATGAGTTGGGAAGTTGCGATTGATAAAATTTTTTCTCATTGTCATATGTGTGATAAATGAAAGATTAAGAACACTGCTAGTGTCTTGACTTCTCAAGCTTTAATATGGTGGCAAGATTTAATAACATCTTCACCTGATAGATTGCCTCAAACTTAGAACAATATGAAAATGCTTATGCGAGAGAAATTTGTTTCTCCATCTCAGAATTTTGCTTACAAAAATAAAGTGTGTCATTTAGAGAAGCAACCCCTTGTTGTCCTTTCTTCTGTGACTAACATTTTGCAGGATAATGAGAGTACTTTGGTACAACGAATGCTAAGTTCTCAAATGGAGAAAGCGGAGCAAAATCAATACCACAATTTGTTCCAATCAAGGTTTTTGGTTATGAATCGAGCATGCCGTATTATCATTGATAGCGAGAGCTGTAGCAACTTGGCAAGTTCAGATATGCTCGAGAAGCTTGGATTGCCGACACAACCGCATCCTCGGCCTTATTACATCCAGTGGTTCAATTCTTGTGGTAAATTGAAGGTAAGTAAAATTGTGAAAGTGGAGTTTTCAGTAGGCAATTATCATGATAGTGCCATATTCGATGTTGTTCCAATGCAAGCAAGTTCTCTACTTTTGGGTAGACCTTGGGTATATGATAGAGATGTTGTGCACCGTAGTAGAACCAACACGTACACTTTCACATATAATGACAAGAAATTTAAGTTGCTACCTATGTCCCTTGTTGAAATCTTGAAAGATGATCTTGAGAGGGAAAAGATTAAAAACCATGAGGTTTTGAGAAATAAATATAATAATACTAATGTTTTGATGCCTTCACCTAAACCTGAGTTATTGCAAAACAAATGTATTGCTTTGGGCACTGACATTTTGCAGGCATCTGAGAAGAGCGTAATGAGAAAAAGAAGAGAGACATAGACAAAGAAGATCCACCTATTGTTCCATGCATGTTTCAAGATGTTTTAATTAAGAGTGCACCTACAGTTTTTGAAAATGAGAACAAAGGTAACAGAAATGGTCCTACATTCACTCAAGGTATGGACAATTCTGATGTGCTATATATGTCCACTAATCATGTTAGTTTAGAGCAATCACTAGTGGAATCATGTGTTAAATTACCTTTGTCACATGATGATTTGGTTCCTATTTCTTGTGATAAAGAAGAGTTATGCAATGCTTCACTTATATCCATGCCACAACTAGTGAATGAACATGTTAGTAATGTTGTTGAACCACCATGTGCTGATTTTAGACATGTTGTTCACATTGCTAGTGAGAATGAAGAGCTTAGATTGCTATCTTCTTTAAATACTTGAGGCTATATTCAGTTTGATGATCTTTGTCCATTCAATTGTTTAGAGAAGAAATTATTTGCTAGATCTGATTTGCCATGTCCTTCTCATGTAATTTTTTATGTTATTGGCAATTATGATAATAAAGGAGAATATAATGTGCATAGAGTATACATTTGTTCAAATTTTAATATACCTCCTTTTCATAATGATATATCTTGTCTAGAGGACCGCATGAGTATAAATAATTCTCTATCTAGTTCCTCTAGTTGTTTAATTGAGTTACAAGTTGGTTTGCAAGAAGGGGAGTGCTGTGAGCTGCACATCACTACAAAGTGTTCTCCGTGTTTGAAAATTTCAGAATCCAACCATATGCGCAACATTACCTCCCCCTATGTGGTGAAAGATCAAGATATGTTCGTCAGGCTTAATGACAAGGTGAAACCGCGGATGGTTTCTAATCAAGAAGGGGAGGATGATGAGGACATCACTAGCTCGGATATGACCATAGCTACCTTATTTATTCATCAACCAAAGGTGCATGCTTTCTACATAAATTTATGCGTTATATATTTGAACAGCCGTTACTACACCAGGAATTTTGTGTGTTCTCGTTTGTAGAAATACTTGCTTGGGTGAAGGGAAAGAGGCCGAGCGCAAAGAACGCATGGATGATCAAAGAAGTTGATTGGGGACCAAACCAAGACCTTACCCAAGTCTACTCCTACATCACCACGTCACTTTTGGTCCATAGAAGGCAAGAGATGAAGTTCTGCATGTTTTAGATTCGGATTCGGGCCTCCTGACAGCATCAACTTCAAACGGACCTAGCCACTGATCTAGACTGACTTTCAGGGCCCATGAATACTTGTTGAAACCTTATGGAGTCTACTTTTAGATGGTTTTGGTCCCACATCAAAATTTCTCCTGAGCTGTCCGGAATTATCGAAACAAGACATGTACCTCTTCCAGTCCGAGTCTGTTTTGGGCCTTGGGCCTTGTAATTGTGTCGTGGTCTAAGCCCAAGGGGTGTGCGCCCTAGGGATAACCCTAGGACGTCCCAACTCCTATATATACAGTAGTCATCGTTGTTTAAAGGTGGGTTTTGCTTAGATTATTCTGTCCTTAAACAATTTTGCCGTTTATCGGTTTGTAAGACCCCAACTCGAGACTATAACATTCATCTGCAATTGAGTTGCAATCTTTCTTGTTCTTGCTTGTGTTCTTCGATTCTCTTGCAGGGATTAGCCTTCATGGTGAGGTCAACCGGGCAGCGCACGGTTGATAACGAGAGGAGACGTGGTGCTGCAATTGCAGGGTTCGGGTCTTGGTGATCAGAAGCCGGATCGTGAGTGTTAATTCTTCACCAAATCGAGAGTTATCCTTACCTAACGGAAGATCGGGCACCCCGTTGCCATCACTTCTTAAGCATGAAGCAATTCTTAGCCGTGTGCTTACCCTTTGGATGAAAGGGGCATGGCCCGTTCATCACTTGTTGGTATCTGTTATTCCTCGGGGGTCGTGGCTGAGTACGCTCCACAATGGCCACTATGTTATTCGACTTCCGCTTGCAGCTACCGGATTTGTTTGGTGTTGGCCCATTGTTATCTTTCTTGTCCTTTTGCTGGGGCTCTTTTTTGTCGTCGAGGGCCTGAGTGACTGCGTCCGCCGAGTCGGCGTACTTGTTCACCATGTCAAAAAGAGCCTTGACAGAAGGAGGTGGTTTCCGAGTGAACTTGGCAATGAATGGGGCATCTATGACTCCCTTTTGGAAGGCGGTGATGACGACCTCATCCTTGATCATTGGGATCAAATTTCACTTCTCTGAAAACCTCTTGATGAACTCACGCAGAGACTCGTTCTTCCTTTGATGCAGCTGATAGAGATTGTGGAGGCGATGGGCCCCAGGAACCTCATGACAAGCATATGGGCTACTTGGATATAGGATGGGCCTAGCCTTGTAATTAGAGATATGATAGAGCTCAGCAGACTTAGCCTTCTACGATAAGGAATATACAGTCCTAGTCGGGCAGGTTATATCTCTAAGAGGAGATCCCTTGGCCGTAGTTCGGCTAGGACTCTTACTTTGTACCCTTGTCCCCCAGTATATAAGGGGAGGCAGGGCGCCCCCTAAGGGCAGAAGACATCACGAGTTCATCAGAACCACCATAATACTTCCTCAAAGGAATACATCACAACTAGATGTAGGGTATTACCTCACATCGAGGGCCTGAACTAGTATAAACCTCTTGTGTTCCTTTGCAGTCCATCAAGTATCGATCCAACGAGTAGGCCTATATTCATATTGCCAGTGTAAAACATCGATAGTTGGCGCGCCAGGTAGGGGCTTCGGCGAGATCAACTTCAACAAGCTCAATGGATTCAACAACCGGAGTCGACGGCGACAAATTCTCCCCTGGAGACACGATTACATTCGGAAGCCTCGACTTCATCACCGACCAGCTTGACAACCTCACCTTGGCCGAGTCAGACCAGATCCGATCGACTGAGGAACTAGCCAACTCCACACCAGTCAGCCCACACGATGCTACAGCAACCCTCGTCGATTTGCTGCGGCAATCTTCTACTTCACCGGGTCTCGGGACAACTCTCTCCTTCGACATTCGGCTCGAACTCGGCCTTGAGCCGGCCTAGGTCGGGCTAGGAAGGGGAGAGATCGTCAATCTCCCATACAGACACGGTGACACCGCGGACATCTACAATCTACATCCCACGTGGCAGACCTGATCCTCTACGGCTCAGTTCGGACATGGCTCAGAGCCGTTCCAGATTGGATCTAGGGAGGTTGGAGTCATCCTTACCCCGATGAACTACTCGGATTCTGACTCCAAGTCGGACAACAATTCGAACACCAGTTCAGACACCAGTCTGGCAAGCTTCCTTCTGCCCTTAGAAATCTTCATGGCTTCAACCCCACCACCGGAGGTGCGCCGAATACAAGAGCAGCAAGAAGAGGAGGCCCGCCGACTACGGCAACAGGAGGAGGCCGAACACAAGGCTCGCAATGACGAGCTACGCAGGGCTGGGCGAACCGCTCAGCAACAAATCCTCCAGACTAGAGTCGGCGACCACGACGTCTTCGTCATGCCACAACAGAACGTCGTGGCCGCTGCAACCTTGCTGGACACACTCCAGCTTGGGCCTGATCACTTGGCCACCCCGACTATAACGAGGATCCAAGCCACGATTACAACTACCGCATGTCAGCAGCACCAGCAGTCGGGTGATACATTTATACTGACCAACCGGTCGGGTTCTCCAGCAACGGTCTCATCTGCATCAGCACGACGTCGAGCGGTCGGCTCCAATCAGCCGCGTGCAGAGTCATGCCAAACATCTCTCGGCAACACAAACAACAACAATCGGCGGCGTCCCCAGAATGATCACCGGTTCAACCAAGATCGCCGAGTTCGTCTACAATGTGATCTCCGCCAAGACATCAACACTCGGTGCCGCCAAGGCAAAGATGACAAGCGCCGCCGACTAGAGGACGAGTACGAGTGCTTCGGCCTCCAGCATGAGCGGTTGCACCGCCGCGACTGGAGCCAGAGCCCTCATGCAGACGAAGGCGTACCTGCCTTCACCCAGGAGCTACAAAAGGTCGACTGGCCGTCGGGCTTCAAGCCTATGGGAATCGAAAAATATGATGCCAAGACCAACCCTGAGTCCTGGCTCACCGTATACACTCTAGCGATCCGAGCCACCGGAGGTGACAACAAAGCCATGGCTAACTACCTCCCAGTCGCCCTAGCTGACTCGGTGAGGACATGGCTAACAGGGCTCCCAAAACAATCAATCAGCTCCTGGGGGGGACTCCGGGAACGCTTCATAGCCAATTTTCAGGGGACTTACGAGAGGCCGTCTTCTGAGCACGATCTCTATTAGCTACACCAAAGGACGAACGAGTCTCTTCGTGAGTTCATCAAAAGATTCTTCGAGAAGCGCAACTCGATGCCAATGATCAAGGACGAGGTCGTCATCGCCGCCTTCCGCAAGGGAGTTAAGGACACCCCGTTCATCGCAAAATTCACTCGGAAGCCCCCAACCTCTGTCAGGGCTCTCTTTGATATGGCGAATAAGAACGCTGACTCGGCCGTGGCAGTCGTTGAGGCCCTCGATGAAAAGAAAGAGTCTCGGCAGAAGGACCAAAAGGCTAAAGCCGATAACGAGCCGTCACAGAACAAATCCGGCAGCCGCAAGTGGAAGTTAGAAAACATGGTGGCCAACATGGAGCGGACTCGGTCACGACCCCCAAGGAACAACGAGTAACAGAAGGTGATGAATGAGCCTTGCCCCTTTCATCCCAAGGGCAAGCACGCGACCACGGACTGCTTCATGCTCAAGAAGTTTGCTTCCGGGCAGGCTTCATCATCTGGTGTTGACAAGGACATGGACAAGCTAGATTCAGGCCCGGTCGATGATTATCAAGATCCCCAGGCCGAGCTCAACCACATCTTTGGAGGGCCATCTACGTATGAGTCCAAGAGGAAGCAGAAGCTAACAGCACGCGACATCAATGCGGTCTCTATAGCAGACGCCCCCCATTATTTGTGCTAGTCAGAGATGCCCATCATATAAAACCGTGCAGATCACCCAGATCGGGTTTCACACCTGGGACGCTATCCACTCGTCCTGGACCCGGTCGTCAAAAACATCAAATTGAAGAAGGTTCTCATAGATGAAGGTAGCACGCTCAATATCCTCTTCGCTAAGACCCTGGATGAGATGAAAATCCCTCGTTTAGAACTGCGGCCAAGTACGGCGCCCTTCCACAGGATAATTCCCAGACTGTCTTCAACACCCCTCGGGCAGATAACCTTGCCGGTCACCTTCGGCACACGGGAAAACTTCCGCACAGAAAATATCTGCTTAGAGGTCGCTGACTTCGAGACTGCGTACCACGCGATACTCGGACGATCGGCGCTCGCCAAATTCATGGTAATGCCACACTATACCTACATGGTGCTCAAGATGCCTGGGCCAGCCGGAGTTCTCTCCCTTCGTAGCGACGTCAAGCAAGCCTTCACCTGCGACAAAGAGATCTGCGAGTTGGCTCAGTCTCAAGAAGCGGCAGTCGGACGTGATAGCATGCGGCAAGCCGCCACAACAGAAGTCGAGGACAACCAAGTTTCGGTGAAAAAAGCAGCAAAGTCGGGAATTTCAGCGGACTCTGACATGAAGAAGATCCCCCTAGACCCTTCCGACGCCTCCAAAACTGCTCTAGTCGAGACCGGACTTGACCCAAAATAGGAACACGCGCTTGTCACCTTCCTCTAGGCAAACAAGGACATCTTCGCCTGGAAACCTTCTGATATGCCTGGGGTACCAAGGAAGTGATCGAGCATGCTCTCAATGTCAAGACTGACGCCAAGCCAGTCAAGCAATGGCTACGGCTCTTTGCACAGGACTAGAAAGATGTTATTCGGGAGGAGATAACCAAGCTCCTCGCAGCCGGGTTCATCAAAAAGGTCTACCACCTGGATTGGCTGGCAAACCCAGTCCTGGTCCGGAAGAAGAACGGTAAATGGTGCATGTGCGTCGACTACACTGACTTAAACAAGGCATGCCCCAAAGATCCATTTGGTCTACTGGGAATAGATCAGGTGATGGATTCAACCGCGGGGTGCAAACTTCTTAGCTTTCTCGACTGTTACTCAGGATACCACCAAATCAGCCTGAAGGAGGAGGACTGCCTAAAGACATCTTTCATCACGCCGTTTGGCGCATACTGCTACATCACCATGCCATTCGGTTTGAAAAATGCTGGAGCAACGTATCAATGAGCAATTCAGTGGTGTCTACACACTCAGATCAGGCGCAACGTGGAGGCATATGTCGATGACGTGGTGATCAACACAAAGTCCAAAGAAGACCTCATCACCGACTGGGAGGAAACCTTCCAAAATCTTCAAAGATTCAAGATGAAGTTGAACCCAGAAAAGTTCGCCTTTGGTGTGCCATCCGGCAAGCTACTTGGCTTCATCATCTTGCATCACAGCATCGAGGCTAATCTAGAGAAAATCAACGCAATCATGAACATGGCATCCCCGACTAGCCAGAAGGACATCCAGAAGCTAACAGGATGCATGGCGGTAATCAGCCGATTTATCTCCCGACTAGGCGAATGCGGCATGCCCTTCTTCAAACTACTGAAGAAAGTAGATAATTTTCAATGGATTCCCAAAGCTCAACAAGCCTTCAAAGACTTTAAGAAATTTCTCACATCACTACCAGTGTTGGCATCGCCTATGCCCCAAGAGCCATTAATGCTATATCTGGCGACAACTAATCAGGTAGTCAGCACGGTGCTGGTGGTCGAACAATCCGAACCAGGTCATATACAAAAAGTTCAACGGCCAATCTACTTTGTTAGTAAGGTCCTTGCTGACTCAAAGATGAGATATCCGCAGGTCTAGAAGCTCCTCTATGGCCTACTCATCACTGTCCGAAAGTTGGTGCACTATTTCCAGTCGCATTAAGTCACAGTGGTCACATCATATCCACTCGGGGACATCCTGCATAACCGTGAGGCCACCGGCCGAATCACTAAATGGGCACTTGAGTTGATGGCGTTCGACATCACCTTTCAGCCACGGGCAGCAATCAAATCGCAAGCTCTTGCCGACTTTGTGGCTGAGTGGACAGAAGTTCAGACGACTACAACAATAGACAAGCTACAGCACTAGACAATGTACTTCGATGGTTCTCTACGAATCGGTAGCGCCGAGGCCGGCGTCGTACTGACGTCATCCACTGGTGAAAAACTCAAGTGTGTCCTCTAGATCCACTTCTCGGCTTTCCACAATGTCGCCGAGTACGAGGGACTCATCCATGGGCTCCGCATTGCTATATCATTCGGCATCCGCTGACTGGTTATGCGCGGAGACTCTCAACTCATGGTCAACTAACTCATGAAAGACTGGATATGTCATGACGATACCATGGCGGCATACTCTCAGGAGGTTAGAAAGATGGAAAACAAGTTCGACGGGCTGGAGATAACTCACGTATTACGCCAATACAACGATGCTGCAGATGAATTGGCAAACATGGGATCCAAGCGAGAAGTGGTCCCAACCAGGATCTTTGTCGAGCAACTAACGGAGCCATCAGTCAAGAAGAAACCAGTGCCAGAGCAGTCGGGGGCTGAACCTACCCTGGCAACAGAAGAAGTATTGGCCATATCTCAAGATTGGCGAACTCCTATTCTCAAATTCCTCCTAGACGACGAACTCCCAGAAGATTGCATTCAAGCCGAACAAATCCAACGTCAAAGCAAATGTTTCCTAGTAGTCGGAGAAGACCTGTACCGAAGAAGTGCATCCAGTTTCCTCATGCGCTGCATCACACCTGATGAGGGCAAGCAAATTCTACAATCAATCCACTCGGGCATATGTGGAAACCATGCCGCATCTAGGATGTTAGTCGGAAAGGCTTACAAGCAGGGATTTTTCTGGCCAACTGTAGTAACAGACACTAAAGACATAGTTCGCACAAATGAGGGTTGTCAGTTCTATGCAAGACAAACAAATATCCTAGCCCAAGAACTTCAAACCATCCCAATCTCTTGGGCCTTTACAGTACGGGGGCTTGACATGGTCGTGCCTTTCAAGAAAGAGCCAGGAGGGTTCACACACTTGTTCGTCGCAGTGGATAAATTCACGAAGTGGATTGAGGCGAAACCCGTTGCTACCATAACAGCGGCACGAGCAAAGGACTTCATCATGAGTATATTATACCAATTCAGTGTCCCTAACCGCATCATAATGGACAACAGTACTCAGTTCACGAGCGGCGTATTTCAAGATTTCTATGATGACTTTGGCATCAAGATCTATTATGCGTCTGTGGCACACCCGCGGAGCAATGGGCAAGTCGAGCATGCCAATGGCATGGTCTTACAAGGTATCAAGGCTAGGATATTCGACCGACTACAGCCATATGTAGGGCGGTGGGTACAAGAACTCCCATCTATTCTCTGGTCTTTAAGAACCACGGTTAGTCGGGTAATAGGGCAATCCCCTTTCTTTCTGGTCTATGGTGTTGAGGCTGTGTTACCAACTGAGTTAGAGTTTGGCTCTCCATGAGTTCGGGCTTACTCAAAAGACACATCCAACAATACCCGATTGGTCGAGCTAGATCAGTTGGAAAAAGTGAGGGACATCGCAATAATCCAGTTGGCAAGGTATCTTCGAGGCCTACATCATTATCACAATCGCAATGTCCGTGGCCGCACCTTTTTGGTTGGGGATCTCATCCTGAGAAAAATACAAACCACCAAAGACAGGCATAAACTATCCGCAATTTGGGAAGGGCCGTTCATTATCGCCAAAGTTACACGGCCAGGCACCTACCGACTGAAGACTGAAGACGGTGCCCTCGTCAGCAACTCATGGAATATAGAACAACTACGTCCTTTCTATACCTGAGTTTTATATTTTTTTCATGTGTACAGTTTTACTCTGACTCACTACGCCGCTTGTTCCAACCGAGTAGTGAGTCGGGGGCTGCATGTATTATATGTGCTTCGTCAATAATATACGAGCCTGTTTTACTTAAGTTATGAAGTTCTGCAACGACTTTGTCATGTCCGCCCAAGTACAGCTTTCTGCGGTGAACGATTTTATTAATTTCCTGTAGAATAACTCGGCGTAGACCATACAGTTGAGTAGAGCTAATGATAACTAAGTAAAACCCTAGAGCTCGGCGGCATTGCACATATATTTACACATGTTCTTACAAAAGACTTTATATACACCGACTGCAAGATGGACTGTTTTTACATTCCTAGGTCCTTGGTGATCGCCTCTACAGTCGGCCTCGCTTGGGTGATCAACTCCAACGCCTCCTCAGGTGTTGTCTCTTTGGCAAACCTTCCACCGATGGCCTCAAGATTTGCCCTAGGGTAGATCGACTTGGTCATCGCGAGGGTCTGGGCCACGCCGATGACAACACGCTCATCCAAGTACCTCTTCAAGATACTCAGGGCTTCGTTAAGGCATGCCTGCACCTGGGAGACTGTGTTGGAGCTGGTTCCCACATGGTGAGGATCCATGATGTCAAGGAGCCCTTTCACGGACTCGGAAAGAATCTCCTGTGACTCCTTGACGAGCTTGATCTCCTCTGCAAAAGCTTGAAACTGGGTTTGGGCATTGGCTCTTGCAACTGCCCAGATTCATTGGCAAGTAAACTTGTCAGCAAAGACAGCAGTCGAAGCATTCAAAGGATTGGACAAAGTCATTGTCAAAGTGAGGACTTACTTTTGTAGTCGGCCTCCACCTTGGCTTTGGCCTTCTCTAGTTCGGTTTTTTCCTTCTCGAGTTTGCCTTTGGCCCTTTCCAGCTCGGCCTTGTCTTTCTCGAGTTCGGCTCTGGCTTTCTCGGCCTCCTTTAGCTTGGTCTCCCCCTCTGTTCGGGTCTTCAACTCAGCTTCGAGGGCTATATATCAGAATAGCCAAGAGCTCGAGATTACAGTCAAGACACAACTGGGCAGTCGGGAGATAACAAAGCTGAAGAAATATGCATGGGATTTAGTCAGGAAGACAAATATGGGAGACTCACTTCTGATCTTCTTGGCTAGAGCCCAGTTCTCATCCCTGGGCTTGTCAACAGCTCCCCTCAGCCAAGTCTCCCTCTCCTAGCTAGACCGCTCCAAGTCGGCCTTCGAGGTTTGGAGCTGGCCCAATCGCTGGAGTTGGGGAGCAAGCTGCGACGAAGCAGTTGATAATTTTCTGCTCAAAGTAAAACAAAGCAAAGCAAAGTCGGTCGGCGGAATACCAGAAATAAGGGAAATCGTCAAGGACTCAACATTGCAAGACTCCCTACACAACTGGACCCCCTGAAACATGGCAATGGTGGCACGAAGAAGAACTTCACGCTCCCTCTCTGTGGCCTCTTCATCGTGCTCATAGCACTTCGCAGTTCCCTCGGGAGTTACCCAGTGGAATTTTCTCGGGAACCTGCGATGAGGGGCTTCAAGCCTGGGGAAGTCCGTTTCCTCTGAAGACGATGACACTAACACAAACGGCGACACGGTCCTGGCCTCTGACTCGATAGCGGATGGGGCTTCAGGGACTAGCTCAGGGGCTGGAACAACGGCTTCAGTATCTACTCCCTAGTCGGTCGACGCTAGCGGCCCTGCTGTCGGGATTGCTTTAGCTACTACGGCTGGGGCAGTCACTGGCTCGGCAGACAAACTCGCTGATGCAGGCTCGGATGGGGCTGGCTCGACAATAGGAGCAGCTGGCGTGGTCCCCTTGAGATCGATGTTGGCTCGCTTCCTGCACAATGAGTTAGACGTCAAGACATTACTATACTAAGCAAGATTTCCAGAAGATCTAAAGTTATTTACCTCTTGGATTTTTTGAACTTCCATTCGAGGGTGCCAGTTGTCGGCAGTGGAGGGCTGCCGGCTGTCAGGCTGGATGGCACGGCAGTCGGTGGTGCTGTCCTCATCCTAGTTGGCCCGGTTTCTGGTGCGGCCGGTTGGGGCGCTAGGATACTCGGCGACACCGCCTTATGGCTCATCGACGGCCTTGTACTCAGCGGTGCCGCCCTTGGGCTCGATGTTGCTGAGCCTTGCAGCACTGGTCTCGGCCTTGGACTCGGTGGCTTGGGAGCTACACTAGCTGTGTCTTTGATCTTCAGGCTCCCGGCTGCTGCACTCGGCCTACTGATCCTCTTCTTGCCCGGATCTTCAACAGGTTTCTTCCCTGCTGTTTTGGAGTTGGGCTGGGCAGCAGAGGGACTTAATGGCCTCTTCTTCGACTTCATGGCCGACAATGTTTGGGAGTCTTCATCAAACTCCTCACATGACTACAAGTAGTTCAATAACATATATCACACATTGTAGAGCAGTCCTGGGTATACATCTACAAGCATTCATCATAGATGGACAACAAGTTAACATCAGCAAGAGTTAGCTCTGGACGAGGCTGTTTTTGGCTATAAGCCAGCAAGGCCCGCTCTGCATCTTCTGTCTCGATCACCCCGCCGGTGAAATAGTCAAGCAGGATATTGGTCACCTTGTGCTCGTCGGTCAGGTTAGGATACTCTCGGCTAGGATCGCTCTTGCCCTTATAGTCCTAATCGAAGTGGCTCCTCAGCTTCAGCGGCCTGATGCAGCGAGTCAAGAAGCGTCTGGCCACCCATGGACTAGTCAATCCGGAGCCCTTCAGCTTATCAGTCTTGTCAATCAGCATGTAAACCTGCCCCATCTCCTCAAAGCTGGGCACAGAGTCTAGTTGGGCGAGACCACCGGAGGCAAACTAGTAAATGGGGGCAGGGAGGGTTCAAGATCAAAACAATAAAACCACTCCCTATGCCAGCCTTTGAGGGAGGATTGCAGGGGCATGTGGATATAAATTTTCTTCATCTCGCTCCGAAGCTGGATGCTGGCCCCCCCAATCACTTGGATTTTGCTCTTGGAGGGCTGGGGCTTGATGTGGAACAGATATCGGAATAGATTCAAATGGGGTTCCACACCCAGAAAACACTCACAAAGAGTTGCAAATATAGAGATTTGCAAGATGGAGTTGGGATTTTGATTCACCAACTCTAGGTCATAGAAAGCAAGAAGCTGGCAAAGAAAATCCGAAGATAGAAGAGAAAGGCCCTGGTCAAAAAAGAGGCAAAACTACAGTCTCATCACCTTGGGGTGCCGGGATTGATTCCCCTTCCGTCGGATGCCAGTTGATGACCTCGCGGCTCTACAGTCTCAACAACCTCTCCTGATGCTTCAGCTTAGTTGACCCGCAATCCGAAGTTGGCCAAGCTTCATCCGACATCTCCAGGATTTCTGACGCTCTCGGCATGGCTCAAGGCAAGGAAATTTGGAGAAAAATGTGATTGAGGACTTGGAATGGATGCGGAGGAGCGAGATCGCCTGAGTTTCAATGGGGAAGAGCTAGCAACGGTGAACCCTAGCGAGACGGGAGGCAAAACTTTGGCATGGAAGTTGGAAGACGAAATGATTGGTGGATTGGAGAAGATGAGGGAATCTTTTCTCTCTCTCCCCGCCTTTATAGAGCCTGTACCAATAAGTGGGCTTGGGCTTGCAAATTTGGTACTGGGCCATCAAGATATGAGTTTCTACAATAGCACGCTCAATATGGACTGCTCGCTGGCTGTGTTAAAATCACAGTGCTGGTGCTACCAACAGGAACAGATTGGGTAACCAGATATGCTTCATGAAGGCCTAATTGCTGAACATATATGTTTGGGTATCTGTATTATCCACTAGGTATTATGAATATATCCTTATAAGGATCACAAGCTGGTCTTCATTAAAATTGGGGATGCAGGTATTTCTCAAGTACACCTGACCACATATTGGATTGAAATTCATAAAGTGGTACCCGGCTTACATGCTTAGCCAACATTTGCCATGAGCAAATATCTTTCCAGCCGACATGACGCTAAAGAGTCTAGTTTCTGAGTAGTGCACTACTCGGGAAAGACTATAAACATTCTCCCAGCTAACATGAAACTAAAGAGTCTAATTTTCGAGTGACATACTACTCGGGAAAGACTATAAAATTGTTCCGGCTAATATGATGCTGAAGAGTCTCATATACCAGTAGTATACTACTTGGGAAAGACTACTAGGTTAAAGATCTTTGACTTTATGTTTAATTGTTTCACAATTAAGCACAAAGTCGGGGGCTACACCTAATAGGTGCGCCTATTTGGCGCACAGTATTCATATTTCTACATGGAGCCCTTCATAGCCTCGCTGCCAGCTGACATGAAGCAGGACTCGGGAGAAGACGCACTCGGACAAAGAGTACTTGGGAGCAATGCACTCGGGAAAACTTCACCGTGGAGGATGAGCACTCAGCATTAGCTGTGACTCAACTATAAATGTCTCGGGGGCTGCTGTGGAGGCCATGGGCCTCGAGTACCTCATGACAAGCATATGGGCCACTCAGACAGAGGATGGGCCTAGCCTTGTAATTAGAGATATGATAGAGCTCGGCAGACTTAACCTTGTACGATAAGGAATATACAGTCCTAGTCGGGCAGGTTATATCTCTAAGAGGAGATCCCTTGGCCGTAGTCCGGCTGGGACTCTTACTTTGTACCCTGTCCCCAAGTATATAAAGGTAGGCAGATGATGAGGACATCACTAGCTCGGATATGACCATAGCTACCTTATATATTCATCAACCAAAGGTGCATGCTTACTACGTGAGATTTACGTATTATATAGTTGAACGGCCGTTACTGCACCATGAGTTTTGTGTGTTCTCGTTTGTAGAGATACTTGCTTGGGTGAAGGGAAAAAGACCGAGCACAAGGAACGCATGGATTATCAAAGAAGTTGATTGGGAACCAAACCAATACCTTACCCAAGTCTACTCCTACATCACCACGTCACTTTTGGTCCATAGAATGCAAGAGATGAAGTTCTGCACGTTTTGGATTCGGATTCGGGCCTCCTAACAGCATCAACTTCAAATGTACCTAGCCGCTGATCCAGAAGGACTCTCAGGGCCCATGAGTACTTGTTGGAAAGCTTATGGAGTCTACTTTCAAAGGGTTTTGGTTCTATGTCAAAATTCCTCTTGAGTTGTCCAAAATTGTCGAAATAAGACACGTACCTCTTTTAGTCCGATTCTGTTTGGGCCTTGGGCCTTGTAATTGTGTCGTGGGCTAAGCCCAAGGGGTGTGCACCCTAGGGTTAACCCTAGGATGTCCTAACTCATATATATACAGTAGCCATCATTGTTTAGGGTCGGGTTTTGCTTAGATTATTCTACCATTGCAGTTTCGCCGTCTAGATCGGTTTGTAGAACCCCAACTTCGTGTGCTAAACATTCATCTACAATTCAGGTTGTGTTTTCTTTGTTCTTGCAAATTTCTTCGATTGTTTGCAGAAGCAAAACCTTCATGGTTAGGTCAACTATGTGAGAGCGTGGCTGATAACGACAAGACGCATAGGTGTAGCGAGTGCGAGGTGACGATCTACTGATCGGAAGCCTCAAAACGTGAACGTCCACACGTTGCCAAATCAAACCTATCGGAAGATCGGGCACCTAGTTGCATCAAGTGGTATCAGAGCATAGGTTGCCCGATAGGTATCATCTATGTTTCCCTCTGTTAAGCTTTGTTTTCCTTTACTTAGAGTCCAGAAAACCCAAAAATTTATTACCACCGTGTTCTTCCTAGTGTTAGGTTTATTCCCTATCCAAACCCCTTTGTGCCTTTGCAAAATTTATTTCCGTTTCGCTTTGTTGAGTCTGTGTCCTAGGTCAAGTTAGTGGTCGCTGGTTTAGAGTTGCGCTCGTGGTTCTAGTTCTAGCTGTTGCGTTGCACCAGAGCCTGCCTTGAGAGATCGAGTTCTACTCGGTTTTGGACTACAAGCCGCCTTGAGTTTTTAACCCACTTTTGCAAGCCTTTTTAGATAGGTCATAAGATGCCTTGTGTCAATCACCCTGCATCGCTAGCCTCCTTGTGAGCCCCGCTTGACCGATTGGCATTTATACTCTAGCCAGATCAACAGGGTTGAACCGCAAAACCCTAGTTCGCGCTACCTGTCTTAAAACAGCCACAACTTTTTGCATACGGACTCGAAATTGGGCAAACTTTATATCTGCGAACATCTACAGAAAATTTTACATCCGCTCCTCCCCCACTTTGTCAAGTTCGGCTGATCTAAAATAGTGAAATTTGGCCTGCAAGACTGAGTTTTCAAGCTCCGTTTCTGCACGCTTTTCAAAGCACCCCTGTGTGTTTTTCCAAGGTCACTCCGTGCATTATATCGAGCTGCCAATCTTTATGGTTGCTTCTTGTGTACTAGGTGTACTCCTAGAAGAAAAAAAAGAAAAAAAAGAGAAGAGAAAAAAAGAAAAAGAAAGGATAGAGAGCTGTTTTCTGTGAGCAGTCTTGCTAAGTTTATCTTTCAAGATTTTCGAGAGACTTGGTGAGAGAGAGTTGTCCTAAGTCCTTTGTTTCTTACTCTTGCTTGTTAGGCTGGTTCTAGGAACGTGTCTCGACCAACGACTGCTACAAGTATTTGGAACACTTATTCAGCTTTGCTATTCTGTTATTGAATTTTGCTAACCCTTGCTACAATACACTGCCTTTCGAGATCCACAACTTCTGGTCAGTACAGGTTGATCCTCGCAATCACACCCCTGCCGTGATCAAATATCCCACCTGTCTGAGTCGTACCGCCTACTTCAATTGGTAAGATTCTTGTAAGAGCAAGGTAAGACACTTGAGAGTGTGTTCTAGTGCCTAGTAGTTGATAGGGATCATACTTTTGTGCTTTTTGTTTTCTATTTTCTACTAACCATGGTAGGTGAGGTGAATGACTTCACTGATTGTGCTTCAAAAGAGGAGATCACTAAGCTAGATCAGAAGATTGAGGAAAATGTAGCTGCCATGAATGCTATGCGGGAAGACCTCCAGGCTATAGTGGGGAGCATTACCACCCTCACTAATAGCATCGAGCAGCTGGCAGCAAACCCTCACCCAACACCATCACTTGTTGATGATGACAGAGGTAATGAAGAGGAGGAAGCCGACAATAGTGATGCATACGCTGAACTTCGTGATGAGCGCCTACAACAACGGCTGCGATTCAACCAGCAAGGTATGGGAGGTAACCGCCACCAAGGGCGAGGTAATGATGATCCTTTTGCTAAAATCAAATTTACCTTGCCTTCCTTTTCTGGAAAATATGACCCTGAGGCTTATTTAGATTGGGAGATGACAGTAGAGCAGAAATTTAATTCCCATCTAGTTCCTGAAATTCATAGGGTTAGGCAAGCTACAAGTGAGTTCAAGGATTTTGCTAAAATCTGGTGGCAAGAATTAGGTAATCTCAACTTACAACCTGATACTTGGGATAGGTTGAAACAAGCCATGCGAAATAGATTTGTTCCTCTTTCCTATCAACATGACTTGCGTAAGAAACTGCAACGTTTAGAACAAGGTACTATGTCTGTTCCGGAGTATTACGCTCAGCTTCAGAAGAGCATGATTCGCTGTGGGGTAGTGGAGGATACAGAGGATAAAATCTGTCATTTTTATGGTGGTTTGAGGTGTGAAATTTAGGATATTGTTGTTTAGAAGGAATATAGTACTGTCAATCGTTTGTTCCAGCTTGCTATGCTTGCAGAGAAAGAATTGCAGGGACGTCAACAGAGGAACCAGAGCAACTTTGGTGTTTCCTTCACGCCACGAACAACGACCACCGCAGGATCGACTAAGCCGTTCCCTTCTTCGTGTAATCGTACAGTGCCACCACCAGCGAGCACGTGTTCTTCCCCTGCTGTTGCTGCTGCAGCAGCGCTGTCACCACCGCTGGCCTCAGGCAAAACTTCTATGCAGGTACCCGTCAAGAGTTCTTCATCTATCACATCCATGGGCCGCACTTCTGGACTTCAGTGCCACCGCTGCCATGGGATTGGACAGTTGCAAAGGAATTGTCCCAGCCAACGAGCATCCATTGCCATGGAAGATGGAGGTTACATTAGCACTTCAGATGTGGAAGAAGACAATGATGATGTTACTTCCTTGGACAACACCCATGACGATGACAGTGAGGGTCAGGCTTTAGGTGGTGATGACACAGTGAACTATAGGAGCATTATTGTTCAGTGGGTTCTGAGCACGCAGATGGAGCAAGCAGAGAAGCAACAACGCCATAATTTGTTTCAGATTGTCTTCATCATCAACAACCGACGTGCACGTGTCCTCGTTGATGGAGGAAGCTGCAACAATTTGGTGAGTTCTGATTTGGTCAAGAAGCTTGGCTTGACCGCACGACAACATCCACATCCATACCATCCTCAGTGGTTAAATGATTCTGGTAAGACCAACATAACTCAAACAGTTAGAGTGCATTTTTCCATTGGTACATATGCTGATTTTGCTAATTACGGTGTGGTACCTATGAAAGCTTGCTCTCTTCCTGTTCTGAATTATTCCACGTGTGATAAAGAAGAGTTGTGCAATGCTTCACTTATATCCATGCCACAACTAGTGAATGAACATGTTAGTAATGTTGTTGAACCACCATGTGCTGATTTTAGACATGTTGTTCACATTGCTAGCGAGAATGAAGAGCTTAGATTGCTATCTTCTTTAAATATTTGGGGCTATATTCAATTTGATGATCTTTGTCCACTCAATTGTTCAGAGAAGAAATTTATTTGCTAGATCTGATTTGCCATGTCCTTCTCATGTGATTTTTCATGTTATTAGTAATTATGATAATAAAGGAGAATACAATGTGCATAGAGTATATATTTATTCGAATTTTAATATACCTCCTTTTCATAATGACATGTCTTGTCTAGAGGACCGCATGAGTATAAATAATTCTCTATCTAGTTCCTCTAGTTGTTTAAATGAGTTGCAGGTTGATTTGCAAGAAGGGGAGTGTTGGAGCTGCACGACACTACAAAGTGTTCTCCGTGTTTAAAAATTTCAGAATCCAACCATAGACACAACACTACCTCACCCTATGTTGTGAAAGATAAAGATATGTTCATCAAGTTTAATGACAAGGTGAAACCGCGGACGGTTTCCAATCAAGAAGGGGAGGATGATGAGGACATCACTAGCTCGGATATGACCATAGCTACCTTATATATTCATCAACCAAAGGTGCATACTTTCTACGTAAGATTTATGTATTATATATTTGAACGGCCGTTACTGCACCATGAGTTTTGTGTGTTCTCGTTTGCAGAGATACTTACTTGGGTGAAGGAAAAAAACTGAGCGCAAGGAATGCATGGATGATCAAAGAAGTTGATTGGGGACCAAACCAAGACCTTACCCAAGTCTACTCCTGCATCACCACGTCACTTTTGGTCCATAGAAGGCAAGAGATGAAGTTCTGCATGTTTTGGATTCGGATTCGGGCCTCCTGACAGCATCAACTTCAAACGGACCTAGCCGCTGATCTAGAAGGACTCTCAGGGCCCATGAGTACTTGTTGGAAAGCTTATGAAGTCTACTTTCAAATGGTTTTGGTCCCACATCAAAATTCCTCCTGAGCTATTCGGAATCGTTGAAACAAGACACGTACCTCTTTCAGTCCGATTCTGTTTGGGCCTTGGGCCTTGTAATTGTGTCGTGGGCTAAGCCCAAGGGGTGTGCACCCTAGGGTTAACCCTAGGACATCCCAACTCATATATATAGTAGCTATCATCGTTTAAGATCGAGTTTGGTTTAGATTATTCTGCCGTTACAGTTTCACCGTCCAGATCAGTTTGTAGAACCCCAACTTCGTGTGCTAAACATTCATCTGCAATTCAGGTTGTGTTTTCTTTGTTCTTACAAATTTCTTCGATTCTTCGCTAGAGCAAAACCTTCATGGTTAGGTTTACTGCGTGAGAGCGTGGCTGATAATGGCAAGACGTGCGGGTGTAGCGAGTGCGAGGTGACGATCTACTGATCAGAAGCCTCAAAACGTGAATGTCCACACGTCGCCAAATCGAACCTATCGGAAGATCGGGCACCTAGTCACATTAGCAGGGCGCCCCCTGACGGCAGAAGACATCACGAGTTCATCAGAACCACCACAATACGTCCTCAAAGGAATACATCACAACTGGACGTAGGGTATTACCTCACATCGAGGGCCTGAACCAATATAAACCTCCCGTGTTCCTTTGCAGTCCACCGAGTTTCGATCCGACGAGTAGCCCTATATTCATATTGCCGGTGTAAAATATCGACAAAGATCGTGCTCAGAAGACGGCCTCTCGTAGGTTCCCTGAAAATTGGTGATAAAGCGTTCCCGGAGTTCTCCCCAGGAGCTGATTGACTTCTTTGTGAGCCCTGTTAGCCATGTCCTGGCCGAGTCGGCCAGGGAAATTGGGAGGTAGTTGGCCATGGCTTTGTGATCTCCTCTGGTTGCTCGGAGTGCCAGAGTGTAGACCGTGAGCCAGGACTCGCGATTGGTTTTTCCATCGTATTTCTCAATTCCAGTCGGCTTAAAACCTGCCGGCCAGTCGACCTGTTGCAGCTCCTGGGTGAAGGCCAGTACTCCTTCATCTGCATGAGGGCTTCGGCTCCGACTGTGACGGTGAAACCACTCATGGTGGAGGCCGAAGCGCTCGTTCTTGTCTTCCAGTCGGCGTTGCTCGTCTTCCTCTCGTTCGCTGCGCCGAGCGTTGATGTCTTGCCGAAGGTCACGCCGTAGTCGGCCTCGAAGATCTTGGTTGTCCCAACGGTTGTTTTGACGCCGCTGGTTGTTGTTGGGATTGCCGAGTGACGTTTGGCGTGACTCCGTGTGCAGCTGATTGCCAGCCGCTAGGTGTCACGTTGAGGCGGATGAGACTGCCGTTGGAGAAGCCGACCAGTTGGTCGGTATGAGCGTATCGCCCGACTATTGGTGCTGCTGGCATGCAGCAGCGGTGATCATGGCTTTTATCCTGGCTATAGTCGGGGTGGCCTGATGATCGGGCCCAAACTGGAGCGTGTCCGGCAGAGTTGCAGCGGCTACGACGTTTTGCTGTGGTGTAACGAAGACGTTGTGGTCACCGACTCGGGTTTGGAGGATCTATTGCTGAGCAGTCCGCCCAGTCCTCCGCAGATCATCGTTGCGGGCGTGCAAGCGTCTTGCTTTGTCCTCCTATTGTTCTCGCAGTTGGCGGGCCTCCTCCTCTTGCTGCTCGCATAGTTAGCGTGCCTCCTGAGTAGGAGTAGAGCCTTTGGATGCCATGAAGATTTCTCATAGCGGGGAGAAGCTTGCCAAGCTGCTGTCCGACTTAGAGTCGGAATCAGAGTAGTTGATGGGGGTGATGACAACTCTGACCTCCGTAGATCCAATCTCGAGCGGCTCTAGGCCGTATCCAAGTTGAACCCCAAGGGATCGGGTCTGCCGCATCTGATGCTGGTTGTGGTTATCCACGGCGTTGCCGAGTCCGAATGGGAGGTTGACGATCTCCTCCTTTCTTAGCCTGATCTTAGTTGGCTCAAGGCCAAGTCTGAGTCGAACACCAAAACAAAGAGTTGTCCTGAGACCCGGGCATGTTGAAGATTGCCGTAGCAAGTCAACGAGGGTTGCCACGGCATTACGTGGGCCAACTGGCGCGGAGTCGGCTTGGTCCCTGGCCGATCGGATCGGGTTCGAGTCGGACAGGGTGAGGTTGATGAATTTTTTGGCGATGAAGTCGAGGCTCCTGAAGGTGGTTGTTTCCTTGGGGGAGAAGTTGATACCGTGGACTCCAGTGAGTGGATCCATTAGGTTTGTTGAAGATGATCTTACTGATGCCCCTACTTGGCGCGCCAACTGTCGATGTTTTGTATCGGTAATAATAATATGGGGCTACTCGTGAGACCTAAACTTGATGGATTGCAAAGGAACACAAATGATTTATACTGGTTTAGGCCCTCGAGATGAGGTAATACCCTACGTCCAGTTGTGGTGTATTGCCTTTGAAGTTGTATGATTTTGATCTTGGTGATCTTGGTGATCCTCTTGATCCTGCCCTCAGGGGACGCCCAGCCTCCCCTTATATACCGGGAGACAAGGTTACAGAGTAGGAATCCCAGTCGGACTCCGACTAAGAGATTTCCTTCTAGGAATACAACGTGCCCGACTAGGACTATATCCTTTCCTTGTCGTACAAGGTTATGTATGCCGAGTCCTATTGTATTCCTAATTACAAGGTTAAGCCCATCCTCTGTCTGAGTGGCCCAATATTTTCTCATGAGGTATCCGGGGCCCATGGCCTCCACAGTCCCACTTCCTTTTCCTATTCAAAAAGAAATCCTTTGATAATTAATTCCCGAGGGAATATTCTAGAGTATATTGTTTTTCAATTCTTTTTGGATTTTCTCTGAAACTAAACTTCTGGAGGCCATATCTTTTCCATCCGAACTCCAATTCGACCCGCTCTTCTTTCTAAATTCATCTAAAATCATGATATACATGTTTATGTACTTTTTATGTACTGTTTATTTGAAGTTTCTTAGTTTTTTCTTGTTTTGTGTGTAGACATATAGTTTTCGCCATTTCGAAGGATCGTGAAGATCGAGGAATTGTTGGGAAGACCTATTGAATACTTTTCTATTACAAGGCAAGTCACAGACAATTTCCTTGAGCATGTTGATCCCATTTGTGAAAATTATTTTATTTCAACGTTATTGCATGAAATGTTTTGGAATGACATTATACGGGTATTTATTACTATCCAACATTTCCTTGATTATTATGGCCATTTTATTATTGTTACATTTACCTTGATACCCCAGGTAATTAATATGGACTAGCTGGATGACTATTGTATGGTCTAACTAGATTACTTAGGATTTTGCTTTGCCTATGCCTAGAAACTTTAGCGTCATTTTATGTGGGATAACTATTTATTTACCTTGATTAATTAATGGGTAATGGTTATTGTTTCATGACAATTGGTCGTGGCTGATTAATTAAACATGCCAACTAAATCTTGACTGATGGTGGGTTGTGAGCACATGGAATGACGTTGCTGCTAGTGGTGCTCATGACAATTAAGGACCGGTTCACTGACTACTTGTTGCGAAGCAATACCGTACTAACCACAAGCCAGAATGGGCAATGGCTGGACTTGTAGTGTAGCGAATTCAACAGGAGGCACCACGGTGTGATGTGGCTGTGTCAATAAGACTACCATGGCTGTGCCGTGTCAATAAGACCACCATGGCTGTGCCAATAAGTCATGTTCTGGGCATTGAACCGTCTTCCTGTTGGGTGCCTAATCAGTTCTTGCCGAAGACTTGTGGTTCAGTGGGTGGCTTTTTTGTTGGATGAGTTGCATGAAAGGTCTTGTCATGGTTTCCCCCTTTGCAGTACCATGGTGGTATTTTGGGGCATGGTGATATGTGTGGAACCGTGTCTTGTGGATAAATTGGTACACCTCTGGCCAGAGTAAAACTATTTAAATAGCCGTGCCCGCGGTTAATGGGTGGCCTAGCAATATTTTTCATGATTAGTCCCACATTACTCATTAATGCCGATAAATGATGGAACTTGATAGCACCACTTTTGTAAGTATTTACCGTTATGTCGTTTTTGGTTATGTTTATCATATTGTTGATTTGTGTACCTCGGCTGATTCCTGGACGAGGATTTAATACACAAATTAGGTTTGGAAATTCTAGTGAATATCCGGGCGTGACAGTTCCCTAGGTAGGGAGACGACCCAACACCCAAACCATGGACTTATTGACGACTGCCATGTGTGGACATTTTAGCGACTACCACAACACACTGTGGGGCCTCCGGTTGAACAAGTCACACATCAACTCCCGTCATTACACATTCTAGCTTGTGGTTAGCATGGGTATTGCATTACAAAGATAGATCACGAACCACTAGAATCAACAACAATCCATGTGCTCACAACCCACCATTTAGTCAAGTTTTAGTTGACCAATTTAATTAACCACACACGACCTCGGTCATGAACTAGATCATCATTTCATGTTATCCATATGTCCTGAGTAGCAGTTAAATGATAGTCCATAAGTTCCACTATAGTATGTAAGCATGGCCAAGCAGGGTCCTATAGTTATTCTAGCTAACCAATAATTAAAGCTAGCTAGTCATATTATCCCTCAGGTACAAACAATAGGTGATCAAAGCAAAAGGGCCAAATCAAAGGACATGGTTTCCCTCTAGATGGTATTGCAAAATAAATACACATTTGAAGGAAACTTAACTTTAAACCATGGGTACAACATTCTCAAAGGTATTTAGGATCCGTGTGACTTGCCTTGCTGCTCTACGAAGGCCTTGGAACTCTCCTCGTAGAATCATGCCTTTTCCAGAATGTTGGCAGCTAAAGGCAACAAACAAAAATGAGAACAACAGCACATAAACACACATCAACAGTATAATATTATATTTTTTAATGGTAGACCTTGATTTTTAAAGAATTATGCAAGTTGAATCACCCCAAACAGAGTTAGGATGAATTAGTTATGAATTTCTAAAGTTTAATGCCTATTTCAAGTGTTAAAGAAATTAATAAAAGGTTTAGGGCTTCAGCCTTGGAGAGAGAGGGTATGAACCGGCGGCTGACATGCGGGTCCCACCAGGCAGAGAGAGGAAAGGGACTAGTGCACCATGGACCAAGTGCACCGAAGGTACAAGCGGGTTTGGACGGCTTGGATTGATTTGGGAATAGATCTAACGGCTGCGATTTAATCATGGGGATCAGACGGTTGAGATTGAATCCGATCAGATAGATCTCGCGGTAGGCTGACTAGATGACTATGTCGAACAGACGGCTGAGGTGGCGCTGACATGGTCGCCACGTGGGCATGCTGGTGGCGGGGGCACGGGAACCAATGGTCGGCAGTGTTCTATGGCATGGCGGCGCGGGCTAACTGCTCAGCGATCCTTACCGACACGAAGACAATGGCGAACGGTGATGGGAATTGGCCGGTGGCATGCTCCAAATGGCGGGATGCTTCGGGTTGTCGACGCTGGCAGTGCTCCAGTGGTCCTCAGCGACGGCAAAGGGGTTAGCGGGGGTCTGCTCACTCCTGTAGTCCTGACAGTGGCGACGACAAGCACCGACGACAGCTAGAATGGCAGTGAGGCTTGGCTGAAATGCAGCGGTGACAGCGGAGCAGATCGAGCATGGCGCTAGGGCGTCTAGGGCTTTAGCGAGCTTGGGTGGTGGCAGGGTGAGGTAGAGGGGGTCGCGGGGTCCTATTTATAGTGAACGGGAGGGGAGATTGACTCGGGTTCAGCGGCCACGGCTGTTAGGGTTCATCGCAGTCTCCCAAAGCTTCACAAGGCCGAGCCGGCGGTGTTTTCTTCGAGATTTCTCTACATATCTTGGGGGAAAAGAGGAGATCAAGGCGATCAAAACCATTTGAAGATAACTCATGCAGATTGACGGTATTGCTCCGAATTGCGCGGCGGCTGGAATGGAAGGAACAGGAGCTCTTTGACCCGAGGTCAGAGACGAACCTGATAGGTGGGCCCCACTCGTCGGTGACAGCGGAGGCTTGGCGTGTTGGCAGGCTGAGCCAAGGAGCTGGGCCACCACAAGCTTGTGCACGTAGGGACAGGAACAGGAACGGGCCAGATACGGCCCAGAGGAAGAGAAGGGATTTTCAATTGATTTTCCAATTAAACTAATTGCTGAAATGCTCTTTCATTTATTAAAAATATTTCCCTTCCTCAATTAATTCCCGAAAAGTTCCAGGAGCTAAATGATTAAGCAAAGTATTTTATAGAATTTTATCTGGGCCCACCTTTTGTTGACAATTTTCCTAGATTCTTATTATTTCACTCTTTGAGCATTTTAATAAATTCTAAAAAGGCATTTTCACAAGATTTAAATATTTAGGGAATTTTAGGGTGTGACAAATTTGCCCCCCTTCAACAGAATCTCGTCCTAAGATTCGGAAGATCAGGCGAAGAGATGTGGGTGAGCCGACTTCAATTCATCTTCGCGTTCCCATGTCGCTTCCTCTTTCGAGTGATTGCTCCACTGTGCTTTACAAAACCTGATGACTTGGCTAGGGTGTTTCTCCCACTGGTCTCCAATATACAAATTGGCTTCTCAACATAGGTCAGGGCTTCATGAATCTCTATCTGTTCTAGGTTGGCTTTCTCGATACGCATGCATAGACACTTCTTCATCTGGGACACATGGAAGAAATCGTGCACACCAGTCAAGACCACTCCAATTGATAAGCGACTTCTCCTCTTTGACCCACTATCTTGTATGGCCCAACATAACACGGTGCCAACTTCCCTTTAGTCTGAAACCGATGATCTCCCCGAAGCGGCGTGACTCAAAGATATACGTAATCACCTTCCTCGAAGCTAAGGTCTCTTCTATGATTATCCGCATAACTCTTCTGATGAGACTGGGCTACTCATAGATGCTCTTGTATAATCTTCACCTTTTCTTTGGTTTCCCTTAGAATATCTGTTCCATATACTTGCCGTTCTCTCGTTTGATCCCAAAGGAGCGGCGTACGGCACTTCCGCCCATATAGTGCATCTAAAGGCTTTCCTAGTAACTGTTGTTGTAGGAGAACTCGGCGTAAGGCCGACTCTTGTCCCAACTTCCACCGAAGTCTATGGCAGAAGCTCGCAACATGTCTTCTAGGATCTGGTTGACTCGTTTGGTCTGATTGTCAGTTTGTGGGTGATAGACAGTGCTAAAGTTTAACCTTGTGCCCATCTCTTCTTGAAGCCTCTACCAAAACATAGAGGTAAACTAACACCCTCTATCTGACACAATCTTGCATGGCACCCCATGCAAACGCACGATCCAAGCCATGTAAAGTTCTACCAACCAACTTCCAGAGTAGGTCGTCTTGACCAGTATAAGGTGGGCTACTTTGGTGAGTCGGTCAACCACCACCCAAAAAGAGTCATATCCTGACGTAGTTCTCAGCAATCCTGTGATGAAATCCTTCCCAACTTCTTCCCACTTCCACTCGAGAACCTTGAAAGGTTACAGTAGTCCTGTAGGCTTCTGGTGTTCGGCCTTCACACGTTAGCGCACATCACAAGCAGAAACATATTCAGCTATCTCCATTCGCATGCTAAACCATCAAAACTTCTCCTTAAGGTCTTGGTACATCTTAATGCTGCTAGGGTGGATTGAGTATTGAGTACCGTGAGCTTCAACCATGATCAATTTCTTCAATTCTTCCTTATCAGGCACGCAGATTCGTTCTCCAAACCACACAATACCTTATTCATCTTCTAGAAATCCACTAGCTTTGCCTTTTCTCATATTCTTCTTGGTCTCCAAGATGTCGGGGTCATTGCTCTGGGCTTCTCTAACTTGATCCACTAGCATAGGCTGTGCTTCCAAAGCCGCCACATAACCCTGAGCAACTAATCCCAAGTTTAGCAGCTCAAATTCTTCACATAACTCGAAGGATAACTGTCATCGTTTCGAGTCATTTCAGTAACTTTTTCGGCTAAGGGCATCAGCCACCACATTAGCTTTCCCTGGGTGATAATGAATTTCAATGTCGTAGTCCTTGATCAACTCTAACCATCTCCATTGCCGAATGTTTAGATCCGGTTGGGTAAAGATATACTTCAAACTCTTGTGGTCCATGTAGACTTCACTACGGTTACCAATGAGGTAATGTCGCCAAATCTTCAAAGCATGAACTATGGCTACTAACTCCAAGTCATGGGTAGGGTAGTTATTCTCATGTGGCCGTAACTGCTGTGAGGCATACGCCACAACTCTTCCTTCTTGCATCAACACACTTCCCAAACCATGGCAGGACGCTTCACAATAAACTTGAAAACCCTTCTTGGAATCTGGCGTGATCAACACAGACACAAACACTAGTCCCTTCTTCAGCTCCTGAAAACTCTGCTCACACTCCGGAGTCCATGAAAACTTCACATCCTTCTGGAGTAGGCGGTAATATCCTACCAATCCTAGGAAACTTTGGATCTCAGTGACTGTCTACGGCTGCTTCCACTTGGTTACTGACTCTACATTGGTCGGGTCCACCACAAGTCCTCCTGCGGAAACAACTTGTCCCAAAAACTTCACCTCCGGCAACCAAAACTCACACTTGCTAAACTTCGCGTACAACTGATGCTGCCGTAGAGTTTCTAGCACAATACGAAGATGTTGCTCGTGCTCTTCCTTGTCTTGGAATAGATGAGGATATCATCAATGAAAACCACCACAAACTTGTCCAAGTACTCCACTAACAACTTGTTCATCAGGTTCATGAACAAAGTAGGGGCATTCGTCAGTCCAAACGACATGACAGTACACTCATATAACCCATACCGAGTGGTAAAAGCAGTCTTGGGTATATCTTCCTCACAGATTCTCAACTGGTGATAACTGGAGCGAAGATCTATCTTAAAGAACAATGTGGCTCCTTCCAATTGATCAAACAGGTCATCGATTCTAGGTAGGAGGTACTTGTTCTTGATGGTGACTTCATTCAGTGCGTGATAATCCACGCATATCCTTTGGGGTTCCATCCTTCTTCTCCACAAAAATAACTGGTGCTTCCTTGGGCGACGTACTAGGCCTGGTATAACCTTTTGCAAGCAACTCCTCTACTTGCTTCTTCACATCTACAAACTCATTGGAGCCCATCCAGTAGGGTCTCTTGTGGATAGGAGCAATGCCTGGGGCCAAGTCTATTATGAACTCAATGTCCCTCTTGGTGGCATTCCAGGTAGATCATCAAGAAAAACATCAGGGTAATTTCGTACCATAGGGATTTCTGCTATGGCTGCTAGTTTAGAGATGCCAAGGGTGATTGGGTAGAAGGGGCACAAAAGGTCACCTTATTTCCGAGGCTAGAAGTCAAGGTAATAGTTCTAGTCGCACAATCAATAACTCCCTTGTGCCGGGTGAGCCAGTCCATCCCTAGGATGACATCTATGTCATTGGATTCTATCAAGAACAAATTGTCTAGAAAAGAGGCATCCTAAATTTCTATGGTTATAGAAGGGCTGTGGAGGCCATGGGCCCCGGGTACCTCATGAGGAGCTTTCTGGCCACTCGGACAAAGGATAAGGCTAATCCTGTAATTAGGGATGCAACAGGACTCGATGAATATTACCTTGTATGGTAAGGAAAGGATATATAGTCCTAGTCGGGTACATTGTATCTCTAGAAGGAAATCCCTTGGTCAGAGTCCGACTGGGATTCCTACCTTATAGCCTTGCCTCCTCGGTATATAAGGGGAGGTAGGGAGCCCCCTGAGGGCATAACAGAATCTCACTAGAGAAACCTCAAAGGCAATACACCACAACTGGAAGTAAGGTATTACCTCAACTCGAGGGCCTAAACCAGGATAAATTATTTCATGTTCCTTTGTAGTCCATCAAGTTTAGGTCTCACGAGTAACCCCATTTTATTATTGCCGATATAAAACATCAACAGTTCGCACGCCAGGTAGGGGCATCGGCAAGATCATCCTCGACAAGCTTGATGGATTCAACCACCGTAGTCGGCAGCGTCAAGTTCTTCCCCGGGCAAACGATTAGCTTCGGGAGGCTCGACTTCATCGCCAACAAGTTTGGCGACCTCACCCTGTCTGACTCAGACTCGATTCGATCGGCTAGAAATCAAGCCAACCCTGCGCCGGTCGGCCTACTCAACACTGCAGCGATCTTCAGTGACATCTGCAGGCGATCCCTAAGATGCCCGGGTCTCGAGACAACTCTTTCTTTTGGTGTTCGACTCGGACTCAGCCTCGAGCTAGCCGAGATCGGGCTAAGAGAGGAGGAGATAGTCAATCTCCCGTTTAGACTCGGCAATGCCGCATATAACTTCAATCAACATCTAATGCGGCAGACCCGATCCCTTGGAGTTCATCTCGGATATGGCCCAAAGCCGCTCGAGATTGGATCTAGGGAGGTCAGAGTCATAATTACCTCCCTCAACTATTCTAATTTAGACTCCTAGTCGGACAGTAGTTCGGCAAGCTTCTCTCCACCGCGTGAAATCTTCATGGCATCGAAGGGCTCAACTTCCACTCAACACACACGTTGACTACGCGATCAGCCGGAGGAAGAGGCCCGCCAACTGCGTGAACAACAGGAGGAAGAAATATGATGTCTACAAGCCAAGCGCGACGCACGCAATGATAATCTATGCAAGGCTGCACGCACTGCTCAACAGGAGACCCTCCAAACCCGAGTGACCATGACATCTTCATGACTCCACAACAGAACGTCGTGGCCGCTGCCACTTTATTGGACACCTTGCAGTTTGGGCCTGATCACCAGGCCACCCTGTGATTGCAAGGATCAAGGCCATGATTACCACTGCAGCATGCCAGCAGCAGCAACAATCAGCAAACACATTCATATCGTCCAACAGGATGGCCTTTGATACGGTGATCTCATCTGCCTTGGCACGACGCCGGGCGGCTGGCTCCAGTTAGCCACACACAAAGTCGCGCCACACCTCACTCAGCAAGCAAAATGACGACCAACGGCAACAACATCAGGATGACCGTCGCGACAACCGGGATGCCTGAGGCCGACTATGGTGCGATCTCCAGCAAGATATCAATGCCCGACGATAAGAATGCAAGGAGGACAAGCGCCGCCGACTGGAAGAAGAGAACGAGCGCTTCGGCCTCCACCACGAGCGGTCTCATTGCCACAGTCTAAGTCAGAGCCCTCACCTAGACGATGGAGTACCTGCGTTTACCCACGAGCTACAACAAGTTGACTGGCCATCTGGCTTTAAGCCGACTGGAATTGAAAAATACGATGGGAAGACCAATCCCGAGTCCTGACTGACAGTTTACACTCTAGCGATCCGCGTAGCAAGAGGTGACCACAAAGCCATCGCTAACTATCTCCTGGTCACCCTAGCCGACACAATGAGGACATGGCTAATGGGACTTCCTAGGCAGTCAATTGGCTCTTGGGGAGAGCTCCGAGAACACTTCATTGCAAATTTCCAAGGAACATATGAGAGAACCTCTTTCGAGTACGACTTATATCAATGCCATTAAAGGAAGAAAGAGTCTCTGCATGATTTCATTAAGAGGTTTTCTGAGAAGAGGAACTCGATCCCAAAGATCAAGGACAAGGTCATCATCGCCACCTTCCGCAAGGGAGTTAAGGACGAGGTCATCATCGCCAAGTTCACTCGGAAGCCTCCGGCTTCTGTCAAAGCTCTATTTGATATGGCCAACAAATACGCCGATTTGGCCGATGCGGT
Source organism: Oryza meyeriana var. granulata (assembly GCA_003991445.1). NCBI lineage: Eukaryota > Viridiplantae > Streptophyta > Magnoliopsida > Poales > Poaceae > Oryza > Oryza meyeriana. The sequence goes on along the minus strand of RYFJ01000828.1, from coordinate 215,433 downwards.
CACTGAGGCCCTAGACGACAAGAAGGAGCCCCGACAGAAGGACAAGAAACACACTGATGACGCAGCACAGACCAAGTCCGGCAACCGCAAGCGCAAATCGGACAACGTCATAGCAGCTGTGGTGCGTAGTCGGTCATGATCCCCAAGAATGGACGACTACCAGAAAGTCTTGAACGGGCCATGCCCTTTCCACCCAAAAGGGAAACACGCGACTAAAGATTGCTTCATGCTCAAGAAGTTCGCTTTCGAGCAGACATCAATGTCTGGCAACAACAAGAACAAGGACAAGCCAGACTCGAGCGCATCCAACGACTATCAAGATCCCCAGGCTAAGCTCAACCACATCTTCGGAGGGCCGTCTACCTATGAGTCCAAGAGAAAACAAAAGCTAACTGCCCAGGAAGTCAACTCGGTCTCAACAGATGCCCCCAATACCTGCGCTGGTCAAAGACGGCAATCACATTTGACCGCGCAGATCACCCTAACCGAGTCACGCATCTAGGGCGTTATCCACTCATCTTGGATCCGGTCATTAGAAGTATCAAGCTGAAGAAGGTTCTTATCGATGGAGGAAGCACTCTCAACATATCATGCACCCAGACGCTCGATGAGATGAAAATTCCTCGATCCAATCTACGGCCGAGTACAGCGCCATACCACGGGGTAATCCCCGGCCTCTCTTCCACTCTACTCGGACAGATCACTCTGCCAGTCACCTTTGGCACGCGGGAGGATTTCTGCACCGAGAATATTTGCTTCAAGGTTGCCAACTTCGAGACCGTGTATCACGCCATACTCGGATGGCCAGCACTAGCCAAGTTCATGGCTGTGCCTCATTACACATACATGGTGCTCAAGATGCCATGACTAGCAGGAGTACTTTCCCTACGCAGCGATGTCAAGCAAGCCTTCACCTGCGACAAGGAGAGCTGCGAGTTGGCCCAATCTCAAGAAGCGGCAGTAGGGCGGAACAACATCCGATTAGCCGCGACAACTGCAAACGAGGATGACCAAGTTCCGGCGAAAAAAGTAGCCAAGTCAGGAATTTCGATTAGCCGCGACAACTGCAAACAAAGAAGATCCCTTGGACCCTTCCGACCCCTCCAAAACTGTGCTTCTCGGGACCGGACTAGACCCAAAATAGGAAGACACGCTCGTCACCTTCCTCGAGGCGAACATGGATATTTTTGCTTGGAAACCTTCCGACATGCCTGGTGTACCAAGGGAGGTGATCGAGCATTCCCTTAGCATCAAGCCGAATGCCAAACCAATCAAACAACGATTGTGGCGCTTCGCACAAGACCGCAAAGTTGATATTCTAGAGGAGATTACCAAACTCCTTGCAGCCAGGTTCATCAAAGAGGTCTACCACCCTGATTAGCTGGCAAACCCAGTTTTGGTCCAGAAGAAGAACGGTAAATGGCGCATGTGTGTCGACTACACCGACTTGAACAAAGCATGCCCCAAGGATCCATTTAGTCTACCCAAGATAGATCAGGTGGTCGACTCCACTGCGAGGTGTGAGTTACTTAGTTTTCTTGACTGTTACTCAGGATATCATCAGATCAGTCTAAAGGAGGAGGACTGCCTAAAGACTTCTTTCATCACGCCATTTGAAGCATACTACTATGTCACTATGCCATTCGAGTTGAAAAACACTGATGCAACGTATCAACGTGCTATCTAGCGGTGTCTTCACACTCAACTCGGGCACAATGTGGAGGCATATGTCGATGACGTGGTAATCAAGACCAAAGTCAAGGAAGACCTCATCGCCGACTTGGAAGAAACTTTCCAAAGCCTTCGGAGATTCAAGATAAAGTTGAACCTAGAAAAGTGCGTCTTCGGAGTACCTTCGTGAAAATTACTCGGCTTCATCATATCACACCGAGGCATCGAGGCTAATCTAGAGAAAATCAATGCTATCATGAACATGGCACCCTTGACTAGCCAGAAGGACATACAGAAGCTGACTAGCTGCATGGTGGCACTCAGCCAATTTGTTTCACGACTCGGCGAACAGGGCATACCCTTTTTCAAATTACTAAAGAAAGACGATGATTTTCAATGGACACCCGAAGCCCAACAAGCATTCGAAGACTTCAAGAAGTTTCTCACGTCACCACCGGTATTGGCATCACCTATGCCGTAGGAACCACTTATGTTATATCTGGCGGCAACCACTCAGGTAGTCAGCACGGTGTTGGTCGTAGAGCGAGCAGAGCCTGGGCACATACAAAAAGTATAGAGGCCAGTCTACTTTGTCAGTGACTCCAAGATAAGATATCCCCAAGTCCAGAAGCTGCTCTATGGTTTACTCATAACAGTCTGGAAGTTGGTGCACTATTTCTAGTCGCATCAAGTTACAATTATCACATCGTATCCACTCGGGGACATCCTACACAACTGTGAGGCCACTGGCAGAATCGCTAAATGGGCGCTCGAGTTGATGGCGTTTGACATTGTCTTTCAACCTCGGACAATGATCAAGTCATAGGCACTCGCCGACTTCGTAGCCGAGTGGACGGAGGTTCAAACGGCTACACCAATAGACAAGTTAGAATACTAGATGATGTGCTTCGACGGTTCTCTACGGATTGGCGGAGCAGGGGCTGGCGTCGTCCTGATGTCACCCACTGGAGAAAAATTGAAATACGTCCTCCAGATTGACTTTCCAGCATCCCACAATGTCACCGAGTATGAAGCACTCATCCACGAGCTCCGCATCCATGTGTCTGGACAACAACATGGTGGCATATTGTCAGGAAGTACGAAAGCTAGAAAATAAGTTCAACGGGTTGGAGATCACACATGTGCTGCACCAATATAACGAAGCTGCAGACGAGTTAGCCAACTTGAGATCCAAACAAGAAGTGGTCCCGACTGGAATCTTTGTCGAGCAACTATTGGAGCCGTCAATCAAGAAAAAACTACTACTCAAACAGTCGGGGGCTAAACCTACCCTAGTAACAAATAAAGTATTAATCATCTCTCAAGACTGGCGAACTCCAATCATCAGGTTTCTCCTGGAAGACGAGTTCCCAGAAAATCACAACGAAACCGAGGGTCGATGTTTTGTATCGGCAATAATTACATGGGGCTGTTCGTCAGACCGAAACTCGATGGATTCGAAAGGACACACGAGATTTATACTGGTTCAGGACCTCGAGGTGAGGTAATAACCTACTTTCAGTTGTGGTGTATTGCTTTCATGGTATGTGGAATCATCTCTGGCGAGATTGTCATATGCCCCAGGGGGATCCCTACCCCTCCTTATACTGGAGGGATGAGGATTACAGGGTAGGAAACCCAATTGGATATGACCAAGGGCTTTCCTTTTCAGTACATAGAGTATCCGGCTAGGACTATATCCCTTTTCTTGTCATGCAAGGTAATATGAAGCCGAGTCCTACTCTATCTCCAATTGTAGGGATTGGCCAACCCTCTGTCCGAGTGGTCGTAATTGCCTTCCTTGAGGTACCCGGGGCCCATGGCCTCCACAGTAGCCCCTGAGACCTTCATAGTTGAATCACAGCTGATGCCGAGTGCTCGTCCTCCACGGTGAAGAGATTCCCGAGTGCTTTGCTCCCGAGTACTCATTGTCCGAGTGCTTCTTCACCTGTGTCCTGCTTCATGTTAGCTAGCAACAAGGCTATGAAGGGCTTCATAGATGAATAGTGTGCACTGAATAGGCGCACCAATTAGGTGTAGCCCCCGACTTTGTGCTTAATTGAAAAACAATTAAACATAAAGTCAAAGATCTTTAACCTTTAGGTCTTTGCCAAGTGATATGTTTCTCAAAAATTGGACTCTTCAGCATCATATCAACTAGAAATTTTGCTCAAGGCAATGTGGCTAAGCATGTAAGCCAAGTATCACTATGGAATAAATCCAATGTGTGATGAGATGTACTTGAGAGATACCTGCATCCCCAATCTCAATGGAGACCAGCTATTGATCCTTATAAGGATATATCCTTAATACCTTAAAATAATCAAGATACTCAAATGTATACACCCAGCTATAGGCTTAGCATGAAGCATATCTGTTTATTTAATCGGTTCTTGTAAAATAGCACCTGCATCGTGATTTTAACACGACCAGCGGGTGACCCAATAGGGCATGCTATTTACGAACTCATATCTTTGGCCTACTACCGAATAAGCCAGCCCAAACCGACCTACCCGGTGCAGCCCTATAAAATCCGAAGATTTTGATCATTGCTCAACCTGCCCATTGCTTTGGGGGTGTGCCACCAAAGTGTAGCAGATTTTGATGCCAACATCGTCGCAAAAATCTTTAAATATGCTGCCCATGAACTGAGTGTGTTGCCCGTAATGATGTGATTGGGGACTCCAGATTTGTAGATTATACTTAGTATAAAATCTTTTGCCCAGGTCGTAGTTATGGTAGCAACAGGTCTAGAATCAATCCTCTTTGTGAAGATGTCCACCGCAATGAACAGATGTGTAAACCCTCCTAGCGCATTCTTAAACTACCTGACCATGTCAAGCCCCTAGACATGGCCACGAAATTAGGATAGCCTGCAACTCCTGTGCCGGTAGGTGAGTTTGCCGAACGAAAAATCGACATCCCTTGTATGACAGGACGAGTGTTTCAGCGTAGGTTACCACAATCGGCCAGAGGAATCCTTGTCTGCAAGCCTTTCTGACTTATGCTCTGGAGGCAACATGGTTGCCTCAGATGTCTAAGTGGATAGATTGCAGGATCTACCTACCCTCCTCAGGTGTGATGCAGTGCACGAGAACTCCAAATGTGCATTGATGTTATGGGTCTTCTCTGACTATGATAAAGCTTTTGCTTCGTCACTTGACTTACTCAGCTTCATTGCGATCTTTAGAAAGTCCATATTCCAGTAGGAATCGAATGATTGGGGTCTTCCAGTCTTGAATAATGATGAGCACCTCCATAGATTTTGGGTTTAGTGCAGCCACTGATTGTACGGGTTCTGGCTTCTTCTTGACTGAGAGCTTCTGTAGTGGTTTCTTTCCTTGTTTTGGCCAAATAGGTACCCGAATGTTGCGCTAGCGCAGGATTCAGCTGGCGACCCTCTTTGGGGCATACCCAACCTGGCAAAATTGTAGCCGAATAAGGTACCCAAACCTCGCATTAGCATAGGGTTCGGCTGGTGACCCTCATGGGGCATACCCTACCCAACAGAGTTGTGACCAAATAAGGTACCCAAACCTCGCATTAGCGTAAGATTCGGCTGGCGACCCTCATGGGGCATACCCTACCTAGCAGTGGTAACCGAGCCTACCAGAGGTTGGTTATTAGCCCCCATGGGGCATACCAAGGTAAAAGTGACATCCGTGTCCCGACTGGCGCAAGTACTCGGTCAATAGCCCTCATGGAGTATTCTGAGTGATTCTTTAAGCATCGCACTCCAAGTGAGATAGGCTCATAGCCATAAGTTCCTATTACGCGTATCTGGAATTGGCCCTGCATTATAAACATATCGGATGAGTAGCATCTGATGAAGAAAACAATCACCCGAAGAAAATCTAAATATTTTACAATGTATGTAAATATGTGTTCCTCCTCTTATTGATTTTAATTTCCCCGAGTAGTTGACCCCTTAAGTTTAAACACTCTGCCCGACTAGTCATAGCCCCCGGGCGTCGGGAGTCGGCTCATGGCTCTTTCCCAAACACACATTTTGGGTGACTTGACTTCGCCTTTCATGGAGCAAAACTTCACGGATCGGAATTTATGCTACTCGAGTATTTTTGCAATCATTAAGAGCAAAAACAGAAAATGCACAGTATGTACACCTATTAGGTGTAAGCGGCTGCGGTATTGGCAAGGCCGAGTGAGGAATTGATGATCGCATCCCCCCTAGATCCGATCCCAACTGGTGCTAAGCCATATCCGAGTCAAACCATAGGGAAGTGAATTGCCTCCAGCCCATTTAGATAAGAATATCATATAAAAGAGAAAAATATTTATCAGAAAGTGACTTAGATGTTCGGTATTGCACGAGTTGGGAGTGGGGATGCCATCCTTTGCATTTGAGGATTTGAGCCCCCGAGCATGTCACTTGTCGTTCTGATAATCTTCGATTCTAAGAGGTCAAGGACGGTTGTGATCGACTGCCACAATGAAGTCGTCTGACTTATGTTTGCGGTTCCCAACCTTAGTCGGGGCCGCATCATCGGTGTCCTTCCACTCCTTCTGTCGAGGTGCTTTTTTTGTCATTGAGGGCCTCAGCAACAGCGTCAGCCGAGTCGGCATATTTGTTCACCATATCAAATAGAGCTTTGACAAAACTTGGATGCTTCTGAGTGAACTTGGTGATGAACGGCGTGTCTCTGACTCCCTTGAGGAAGGCGGCGATGATGACCTCATCCTTGATTTTAGGTATTGAGTTTCTTTTCTTAGAAAAATGCTTGATGAAATGGCGGAGGGACTCGTTCTTCCTTTGGTGGCACTGATATAGATCGTGGAAGTTCGCGACGAAATGTTCACGGAGTTCCCCCAGGAGCCAATTGACCACCTTGGAAGCCCTGTTAGCCATGTCCTTGCCGAGTTTGCCCAGGCGATTGGCAGGTAGTTAGCCATGACCTTGTGATCGCCTCCGGCCGCACAAATTGTGAAGGTATAAACTGTGGGCCAGGATTCCGGATTGGTCTTCTCATCGTACTTCTTTATTCCAGTCGGCTTGAAGCCAAATGGCCAGTCGACTTGTTGTAGTTCATGGGTGAACGCCAGTACTCCTTCATCCAGGTGAGGGCTCCGACTCTGACTGTGGCATTGGAACCGCTCATGGTGGAGGCCGAAGCATTCGTACTCGTCTTCAAGTCGGCGACGTTCAACTTCCTCACGCTCCCGGCATCGAGCATTGATGTCATGGCGAAGATCCCGTCGGAGTCGTCCCCGAGCATCCTAGTCATCTCGGCGCTCGTCGTGATGGTACCGCCATTGGTCGTCATTGTGGTGGCCAAGTGACGTGTGATGGGACTCCGAGTGGTGCTGACCAAAGCCAGCTGCTCGGCGCCGTGCTGAAGCAGATGAAACCACCGTATCAGAGGCCATCTTCTTTGATGGTACGAGAGTGTCTCCAGATTGTTGTCGCTGCTGGCATGCTGCAGCAGTGATCATTGCAGTGGTCGGGGTAGCCTGGTGGTCGGGCTTGAACTGCAAGGTGTCTAATAGGGTGGCAACGGCCACGACGTTCTGTTGTGAGGTCACAAAGACATCATGGTCGCCTACTCGGGTTTGGAGGATCTCTTGTTGAGCAGTCCGCCTAGCCTTACGCAGGTTGTCATTACGAACGTCGCACTCGGCTTGCAAGCGTCGTGCCTCTTCCTCCTATTGTTCATGAAGTCGGCAAGCCTCATCCTCTTGCTGATCACACAGTCAGCGTGCATTTTGAGTGGGAGTTGAGCCCTTGGACGCCAAGAAGACTTCGCGTGGTGGAGAAAAGCTTGCCGAGCTGCTGTCCGACTGTGAGTTGGAGTTGGAGTAGTTTTGGGGTGTGATGATGACCCCAACCTGCCTGGACCTGATCCCGAGTGGCTCTAGGCCGTATCCGAGTCGAATTACAGAGGATTGAGTCTGCCACATCAGATTGGAATTAAAGATTGTTGCGGTGTTGTTGAGTCCGAGTGGGAAATTGACGATCTTGTCTCCCCTAGACCCAATCTCGATCGGCTCGGAGCCGAATCTAGGTTGAATATTAGGAAAGAGAGTTATGCCAGAACTCATAGATCTTGGGTGTTGCTGAAGCAGGATGTTGAAAACTACTACAGAGTTGAGTAGGCCAACCAACGCTGAGTTGGCTTGGTCCCTGGCCGATCGGGTTGAAACCAAGTCGGACAAGGTAAGGTCGCAGAGTTTGTTGGCAATGAAGTCGAGGCTCCCGAAGCTGATTGCTTGCCTGGAAAAGAACTTGACGCTGTCGACTCCGGTGATCAGATCCATCAGGCTTGTTGACGATGATCTCGACGATGGCCCTACCTGGCATGCCAACTATTGATGTATTGTATTGGCAATAATTATAAGGGGCTATTCGTTGGACCGAAACTCGATGGATTCAAAAGAACACATGAGATTTGTATTGGTTCAGGCACTCCGGGTGAGGTAATACCCTACTTCCAGTTGTAGTGTATTGCTTTCGTGGTATGTGGAATCATCTCTGGCGAGATTGTCATATGCCCCAAGGGGCTCCCTACCCCTCCTTGTATACTGGAGGGATGAGGATTATAGGGTAGGAAACCCAGTCAGATACGACCAAGGGCTTTCCTTATCAGTATATAGAGTATCTGGCTAGAACTATATCCCTTTCCTTGTCATGCAAGGTAATATGAAGCCGAGTCCTACTCTATCTCCAATTGTAGGGACCGGCCTACACTCTATTCAAGTGGTTGTAATTGCCTTCCTTGAGGTACCCAGGGCCCATGGCCACCACACCGACCAGATCCAACGTCAAAGCAAAAGTTTCCTCATAGTCGGTGAGGGCATTTATCAAAGAAGCGCATCCGGAGTCCTCATGCGTTGCGTCACACCTGAGGAGGGCAAGCAGATACTACAGTCCATCCACTCGGGTATCTATGGCAACCACGTTGTATCAAGGATGTTAGTCAGAAAGGCTTACAGACAAGGTTTCTTCTAGCCGACCATAGTTACAGACGCTAAAGACATAGTTTGGACATGCGAGGGGTGCCAATTCTTCGCCTGGCAAACACATCTTCCAGCTCAAAAACTACAAACAATTCCAATCTCTTGGCCCTTTGCAGTCTGGGGGCTTGACATGGTCGGGCCGTTCAAAAAAGCGCGAAGAGGGTTCACACACTTGTTTGTCACAGTGGACAAATTCACAAAGTGGATTGAGGCAAAGTGGATCATGAGTATTTTATACCGATTTGGAGTTTCCAACCGCATTATAACGGACAACGGCACTCAGTTCACCGGTGGTGTTTTTCAAGATTTTTGTGACGACTTCAGCATCAAGATTTGTTATGCTTCTATGGCACACCCACGAAGCAATGGGCAGGTTGAGCGTGCCAATGGCATGGTCTTACAAGATATCAAGACTAGGGTGTTTGACCGACTACAACCATATGCAGGGCGATGGGTGCAAGAGCTTCCATCTGTTCTCTGGTCTTTAAGAACCATAGTTAGTTGGGCAACAGGGCAATCCCCTTTCTTCCTAGTCTATGGTGTTGAGGCTATGTTACAACCAAGTAGGAGTTTGACTCACCATGAGTCCTGGCCCACTCAGATGCAAAATCAACTGAAGACCGAATAGTTGAACTAGATCAGTTGGAGGAAACAAGGGATATCGCAACCATCCAGTTAGCACGGTATCCTCAAGGCCTGCATCGTTATCACAGTCGGAATGTTCATGGCCGTGCCTTTTTGGTGGCAGATCTCGTCTTGGGAAAAATTCAAACTACCAAAGACAGGCATAAATTATCTCCCTTTTGGGAGGGACCATTCATTATCGCTGAGGTGACACGTCCAGGCGCCTACCGACTGAAGACAGAAGACGACATCCTAATCAACAACTCATGGAACATAGAACAGCTACGACCTTTCTATACCTGAGTTTTGTACTCCTTTTGTACATATAAATAATGTGAGTTACTCTGACTCCACTACGTCGCTTGTTCCAACCGAATAGTGAGTCGAGGGCAACATGTTAATACATGCCTGTTGTCGTTAATAAAGTTTCAGCTTGTTTTATCTGAGTTATGAAGCTTTACAACAACTACGTTAGGTTTTCCCGAGTATAATCCTGAGAGGTCAACGATTTTTATTAAGTTAATCTCAACTCACTCGGCGTAAACCATCTAGTCAGGTAAAGCTAATGATGGCTCAGAAGCAGCAAGTACTCGGCAATACTTAATGACAAACAGCAAAAATATTTACAATATTCACATGTTTTTTTTGGTAAACACCAACTACATAAATGTTTTTCTCTACATCGATAGGTCCTTGGCCATAGCTTCTACAGTTGCCCTAACCTGGTTGATAAGCTCCAAGCCCCATGCTCCAGAGTAGTCCCTTCAGCTAAGCCTTCACCAATAGCCTCAATGTCTACCCTGGGGTAGAGAGACTTGGTCATGTCCAAGGCCTAGGCAATCCCGATGGCGACACGCTCATCCGAGTACTTCTTCAAGATCTCTAGAGCTTCCTCGAGGCGTTCCGCTACATGAGCAATCGAGCTGGAGCTAGATCCGGCCAGATGCAGCTGCATGATGTCAAGCAAGGTCTTCGCGGAGTCAACAATGATCTGCCATGATTCCTTTATGACCTTTATCTCCTCTGCAAAAGCGCCAAATTGGATCTGCGAGTTGGCCTTGAAAGCTGTTTACACATAGACAAGAACATCAGCAAACCAAGACACCTGACTGGGTCAAGCATGCAGTCAGACGAGTGACTTACTGGCGTAGTCGGCTTCCACCATTGCCTTGGCCCTCTCAAGTTCCTTCAGCTCCTTTTTGAGGTGCTTGACCTCCCTGGTTTGGGTGCCAAGGTCTGACTCGAGAGCTGCAACACAAGACAATCAAGACTCAATAATGCAGAGAAGCTTGCTCAAGTTCACTTGGGAAAACAACAAGGAGACTTACTTCCTTTTAATTTATTTTTCTCAGCTTGGGACCCAATTCTCGTCCCCTGAGCCGAAGCTTGTCCATAGATCCCCTTAGCCACTCCTCCCTCTCCTTGCTGGATCTCTCTAGGTTTTCCTTGGCAGTTCGTAGCTATTGGAGCTGAGTAAGCTGAGGGGCGAGTTCAGTCCAGACTTTTTGCCCAATCTTCTCTGACGATCGACCACCTTCTGCTTAAGAAGTATTGAAGTCAAGCAAAACAAACAACAAGGATGCAAAGCTTTGGGGAATCGCCAATTAGCAGACACAGCAAGAGTAACCGTGTACCTGGATCCTCTTCGACACAGTGATGGCGGCGTACATCAGGTTCACTCTTTCTCTCTTGGCCGCTTTCTCATCGTGCTAGGAGCTTTCAGCTACGCCCTCTAGGGTAACCCAATAAAATGTCCGGGGAAAGTTCTGTGGGGGAGCTTTGAGTCTGGGGAGATTGCCCTCATCAGAAGATGATGATAGCGGGGGCGATGGAGTCCTAGACCTAGGCTCAACTGGCAGCACGCCCTCCTGGATGGGCACTGGGACTGGGGCTTCAATTGCGACGTCTTGCTAGCCCAGTGCTTGTGGCTCAGCTGGTGCGATTACCTCAAACTTCAGGGGGCTAGGGTGGGGTATGGGTGATCTCCGGCTCAGCCTGCGGCGTGGCTATTTCCGGCTCAGCTAGGGTAGGATTTGCCATGGAGGTTGGTGGCGTTGCCCCCTTGGGGTCAGCGTCACTCGGCTTCCTGTAGAAAACATACAACTTTCAAAATATTGAAAGAATGTTCAAGCCTCTTTGAAGATTGAAGATTTCCATACCTCTTGGAAGTTTTAAATTTCCACCCCGGTGCGCTGGGGGCGGAGGAGGTCGGCGAGGGGCTAGATAGCCTGCTCGGTGGCGGGAACTACCAATTATCAGGCTTATCGGCACGCAGTCAGCAGGCGAGCTTGCCTAGTTGGTGTTGTGCCGGACGTGCCAACTGGGGTTGTGCACTCGGCAGTGCTATCCAGGGCATAGAAGCCTGGGGGCGGTGCTGCTGGTGTCCTTGATCCTCAAGCTCCCAGGTGCCTTACTCGGCACATTTTTCTTTTTGCCCTGGTCAGTTGCAAGTCTTTTCCCAGCCCTTTTAGGGATGGGTTGGGTGGCAGAAGGGATGGCTGGGTGTTTCTTGATCCCACGGCCAACAGTCTTGGGGAATCAAAATCAAATTCTTCACAGTCCTGCAAATGTTTGGATACTATCTATTACACACCGCAAAGCTGGACAACTTTCATGGCATTCATCACAGATGGATATCAAATTCACAGTAACATTGTAAGTTACCTTTGGCCAGGGCCTGCCCTTGCAGTAGGGCTTGGGGGCTCGTTCCTCGTCTTCGGTCTCCACAACTCCATTGACAAAGAAGCCCAACAAAGTGTCAATAACCTTGTTCTTGTCAACGAAGTCGGGATATTCCCGGCTCGCATCATTTTTGCCCTAGTAGTCGAATCTAAAATGGCTCCTAGCCTTTAGTGGTCGGGTTCGGCTATTCAGCAAATACCTTGTCACCATGGGACTAGTCAACCCTTTCCCCTTCAGCAGATCAATCTTTTCTAGCAGCTGGTAGACCTACCCATTTCCTCGTACGATGGCACAGAGGACCAGCTCTCTAGAACAGTTAGAGGATTGCCGGTGAAAGGGGGGAGAGAGGGTTCTAGATTCAAGTAGTAAAACCACTCTCTCGATGCCATCTCTTAAGAGAAGTTTTTAGGGGGACATTGAGATAGGCCTTCTTCATCTCATTCCTGAGCTGAAGACCTGCCCCTCGATTGTTTTGGGGGCTTCATGTGGAAGAGGTATCTAAAGAGATTGAAGTGGCGCTTAACCCCTAGAAAAGCTTCACGAAGAGTGGCAAAAATAGATATTTGAAGAATGGAGTTGGGATTAAGGTTCACCAGTTCAATCTGGTAGAAGGCAAGGATGTGGTGGAGAAAATCCGAGGAGGGAAAAGCCAAAAACCACGAATCAAAGAATGAAATGAAAACCACGGTTTCACCTGGGTTTGGAGCAGCGATGGACTAACCCTCGGCTAGATGCCAGTGGATGATCTCTTGCTGTTAAAGAATCATTTGCTTCTCTAAAAGCCTCATCTTCACCGTGCCATAATCTGACACCGACCAAACTCCGGAAGACATATCGGGGATCTCGAAGGGGCCCTCGGCATTGCCGGAGAAGAGGAATTGGGTGGAGAAGCTCTAGGGCACTGGGAATCGATACTGAAAGCAATCTCATGGGTCTCAAGCCGGGAGCGCGAGTAGCAGTGAACCCTAGCCGAGGCAGAGGCGTGAAATTTGGGCGTGGTTTCAGGAAGACGAAGGGATTCAGTGGATTGGGGGAGAAAGAGGAATCTTTTCTCTCTCCTGCTATTTTATAAGGCTTGCGCCGGGTTAGTGAGCTTGGAGGCCGACTGCTTGATTAATGGGCCGTAAAATATGAGTTTCATAAATAGCATGTCATATTAGGCCGACTACTGGCTATGTTAAAATCACAATACAGATGTTATTTTATTGAAACCGATTAGAATAATCAGATATGCTTCATGTTAAGCCTAATTGCTAGACACATGTGTTCAGATATCTGAATTATTTGACAGGTATTGAAAATATATCCTTATAAGGATCAATAGCTAGTCTCCATTAAAACTGGGGATGCAGGTTGTTGGTGCACAGAATTAATCCGTGCGACAAATACGATACTGGCCGTGCTTACGTAAACGACCAACGGATGCTTTTCGAGCAAAGCAACCAAAAGCGGACCCTCACTTACATGAAGGAGAACCGACCGTTTTCAGTGCAAAACGGCAAAATCACCAAAACCCTAGATGCTAAAGCTTGGCAGAGAAAAAAGAAACTACGTAGAAAGAAGAAAAGAAAGATAGATGAAAAAAATAAAACGAGTAAATTTCAGTTGTAACGATTGGCCTCCTTTTCCCAATCGGCCATACACCCACATATAAGGTAGCCTGGTCTTTGGCATACGTACTCCGGCTAGGACTCCATGTACGTAATCATCAACAAACTCCTACCTTCTAGCCGAATACAAAAGCAAAACATATCTCTAGCCTTTTATGCAGATACGTTCAATCTGATGAAGCAAACCACATCCAGGCCCACACTTCTTTCCAGCCCACACCAGACCTGGGAACAAAACCAACCCAGCACCAACACAGTCGACAATCTGTTGTCAAAGCACAATGCCCGATGGCTGCATAATATATAGTTAATCTGCACTTAAACACAAATCCCAAATAAATCATTAAATTACCTACTACTAATTACCAATAATTTAGCCGATTAAATCAATTAAATAGCCAAATTATACTGTCAACACAAGCCCCCCTGTTTTTGGTATAATATCACTATTTTTACCAAAAACACTTATAACAATTAAATTTTCTCAGGGCCAACGTCAACAATTAAACACTATAACAACACATCAGCCATATTTTTCTAAGGACGATATTCAACAGTATATCGGCCATAACATCATCAAGCTTCTTGCCAAACACTGGGATAGTACTTTTTCAAATACCTTCCTTTCAATGCGTTAGGCAACTTGTCCCCCTACAAAGACTGCCCAAAATGCACAAAATATAAATTTCCAGGGACAATTTCTACAACTTTATATGGACTTCCCAACTTAGCGACCACTTGCCAAATTTACTACTCCTAGTCCCAATAGGCAAAATCGTTTTCCACACTAAGTCACCTATTTGAAACGATTTTTCTCACCCTTTTATTATAAGCCTTAGCTACTCTCAATTTTTCTTTCTCAATTTCTTTCAAGGCTTTTAATCTTCCCTATGGAACATCATCTGTCCTATCCATCATTAAATTTCTATAATCTACAGCCGACAAATCATTTTGCCTAGCTATTCTAAGAGCTTGCAAATTAACCTCCACAGGTAGTACTACTTCTTGTCCATATACCAACTCATATGGTGTCACCTGAGTTGCACCATGCTTAGATATCCGACGAGCCCATAAAGCTTCCGAAAGCACCTCATGCCATCTCCTTGGATGCTCCTCTACTTTCTTCTTTATAAGCCTAATCAAAATTTTCTTATTGGATTTGGCCTATTCGTTAGCTTGAGCATAATAAGGCGACAAATTTAGCAACTTAATTCTAAAAGATTCGGCAAACTCACTAAATAGATGTGACATAAAAGAAGCCCCTTGATCAGTAGTTAAAGTTTGGGGTATGCCGAATCTATGAAAAATATACGCCAATACAAAATTAATCACTTCTTTATGAGTCATATTTCTCAAAGGAACCGCTTCCGTCCATTTAGTAAAATAATCAGTAGCTACTGGGACGAAGTGATGACCTCCAGAAGATGCAGGATGTATCTCACCAATAAAATCCAAACCCCATCCTCTAAATGGCCATGGCTTAACACTTGGACGCAACATAGCCACAGGCGCTAATTGAATATTCCCAAATTTTTGACACGCTTCGCATCCCTTATAATAAGGAAAACAATCATCTAGCATAGTTGGCCAATAAAAACCCTCTCTCTTCAACAACCATTGCATCTTATGAGCCGACTCATGCGTCCCACAAATTCTTTCATGTACCTCCCCCATGGCTACTTTGGATTGATCGGGACCTAAACACTTTAAAAGTAGGCCATCTATAGTTTGATGATATAACTCATCATCTAACAAAGTATACTTTAAAGCCTGTCACCAAACTTTTCTATCTCTCGTTTGACTCGGATCTTTCAAATAACAAACTAGAGAACTCCTCCAGTCACTCTTCTCTTCCCCCGTTGACACGGTCATTATCTGTTGTTGGACCGAACCAGCATTGCCTCGCTCCGCCAGATCGTTAATTATTTCAGCTGCTTGTACTGTTCCAACTAAAACATTTCCTAACTTAACATCTACAGTACTGGCCATACCTTTAACCGGACTACCTTCAACAATAACAAACGCCGGCTTATCCATCACAAAAAATACTCCCCTTCTAACATGGTAGCCAGATGCCTGTTGTGCCAAATGCCAAATAATTCGCTTTATTGTTCTCTTCTCTAGATATGTGGCGAATAGTGAAATTATCTAGCAATTTAATTAAATTTAAACATCCGTCCAAATAACTATTCAATAGTCCATCACAACACCGAAACTCACCATTAATTTGTTGAACTACCAAAAGCGAGTCCCCGAAAGCATCTATATACCTCACACTCATATCTATCAAACTTTGCAAACCAAACAATAGAGCCTCATATTCAGTTTGGTTATTAGTGCAATGATACTTGCACTCGCACAAACAATAGAACCAAACAATGTCTCATAAACAACATTATTTGGTGAAATTAAAACAAAGCCAATACCTTGCCCACTCGCACAAACTGATCCATCAAAATAAAGCTTCCATGGACACACACTAACAAAATTAACATCTCTGTCATCTTTAACCATATGATCAACAATAAAATCAGCAACCACTTGACCTCTCATAGCACGCAATGGTTCATATAATAAATCAAATTCAATTAGTGCATAAGCCCACTTCCCAACTCTACCACTAAGGATCGGTCGCTGTAACATATACTTAATTACATCAACTTGGCAAGCTACTGTGCAAATATTAGAAAGCAAATAATAACGAAACTTGGTACATGCATAATATAAAGACAAGCACAATTTCTCAATAAACACGTACCAACTTTCAGTGTCCAGCAGATGGCGACTCAAGTACGCAACAATAAATTCCTTCATGTTGTCTTCTTGTGTCAGTACCGCACCGATCACCCTCTCTTGAGCAGCAATATATAACCTGAACAGCATGCCAGACTTGGGCACCCTAAGCACTCGAGGACTCAACAAATATTGTTTAATATTATTAAAAGCCTCTCGCTATTCTGCTCCTCAAATAAATTCAGCTTTATGCTTTAACCGAAGTAAAGGAACAAACAATTCAATTTTTCCTGCAAGGTTAGAGATGAACCGTCTCAAGTAATTAATTTTTCCAAATAGCTTCTGTATATCTCTCTTGCATGTTGGCTCCTCCAATTTCTTAATGGACTCTACCTTTTTAGGATCAATCTCTATGCCATGCCCACTGATTATAAAGCCTAAAAACTTGCTAGCCAACACACCAAAAGCACATTTAAGAGGGTTCATTTTTAACCCATACCGACGCATTCTTTCGAAAGCTAATTGTAAATCGGCCAAATGACCATCAAACCCATCTGATTTAACAACAACATCATCAATATATACTTCTAAAATAATGCCTAATAGATCATGAAAAATTAAATTCATAGCACATTGATAGGTAGCGCCTGCATTTTTTAACCCAAAAGTCATAACCACCCACTCAAATAAACCAACAAAGCCTGGGCAACGAAAAGCAATCTTAGCCATATCTTCTTTGGCCATAAAAATCTGATTATAACCAGCATTACCATCCAAAAAACTAATTATTCTATGTCCCGAAGCATTATTAATTAACATATCTGCTATAGGCATAGGATATTCATCTTTAGGAGTAGCCTTATTCAAATCTCTAAAATCTATGCACACTCTAATTTTACCAGTATTTTTCTTTTCAACGGGCACAATATTAGAGATCCACTCCACATATCTACAAGGCCGAATAAACCCAGCTTTCAACAATCGATCAATTCCCTCTTTGATACGATCGTACATATTAGAATTAAAACGCCTAGGAGGTTGTTTATACGGCCTAAATCCAGATTTAATAGGTAATTTATGCTCAACTAAATCCCTACTCAAACCAGGCATCTCGGTATAACTCCAAGCAAAGCAGTCCACAAATTCTCTAAGTAACTCACATGCCTTGCTTTTTTGGTCGGCCGGCATGTTGGCGTTGATGAACGTTGGACGACGAACACTACCGTCTCCTATGTCAACCTCCTCCAATGGATCAGCCGATGAGAACCCCTGGCCGAGTTTCTCCATATCATCGAAATCTTCAATAGTCTCATGCATATCGTTCTTTCCTGAACAATATTCCTCGGTGCGCTTTTGCAACCACTTAATACTATCTTCTTTATTCATTATTTATATAGATAAATCATTAAGCTAAGCTACACTAACCCGTCATGCATGTACAGGTACAAAACCATCTCTACCAATACTGACATAATCATAATCTGATAAATCTCTACCTGTCAAGCATCACATATCACCGTGTTGCCAATCAACCGGCACTTCTGTTAAAGCAATGCAAGCTGAATTATTAGCCTCAATCACCTCCACCTCGTCGTCAACCCACTGAATTAAGCATTGTTGTAAAGTAGAGGGAACACAACTATTTGCATGAATCCAATCGTGCCCCAACAAAACATTATAATGACCCTTGACATCAACAACAAAGAAAGCAGTAGGTATCGTTTTACTCCCAACAGTGAGCTCCATGGAAATAACACCCTTAGTCTCAAATAATTCCCTAGAAAACCCACTAAGTCCCATGTTAGCCTCATTAACTCACTCTCCTTTTGGCCTAACTTAGAAAAGACCGAAAGAGGCAAAATATTAACACCGGCGCCACCATCAACCAACATGCGACTAATAGGCTTACCATCAATATGCCCCTTGATAAATAAAGGCTTCAGGTGCTGACCTGGGATTTCTGGCTTCTCGAACACTGCATTCTTTGGACCAAGAACGAGCTCGGCAACCTCCACCTCAGGCGCACGAAATTCAGCTGGCAACTCAAATACCATGTTAACATCCATGTGATTATAAGGTGCATCCTGTCTATTTTCCTCATCATCATCAACATTACCTTCTCTCTCGATGCACTTCTCCTTCCATGTCTTCTTTACCGGCACCATTGGTCGAGCCCGATTGAACCATTCATCACGTGCCTTTTCCTCCTGTCTTTCTTTGATTTCTAGCGCTCGCAACCGTTGCACCCGCCGTTTCTACATACGTGTAAGCTCCGGCAGGCACCATTGTGGCTTCGGCTGCATCCCAGGTGCAAGAAATTTGCTACTGCTGCCCCCCAAGCCGCTTGGCCATCTCTGATCCGCTGCTGTTTTAGTTCCAAACTGCTGCTGCACCCTTGCTGTCTGCCAATCAAGATCACGGCTACCAGCACCGACGTCTTCTTGCCTCTGCTTTTCTCGCCAAACACCTGCCTGCTGCTGCATCGTGATATGTTGTGTGCCACTGCTGCCGCTGCTTTGTTCAGGTGCCTTGACTACATGCCTACCAATCTTTAGATCATGCTTGGTTGGTTCCTTCACAGAATTCTTTGGCACCTACACCTGCTTTGGACTGGTTTCGCTGCCACCCTTCGTTGAGCTATTTCCTGCCGGCAATGCGGTCTTCTTCCTTTTAGGCGAACCAACGTCATCCTCCCTGCGCAAGTTAAAACCTCTAGAAGCTGAGCTACCATCACCACCATGTATCACGATTGCATCACTTGGCCTTGCCTTCAGGTTCAACGAATCTCTTTGATTATTCGAACACTCTCCAAACACCGGTCCTGATGGTCGCCACCTTGGTTGAAAAGATGACACCGGTTCTGCTGAGTATGGAGCCCAAGGATCAAAACACCATTGAGGAAACTGTGAGTACACTGGAGGTGGATATCCCCAATGTATTGGCTCCATTGCTAAATACGGCGGTGGCTGAACATAAGGTACTCCTTGCCAATGCTTTGGATCATCACGACAATAGCCAAAGAAGCATTAGAATGCCACCCACGGTTATCAAAACCACGCCCAGGAGGCGACCTAGGACGTTTAGTACCTCCAAGCTGACTAAACAGTTGCTAGCCTTTTGAGAAGTATATTTGTCCAACAACTGTTTAACCGTCGGCCTCGATTTTAGAATCGCCTTCTTACGTTTATTAACTTTCCACACTCCCACCTCTGGATTGTTTGGCTTTATCATCCTTGGAGCTACGCTATCATCAACAATAATATCTTTTCCCTTAGCGGATTTGGTTTGAGTTGACCGAATGAGCATTTTCTTGTTCTCAAACTCAATCACATTAATAGGAAAAGGATCGCTATCAAGCTTCATCTTGTTACCCTCCTTGATTGTCAACCAGCCATCATTAATCGCTGATTGTATCTGCCAGCGAAACACATTATAGTCATTAGTAGCATGGGAAGAAGAATTATGCCATTTACAGTATGCTTTTCTACCCAATTCTTCGGATGACGGAATTACATGCCCTTCTGTTAGTCTAATTTGTTTACCCTGCAATAATATATCAAAAATCTTATCACATTTGCTAACATCAAACGTATATTTCATCTCCCCTCTTTTAGTAGGTGCAGGCTTCAAGGCAGTACATACAAAAGGTTTTGATTTGGGCGTATGCACCCATTCGGCTACACATATATCAACTTCATCATCACTACAATCCACAGTATTAATCACAGGCTTTTCTTTATCTCTATTTTTACCATCCCTAAACCGGTTATACTGTCTAACCTCTTTAGCACTGTTTTCCTGCACCAAAGCCTTTTGCACACTTGATTAATATCTAAAAACTCTTGCCCCTCTAATCTATCCCTAATGTGAGCAAGCAAGTCTGAAAAAGCAAGGTCAGCTAACTCTTTTTCGGCTATGGTTAAGCTAAGTATCGGTTTTTGACATCCCTAAACCTCCTAATATACTCAGAAATAGACTCATTATATTTTTGTTTAACTATTGTCAAATCCGAAAGCCTAAGTTCCGTCTCACCACTATAAAAATACTCATGAAATTTCTATTCTAGCAGAGCCCGTGTTGCATTAGAATTAGGAGCAAGAGATGTAAACCATGTGAATGTAGTACCAGACAACAATAAAGGAAACAATTTTACTCTATAAATATCTGACTAGCCAACCTCACTGCATTGTGCTAAAAATTGTCCTATATGCTCAAAAGTAGACTTACCATCCTCCCCAGTAAATTTAACAAAATCAGGAATTCGAAAGCCCTGAGGATATGGAGTCAAATCAAAATGATTAGGGTACGGTTTTTGATATGCTCATGCTCTACCCTTAGGCTCTAAACCAAACTCCCTAAGCACACTAGCCAATTGATCTTTAAAACTGGCAGAAGGTTGCACGGAGCTAACTGGAGGCGTAGGTACTACATTAAAATACGTGTCTGGAACCGGCCCATCCGGTACCCTGGTACCTGAAGATGGCAAAGGTGCAGTACTATATGCCATTGTCTGGTAATAAGGCTGCTGCAAATTAGAATTTAACCCAACACTACTGTTGTTGTTGTTAAGACTTGGTGGACTCAACACTGGAACAACAGAATTTGTAGTGCCAGGTGCAAAATTAAGAGTAGAACTACTAGCCAAAATACTACTAAAATTTCAGCTATCTTGATTAACGGTTGGGAAGATGGGAGCTGGCAAAATACCAGCCGATGAATAAGGGGTGGGAAGATGGGAGCTGGCAAAATACCAGCCGATGAATAAGGGGTATGTTCTGTATTCGGCAAACTAGCCGAATTGGCATTCTCAGAAGACAACGGCTGTTTTTTACAGAACTCGTCATTAATCTGCTGCACGATTGAGCATAGAAGGCAGTTCACACATAGAAGATTGTTTCATCAGTTGAAGAAAAATGTTTTATCACGTGATCAAATGTTTCAATGAGATACAACCTATAATGGGTAATGCAGTCAAATTGCAAGTTGAAATATCTGCTTCTCACGTGAAACATCGAATCTTAACGATTGAAACATATATTATTGTTATTAAAATATAATTATATGAGATCTTCTTCTAAAGATTCTATCGTAACGAATACAACGGTATAATCGGATTGTAGGTCCGATAAGTAATTCAGAAAAAAAATCATTTCAAAGCTCTTATTTAGACACTGTTTCTTTTTCTTTTTCCATTTCTCACGCTGGAACTCTGCTTGCAGGTGCGGGCGTCCGATGCCATGAGACGCGCAACGAAAACATTCTCCGGAATTTTCTCTATATAAAATGGGATAAACTCCAGCCAAAATGAAAATAATTCATAACTCATGACGCCGAATGTAACTGGTGCTGAAACCATGCACAGCTGTTTAACTCAAGCTAGGATGCATACAAATATGCACAATCGTGCATGGGTTCATCCGAGACCGTCATGCAAAGGCCGATGAATAAATCTAATCGATCGATCAGTTGGCCACGACCTTACGGTTGGCATTCTTGCCCAGCTCCACCACTTCATTACTTGACGACCCGAATGTACACGTTGATCCCATGCACCCCAGCAAGCCGCCGCCTTTCCTCCTCTGCTGGTCGCCGGCCTTGGTCGCCGCCGTCCGCCCCGCGCCGTCGTCCTTGAAGCTGATGCGCTTCTTGCTCCCGCCCGACCCAGCCTTGGCGCCGCCGTGGCCCATGGAGGAGCTCCGCGTCGGCGACGCCACCTTGCTGCTGGCCGTCGAGGATCGCACTGCCGGGAACTGGTGAGCCCGGAGCTGCCCATCAGAAAACACCATGCTCGCCGGCGACGCCGAGCTGTAGCTGACCGCCGCGCTGAATTCGAAGCTTGCGTCGTCCGTTGATGTCGGCGGGGTCTCCACCGCCGGCGCGCTCTGCCTTGTGCGGCCGTAGGTCATGCGACGGTGCCCAGCCAACTTAGCGCTGTCGTCGTCGTCGACGGCGACAAGGCCCGCGTCGACGGCCCTCATCAGCTCCAGGAGACCCCGTGGCTTGCTCATGCTTCAAGTGCAGTGCTAGCTCGTTAAGCTTGATTAAGCGTGGTAATCAATCGTGGACGACATATATATGGCAATGGCTCGTTCATGTGGATACAAAAGTTGAGTGAGGATTTAGCGGCATGCGTGGTGATAACATCAACGAGATTTCGGGGTCGGGGCGTTGGTATATACGAAAGTGATGCGCTTGTCGTGATCGTTGGATACCCAGCGTGAGTCCGGGATTGATGGTAGATTGGTAGGATCTCAGTGTATCATGCATGTACGACGCCGTGTCGCTGTTTAGTATGTCTGGTTAGTCGCGCGGGAAGTGGCGGTGCGCATGGTTGGTTGGCCGGCTTCGTTTTGTCTTAACCCCAAATTTTTTTTAGCATTGTTCCTTTTGATTCAGTCAGATTTGCATCCCTTGTATTTTGCCGACCTACCGTTAAATTATGTTTCTCTTTATCTTTTCATTACCTATTATAAAAACTAAACATCAATTTTTGATATGTCATGCCACTCCCATATAATTCGCTTCGTAAAGATGTTTCCGTCGCCCGTCTGTAGCTTGTGTCATCCGTCAACAGATAGTGCTCGCCACACAAAAAAAACGGATACAGTGTCCTTTGCTTAAGTCTGCACCAACTAAAAGCACCTCGCTACCGCTGGACGGCCGAATCCAATCGCCATTACCTACTACCAGTAAGGTACTCGAGGTAAGAGAAAGCTCTATCTGTTCTTTCGTTCAGATTTGCACAGCCAAAGATTTTAGTATTTAATCACATAATTAATTACTTAGTTTTTCATTAATTATAGTAACATGCTTTCAAGATATCTTTACCTACTTATTAAATTCCAGCCCAAACAAATTGTGCAGCCCAAGCCTAACGGCATGTATAATTGTTATTAATAGAGACTCTTAGCCTTGCTAATTAGGAATATTTGCTGACATGAAAGAGAGAGGAAAGGAGAAACAAAACATCATTGCTACGGTTAACAATAGTGCAATATCGACTCTTAGCCTCTACAAAATGGAAACTTGGCTGTATGAGGATGAAAAAAAAAGAATAGTAATATAAAAATTATTTCTTATATTAACGGTGAGAGCTTTTGTTGTCTTAACTATTATAAGCGCATATTTTTTAAATAAATGTATATCACGTAAGAGCCCATAAAAACTCTACCTTTAAACATGCCTTCTTAAGTACTAACCACTTTCTATTCCTATTCCGGTTCAACAACGCCATAGAAGAACGAGTATATATGCTGGTACAGAGTTACATAAAGTCAGATTCAAAGAACTCCTGATAAATCTCAGCTCTGATCATCATCGGTATAATAATTAACGGGTTAACCCGTATAGTATCATTGATTTCGAAAGTATAAAACCGGATTAGATATTACCATATACTTTAATTCTATGTATTTAATACCTCTAACTAATGGAAAGATTGCCGTTAGATGGCCAGTTGCATGCAAGGTAATGTGTACTGGTGGAAAGATTTATAAAATACACGGTATGTACTTAATATTGAAATGAATATACTTGCACTAGAATCTTGGAGATATGTTTAAAAAAGATACTGATGAGATAGTGTTACCATCTTTGTTAGTACGTATAAGTATTCCAATTAGTGCTTACTAAAATTATGGGTATACAAAAGGAAACCAATAATCGAAAGAATTGTGCTCAAATTACAGGGGTTATAAAATGACGTATCTGTTATTATTTTTTTAGGTTAATTTGGATTATGAACGTGACATCGTGATGTATTTGTTTTGGGTATCATTCATCCGGTGCATACACATGCTAATTAACTCAAAAGTATTTAAAAAATGTTAATGGTTTCATGGTATCGTCAGTTTATTTAGGGTATGCGTGTTTACTGGGTATATACCCCTTCCTAGCAAATTGATTCTAGGTATGTGCGGCTGGGTATATGCTGACATATAGATTGGATATATACCTATTTTTTTCATACCCGACTAAATTATATATATACCCTATTAATTTTTTATACTTGTTTAAATTGGTTATATACCCGTTTTTTCAAACCCAACTAAATTGAGTACATACCCGACTAAAAACATGAAATATGGCATGAATGTGGTATGTTTGCCACCCAACCATGCTAGATTTGTACTAGTTGAGTAGCTATCTAAGGACATTTATAATATAGGTATGTGTTGTGTGGCTGGGTATATGCTGCCAACCTAGAGTAATTAGGCAGAATTGAGCTGGAGTGGTATAATAGCTTGCTAAATACTTTGAAATGGACTCAGACAATTTTTAAACTAATACGTATTTTACTCTGGATAACCCTATTGTCATTAAATCGATGTGAGCTAGCACTTGGTATGTGTAAAATATACCTATTTTAACACTACAACCATGATACTTAGAACTTCCAGCACAATTTTTTTTGTGAAAGCATAAATTATTTTTTATTGCAATCAAATAGAAATACGAAATGTGTACTAATTTTATGGGCCATACTCAGAGTCATATATCGGTGTGCATCAGTATATTATCGTTGTTATACCGCACGAGCTATGTATGTGAAAAATATATAATCTGTTGTATTATTAGAACCATGAAACTTATAAGTTGCGCCAAATTTTCAATGATTCATTGGTTTCAGTAAAAAAATTCAACTTAAATTTTGAAGAAAGACATGACAAATCAGGAAAATAAAAAATACGCTATATGTTAGTATCTGGAGCCCTAACTTAGTTATCTATTATGCTTTATTTGAAGGCCTAGATTGAAAAATACACTCGTATGAAGGCTTCCATGCGCTAAATTACGAGGAGTGTATGCACATGCACACCCAAAAATTAAAATACTCCCACTTAAAATACCCAATGGACAGTGAATCGCACCCTATTAAATAGATCATTAATTTATGGTAATGTTTTTAGCGTTTAAGTTGTAAATTGTTTTGTTGCATTTTGAATCAGTACATTAATCATACACGCTGTCTCTTAACAAATACTTGACAAAACAAATACACGGATGCGCCAAATAACTCCTAATGCAGGCGTGTGCACACCCAATAATTAAAATACTTGCATCCGTACTTGTAAATATTCCTATTTGATACTCATCAGACAATGGACTACTCATTTGTTGGTTAGACAATTGATTAAGCAAACTTTCTGATTTTTCGTCCTCTTTCCATGCCAATGAACATTCGAATTTATTATTGAATTTCCTGTTGTTAAAACGTCTGGTCCCTTTCCCCTGGATATGGAAAACATTGGTATTGTATCCATCCATACACATTAGTTGTTTCATGTAATGAATAATAACCTTGACTTGAATGATCATGGACAAAAAAGGACTTGTACACAAGAAATTATTCAAGTTACAAGGTGAAATTAACCTAAATGAGGTTGAAATTAATATAACAAAGAATAATTTTGGGTAGATGTGAAATTTGAGACAAATTGTCTACGTTGTCGAGCAAAATAAAGAACCCGGTCTTCCAGCCGGGACTTGTATGGGTTCTTGTTGCTCCTCTACACTCCATGCGGCGATTAGGTGGACGAACCGTGACGTAGATTTGCCGGTTTCATTAACAGTGGGATCTGTCATGATTATCATCGGAATGATCATCCTCTTGTGTTTTGCAGGACTATTGTCAGGTGGATGAACGAGCATCTTAATATTCTTTAGAATTTTCCATAATATTACTATCCTTTAAAACACAGATAGAACCAAATGTCACGCTCCATGCAAATATAACACCCCCGATAAAATCACCATATTCTAAACCTAAAGCTTCGGTATACCTAAAACCAACCAAATAAAACAGGTTCGTTAGGCGAAAGCTGATTTCACGTACCTACAATAAGTGCCGCCATGCTGACCAGCGCCGTTAGGTTCCAGGGCGGCGACGAACCTCGCGGACGACCGGTGCTGTATGAGCACGGTGATGAAGCTCGCAGACGACGGCAACACGGCTGCGACGGCAGCCAGATGCAACTAGAGTCCAAAAAATTGAAATGCGTCAGCTGGTATTTATATACGTGGAAAAATGGGCAGAGTAAAGCCATATACATCGTGTCGGTGTGGGAACACCTATAGTGGGGATTCGGAGAGATCCCTTTGTGAGTTCGACCCAGGGGATTGAATGTGTGTTCAATTCACCGTAGGTAGCTGGTGGAGTATATAGGATAAAAGGGATTATATAGGTTCAAGCCACTCAAAGGTGTAATACGCTACTCCTGTTATGTTCTTGGTTCTCTTGAGGATTTGCTTCCAAGTGAAGCTGACAAGACTTAGGCTCTCAAAGGCTTTTCTCCGGTTGATATCAAGTCTAGAATTCGATCTAGGATCTGGCCTCCTCTCTGGGATCTGAGTCCCGGCCCTCCTCCTATTGTGTAACCTTGGCTCCCCCTATAACCTTTGGGGGAATACCACAGTCGCTACACAGCGGGAGTTAGAAAATTAAGTATGCTAGGTCATGTCTTCTGCTGACCGGTAGGCCCGGTTGCTTGTCTTCTAGGGGCCCCTCTCAGAGCAGGTGAGGAGAGGGGCAATGGTTGTTTGCCACATGCCTAGGCGTGGCCATCGAGGACTTGCGAAGGAAGCATGGGCTTGTCCCGTTGGCCACGAGACTCACCCATTTGCCTCTCATCGAAGCAATAGGGGTGCAGTGAGGTGGAGTAGATGGTGCGGCAGTCCACCACACCGCCTGCCATCCCACGCCCCTTGTTAGAAAAAGGGCAATGACGGCTTTTAGTGAGAGGTGCAGAGCCGTGTTGTCCCCCATGCCGCACGCCAGGTAGATTTACATCTCGTCGTCCTTAATGGGAGAGGTGCGGGGAGACCGAAGCGAGGAGACAGGCTTCATCGTGTCATCATTAATGCCCCTGCCTCCGCGCGCTCCTCAAGCCGCTTGAGGGGAGCCTAATTCGGGTGCAGGGTTAGGTGATGCA
Source organism: Oryza meyeriana var. granulata (assembly GCA_003991445.1). Lineage (NCBI taxonomy): Eukaryota > Viridiplantae > Streptophyta > Magnoliopsida > Poales > Poaceae > Oryza > Oryza meyeriana. Next base: position 188,210 of record RYFJ01000828.1, on the reverse strand, counting down.
CCGAGCTCGGCTTGCTGACGCAACGAGCTTGAGGGGACACCCCGAGCTCATCCCGCAAGGGCGCGAGCTCGGGGCCATGCTTGTTGGATCTAGGGGTGATCCCCAGTATGACTTCGTAGTGATTGTGTGCGGCCCTTGCCAATATGGTGATATGACACCGGGCCAACCCGAGCCACTAGTGATGGGAGCCATGTTTCCCATTTCACTGACAGCAGCCCCTGGCATTAGTGTTGGGCGATGGCCTGACAGAGGCCGGGGGTGAGGCCCACCTCCATGGCAGCGCGGCCACGTTGCAGTGCTGAGCCCACTTTGCTGAGCCGCTTGGAGGCCCACTTTGCTGAGCCGCAGTCCGCTGGCTAGGGCTAGGGTAGACCGCATTTTTCACGCATAGGCAAACAACGTGGGAGACGTAACGATGACTACCATTTTGTTTCCCTACCCTGTGGCACACGTTTTTAGGGATATGGAATGGTTACCCGCACCAGTCGAGGAAACATTTCCTCGATTAGTGCGTGAGTGGGCAAGGGAGCGGATGAGGCACCTATAAAGCAAGGGAGGGCTACGGCTATGCCTCCCTTCCGCTCCTGCTTTCTTCGCTATTGATCTCCTTGTGCCTTCTACTTCCCTTCACCTTCTGCAGCTCTTGCCATCTAGTCCTTAGCCATGCTGAGAGCGAACCGCTCCCGCCAGCGGTGCTCTGTCGCCCTTGTGCCTCCATGACGAGGCGGGGGTGGCAAGGGTCCGTTGGTTGTTGCCAGAGCCCACTGCAAGAGAAGTCACGGTGAGGACTGGTGGCTACTGGCTCCTGGCCCGCTCTGATCTCTTCTTCCTGTCTTACACGTTGGCTGGACTTGTACCACCGGTTTCAGCGTTCTTCATGCAGGTGCTGGAGACCTACGGCATCCGGCTGGTGCACTTGGTCCCCAATGCGGTGGTCATCCTCACCGTCTTCTCACACCTATGTGAGATGTTTGTGGGGGTGAAACCGTCGGTGGCGCAATTCCGTCGCTTCTTCCATCTTCGATCGATTGAGAAGAAGAAGTGCTCCGACGACAAGGATATCGTGGGCTGCTGCGTCTAGAAGTGGGATGGCCGGCACGACGACCAGGGTGTACATCAAGGTGGAGCCCCATGGCCACCTTCTTCTCCCCACGGGGCCAGCACAACACACCCTAGCTTGGGTGGATGCCCACGAAGAGGATCCTTTCTTCGATCCAGTGATGCACTGGATAGCCAAGCTGCGGGCGGAGGGGCTGACCTCCATGATGGTGATAGGTGACATCCTGTGGCATCGGCTGGCACCACTGCAGGAGCGCTCCCGCACGGCGTAGCTCTACACTGGCGACAGCGAAGTGACCCGGACGCATGTGGGTGCAAGCCAAAACTGGGGGCGGGTGGAGCTGGCAATGATGTTGAGAGTGGTTATCCGAACCGGCGATGTCGATGCTAGCGCCATGCCCAGGGAGGACCTGACACTCTGCAACAACCTAGGAGAGTGGCGCTACAAGAGGCCCTCCCCAAGTGTAAGGCCAAGGGCATCCAGGATCGTGTATCCGGGATGTCTCTCGAGGCAGTGCGGATTCTGGGCGATGACGACAATGGAGTTTGTCATGACGATAGAGCCGCTCGGGCCCTGGGGGTCAGCACCGCAGTAGCCGTTGGCGACCCTTGAGACTCGAGGAGGGCAGGCAAATGCCCTCATAGCCTGAGCCCCCTGAAGTCACAGAAACTGCGGCCGCCCCCATTGCCGTCCCAGGTCGCCACGCTGTAATGTAGGGCGCACAACACCGAGGCCAACAGGTCGAGCCGGCCGCAAGATGATGGGGCCTCCAGAGGCTCAGGGCCGAAGGAAGGAGCAGCTCGCCCCGAGGCATGGATCATGTCGAGGGAAGGAGGCGTTCATAGCACCCAGACAAAGAAGAAGAAGAAGACGCCGATGCCCGAGGGGCGCCCTCATGAGCTTGCCATGGGGTTTTGCCGAACCAAGGCCCAAGTAAAACCCTTGTGATCCCTCCTTTGTTGTGTGGCATAGGGCTCATCTGTTCTTCTCTAAATTCTTATTGGTTCTTCCTCGGCCCCCCGTTTCATTCCGTGTACCCTAGGAAGCCCAAGGAGACGGGTCCTACACAGGGCCTGGGGACCCCGAGCTCCCTCGGGGTCAGAGAGACGGAGGAGGCGGTGGTGGCGCTGCCAAAGGCCAACCTACCCCCGGGCCTTGGGTGGTGCCGCCTATAAATAGCGTGTGTGTGGGGGGGGGGGTGGGGGGAAACGGCATGATTCCCACACCCAATTTGCTTTCTTCACTCCTTAGATGCTTCACTCGCCTATTTCTTCTTCCTCTCTACAGCCCTGACTTCCTACCCCTCGCTGTGCTTGGCACAGCATGAGGCTGAGCGAGAGATGCTCGAGCTAAGGTAGTTGGAGATGTCTCTTGATGAAGGATGGGCGTGCATAGTGCCGGAATGTGTGCCAGAGGCAGTTCTCGTGGCATCAGGGATTCCAACTACACGCCGGAGCAGGCATAAATGGAAGCAGCTTGGATGCATTGATGCATCCCTGCCTAGCTTCCCTGGTGTCATCGCAGCTTTGGCATCTTCATGTAGCTGGCTTCGTGTGGGCTTGGTCCTATGCCCCCCGTGCCGGTGATGGCACCCGTGGCACTCCCGGGGGCAGCGGGGATTCCAACTTCATGTTGGAGTAGGCACCTGCCCCCCTTCATGGCTGCTCAGGCATCGACGTCAACTGCCGATTAGGGCAGTAGCACCGCCGATGGCAAGACTGCAGCCAGGGTTGCTATTCTTCACCGGCATGGACCCCGCCGGACTGAGCAGCTAAGCACCACGCCATGGGGTGCGGATACCCGGCGTAGAGTGCGCCTTGTTCCCCTCCACGATTCCCTACCGTCATGCCAAAGAAGGCGAGGACAACGAGGACGGTGGTGGCGAGAGCAAGCTCTGCAATAGCTACCCCAGCGCCATGGAGGGGATGGCCCCTTAGGTTGTAGTTAGGGGTTTCATACCAAGCTTGTTGTGCGCAGAAGAGATTGTGTGCTTCTGCACCTTGTCCTCACTTGGAATTTCTGCGGGAAACATGACTTGTTGTTGCCAGCTCACTGTCTTTATTTGATGGGAACCAAAATGACATAGCTCCCATACTTGCTCGTGGCCGAGCAAGATTTGTTGTTGTAGTCAATCTCTTAGTCCCTAGGACAGCACTGCGCTTGCTTGGGGGACCAAATGGCAGCACCGGAGCAAGCTCTGTCGACTTAGCTTCTTTTTAGCTCCTAGGCGAGGACCGTAACCACCCGAGGGGGCTAAGTGGTAGCCCCCGAGCGCATGGCGCCTCGTGCCCGAGGTCTCGAAAGTTGTTGTAAACGCCTCTAAGCTCGCGCCCCCACCCCCCCCCCCCCCCACGTACAGCCCCTCGCGCCCAAGGCCTTGAGACGGTTGTAGACATTTGTGGCCCCAGCTCATCGTCACCCCTACTCGGGTAGGAGCGTGGCGACTTGGGAGCCACCAGACTTGGTGCACAGCAGCACGATCCTGCACACCATCAAGTGTAGACGTTTGCTCATGAGGGTTGTCCACAAGCACGCAACTAGCAAGCGCTCACACCGCTTGACCTGCAGCCCCATGGGTTATAGACCTTTGCAACATGAGAGGGTGCCCAAGTAGTTTGCAGCGCCTAGGCCTTCACGGTGCTCGGGGTGGAGCTAGCCAAGGCGAACACCGCTACCCGTCACCGAGGTCGGGACCTCTGGACTTTGATGATGCTTGGGGCATGGTCCACCGGGCCAAACACCTTGCCCAGCACCGAGGGACAAGCTACAGCATTTACCCAAGCAACGTGCACCAGTTGCCACCCGTTTACGTTTGGTAAGCGAGTGAGAGTGGCCTCGCATGATGGGACGTTCTCGCGAGCAGATAAGTAGGGGAGAAACCCCTAAAAAATTGAACAAGACTCAGCCATGGCTAGCAACAAAATGCACAAGCTGCATGTATTGAAGTAATATACAAAGTTGTAGCCCTCGGCCAATCTAGGTAGAATGAGGGTCTTCCTAGGTTGGCTCAAGTACAACCCCTTATTTAGATGGCTTGTCAAAGATAGAACTTTCGCAGGTGCTCGATGTTCCATGGGTTCGGGAATGGGGTTTTGTTCTCCTTGGCTAGTCTTACTGAGCCTGGTTGGGAGATGCCAGTCACAACGAAGGGGCTTTCCCACATGGGGGATAGTTTATTCTTTTTGGTGTATGTAAGCACACAGCGGAGTACCAAATCCCTGACCTCGAGTGACCGGGTCCAAACATTGCACTAATGGTAGCGCCTCAGGCTTTGCTGGTATCTAGCAGCATGTAGCGTAGCTCATCATTGGCACTCCTTGAGGTAGTCGACATTGTCGTGCCACATGTCTTCTTGGCCATCTTCAGAAGATGGTTGCCAGGCAAAGATGTCGGCATTCGCCTGGCGACAAACATGCTTTCCTAATTGGTGTCTAGCACCACCGATCTTGGCAGTTTTGGACATGTCCTCACCCAGTGTGACCTCCTTGACCGAAGGGGAGTCGCTAGCTGCTAGCCATGGCTTGGTGGAGGAAGAGGGACCAGAGGGCCCTGGACGCTCCGTGGACTCAGGCCCAAGGGCCGTGAAGTCCAAAGATCATTGCTCAGCGCACGTGATGGTGCCTTTGAGGCTACAAGTGATGGTGGTGGCGTCGGCCGGACCTGGCATCTTCATGGTGAGGTATGCATAGTGTGTGACCGCCATGAACTTGGTGAGCATGGGACGACCCAAGATCACGTTGTACAGGAGCTTATATGTCACCACATCGAACATGACGCGCTCGGTCCGGAAGTTCTCCCGGTCCCCAAATGTAATGGGCAGCCAGATGTGCCCGAGGGGCCAGGCATGTCCCGGGGTCATGCCATGGTACGGAAGCAAAGGCTTGAGGTGCTTCCCAGAGATCTAGAGCTGATGGTACACCTCAGGGGACATGAGGTTCAACCACGCGCCCCCGTCGATGAGGACGTGATCCACCCTGATGTTGCAGATGGTGGGGGCGACGATGAGCGCTAGGCACCTGTCCCCGGTAGCATTCTCGGGGTGGTCGGCCTGATCAAAGGCAACTGAGGCCTTAGACCATTTGATCCGTCTGGCCACCTTCATGCCCGAAGTGGCCGAAAGCAGCTCGCGCCGCATCACTTTGAAGTTGTGACGCGATGGTTGAGTGTAGGCGCCACCATCAAGCACCGTGACCACGTTCTCGGGCCCCTGGAATCCATGGTCGGGGTCCCTGTCGTCATCGCTGTCCTCACACTGAAGTTCCTTGACGAACTTCCTTCGGCGCTCGGTGAGTTATTTCATCGCACAACACTCTGTGAGGTCGTGCCGCTCAGTCTCATGGATCAAGCACCACCTGTAGCGCTTCTCCTCCCTGTCGCAGGCACGACCCTCTTCTTCCTGTTGCTGCTACTGTTGGTGTCGCCACGCGGCGGCCTACGTGGCTTGTTGCCTGTGGCCAAGACAAAGTCCTTGGCGTGGCGCATCTCCTTCCTTCTCCTCTTCTCCCACTTTTCAGTGGGGCAGGAGGAACCAGTGCCATCGACGGAGGCCTGCTTGGGATGTGGCTTGTGCGGCGCCCAGGCCTCCACCATCTTGGCGCACTTGTCAGCCAGCACAAAGAGTTGTTTGGTGGTCTTGACATCATGGGTGCCCAGCTTCCCGAGTATGTGCTCGTCGTGGACACCCTGCTGAAAGGCATGTATCACAGTGTGTGGGGGGATCCACATAATGGTGTTGAGGACTTGACTGAAACGCTGGATATACTGCCTTAGCGTCTCATCCTCCCGTTGGACAATAGTGTGGAGGTTGGACTCTACCCGAAGGCACAGGAATGTGCCCTGGAAGTTGGCCACAAACTGGTGGGACAGGTCATCCCATGAGTTGATGGAGCTTGGTGGGAGATTCATCAGCTAGGAAAGGGCCTGGGCCTTCAAGGCCATAGGGAGGTAATTTGCCATTACCTTCTCGTTAATGCCCACTGTCTGGATGGCGGTGGTGTAGATATGGAGGAACTCTGTGGGGTCAATGGAGCCGTCGTACTTCTCTAGGATGTCCGGGCAGAACATGCTCAGCCAGTGTAACTAGCAGAGTTCATCGGTGAAGGCACGACACCGAACCTCGTACAAAATAGGGCTGTTGTGCGTAGCATTAGGATGACGCTCATGGTCCGTACACCTGTGGCCCCTAGATGACGCCTGATCTTCAATGAGTTCAGACGCATCACGATGCCTCTCGGCATTGGTGTTTGAGAGTGGTGCGCGCATCCTCATGGGAACGCCATTGGTTGTGATGAACCCGGAGGTCCGTCTCTTCTCGCCTGGCTAGGGAGACCATGTATCGGTCCGCCATCGTTGCGGCGGGCTGGCATTCCGTCCTAGACCATGAGGCTTGTCATCATGGCATACAGACCGACGACAGAATCGACTTGGTCGCCAACTTGGTGGTAGAGCGGGAGCTGGAAGCTAGCATCTGACACTGAGCTATGCCCCCTAGGTCTGTGATCTCCTTCAGCCAGTGGTTTTCCGAGGTTCCCCCGGTCGTCTAGAGAGGAGGATGTCAGAGAAGCACCTGCACCGCTAGCAGGGCACTCCCCGGGCTGGTCGTACCGAAGTCCAGCCGGTGATGGGCCGACACACAACGTGTGCATTCCCGTCACATGTTTGAGGTGGCGAGGGCGCCAGTAGGGCCCTCGCCGACACTCTCAGTGCGTGAGGGTGCTGAGTTTGCCCGCCCCGAGTGAGGGCAATGGTGTGGCGCCGACCAGGGTCGCTTTTGGTGGGTCGATGGGTGTTTCAGAAGCGGAGCTGGGTGCTGCTCAGCAGTTGTCAGCTCATTCCCTCTGTCCGTAAAGCCAAATTCTCGCTGGTGATGTCCACTAGCCATCCTACTCCAAGGCAGGAAAAACAACCAAAAAAGAATCAACACACAGAGATCCCCCTACCTAGTGTGGACACCACGGAAGTGCATTATGGAGAGTAATTACTATGACAACGCGAAATATCTAGATGGATGGGATCTCGAATCAAAACCAAATAAGTGCAGTAACCATCCATCCTCATTGCAGCCTTGCCATAATATGTACCCATTCACAATACAAATCCAAAGCACCGAATTCAAAAATAAGGAGATATTTGGAGAGTTGATTCACCAGTCCGAAACGGCGAAGTGTGCCCATCAAACCACACGAAGGTGGCGACCAAACACGATACACACTTCTGGGGACATGGTCTACGGTTGAATCAATATCCATGCATCTCATCATTTCTAAACTCATACTCATGTTCAGCTAGTCCCCAGGAAAGCGACTAGCCTCACACTTTTATCGCAAGTAATTGATAAACATCACAAGTACTCTAAATACGGATAAAAGAGCTGCAGGGTTATATATATTACATAGAGGGTTCACACACCCTAAATCATCTTAGAGTAGCACAAAAGATAGCAACGGAAATGTAAACATAAAGTATAAAACCAGTGGTGCCATACCAAACCACAGGGCAACCGACTGGGGATAGAGCTTAACTCCAACTACACATTATCCTCGCCACCCTCGGCGGGATAATAGTAGACCACATTAATGTCATCGTTATCCTCACCTGAAAAATATGCAGCGTGAGTACGAATGGTACTCAGCTAGACTTACACAATATTAATAGTACAAAGGAGAAATGCTGGTCTCTACATCAAGGAAAATGGCTATGTTGATCTGGTTTTGCATAAAGCTAAGTTTATTGAGCAAATAATATCTTGAAACTATAAGCATTTACGAAATACAACATTCTGAAAATTTCAAGACAGCAAGTAATATATTCTGAAAAAGAGGTGGAAATGAGCACAATCCCATGCTCTAACATCAACAATGGGCCACCATTGCCCAAATAAATATGCTACACAAGCATACCATCTTTCATGGCTAAAACCAAGACATATTTAACACCAAATCCTCTCATATAAACCCATCCATCCATGACTATCCTAAGTCATGATATAACCACATAATCCCATAACCACATATCCCAAGTTTGATGCTAACATGACTAAGGAACACATCAAGCGGTCGTCCGTAACCATGGACACGGCTATTCGAATAGTTCTTACTCTGATCAGAGGTGTACATCTTTACCCACACAATGTGATAGAAGCCAAATGGCTACACTCAAGTTTGATCCGTACCCGTCGGTACCCACACTCTATACATTGAGTGCGGACTAGAGGTCACAACAAAACCTTTCCCATGCTTAGCTCCAACCACCTAAACCACGTCTGGGCCCCCGACGACTTAGTCATGTGCGTGCATGGTGATTAAGGCGGGCTCACCGTCGTGGGAGGCACCTCCGGCCAAAACCAGGCGTGCTCGAGACCCTCCAAAGGAAAAACCATCCTCACGACTGACGGACGGGCGCAGATGGCCACAGCCTCCCGTGCTACTGAGTCAAGCCGTCCCATTCCCGGCGTGTGGAAGTACGTAGGGTGCTTGAATAGACGTCAACATGTTCGGTCCTTAATGACCCAGACGGAGCTACATGCATCGGGGAAACACCATCCCGTCATGGCCCTATCATCCGTCCAAGTCAAACATGTTCTCAATTATAAATCAGAAGATATTCTTTTCAGATTTTAACCCATCCATTCGTATTAAACTAGTTTTGAACCGATAGCTCCATCTATCGGATTTTTCTAAGTCTAGAACTAAGCATGGCTAAGCATTCGGTAAAATAAAAGTATCCCAAAGTCCTTAACCAGGGGTAACAAGGTATAAACATGGAATCAACAACCAAGGAATGAAAATGTATACAATTGGGCAATATTGACTCTACCCGTTTTCCCATTTTAAATAGACCGAAACATGCATATAGATATTGTTTTTGTAAACAAATAAATTTATAGAAGACATAGGTTCAATATACTTAGATGCTTGCCTTGCTGCAGCGATGGTTCACACTCAACTTCAGTTTCTTGCTCCACGTACTCCGAATTGTCTGAATCTACCGATAAGAAGTGAATATGCAAATAAGAATCCAATAAACATGCCTATGCAAAAAGATTATCAATAAATGCTGAGATAAATACAGTAGGTATTTAACATTTTAAAGTGAATTTTGATGAAAGAATCATTTCAAAATCTTTTACGGTTTATGAGTTACAAAAATAACAAGATAGGATGGCTGAAAATGGCAGTTTTGTAATTATTTATATTGTAACCTTAAGTTATTATATTTAACTGACATTTTCTATTAAGATTTCAAGAAGGCAAGTATTTTTATATAAAAGAGCATAACCTACTGGTTCTAACAAAATTGAGTTTACTCAATTTGGATTTATAATCAATTTATTATAGATTTTGAAGTCCCTATATATATTAGCGATTATTGAAATACATTTTGGTATATAAAAGAGTTATAATACTTTACAGAAATGATAATCATGCCAAAAGGAGCTTACTGATCCTAGGTTTGAGAAAATTTGAAATTAGAAGAAATTTATTAATTTTATACATATCTCATGCAATAAATAACATATATATAAGTAATATGAATTTTAGGGGTTATTTTCTCTACTGTGTATGCGCTACCGTTTATTTTACAGAAACAAAGTACATGTTTTACTAAATCCAATAAAATTTGGTTCACTGGAATTTGATTTAAAAGGATTTAGTTATGAATTTCTCAAGTTTGTCAAAAAGAAAGGTTAGAATTTACTAAGGCCTATTTTGGGAGGTAGTTTTGTCAAAAACAATTTATCCACAGCAAAGATCAGAATTTTCTGAGTTAAACAAAAGTGGTTTCATATTTTTAGTAGTTAGCATGAATCTTCTAAAAATTTATAAAGTTTTTAAGCACAAAATAAGTTATTTTCACTTCACATTGTTTTGTAGACATTTTTTGCACAGAAGTGGTCTTGTTTTATTTCATAGTATTAAAGTTCACAAATTTACAGAATTAACAAAATTAGTTTCACTCAAAAAGGAGTTAAAATGAAATAGTTATGGATTTTCAAAGTTTGACAAATTTTCTGTTGTAAAATAAATCCCTTAATCATTTTTCTAATTCTTTCTCCTTTTCTCTTTTTCTCCCAACCCGGGCCCATTTGTCGGCGGCGCAGAACAGGGGAGAGCGAGGCAGACTGGGCCGCCGGCTCTGTTCGCTGGCACCGGCGATGAATGGCGGTTCGGCTGACGTTGCAGCCAAAAGGGAAAGTGTAGCCGAGGTCCCTGCGAACCTAATGGTGCTCGCGAAATTGCCGGTGATGGACCGTAGCTCACCGGCGGCGAGCTGGAGCGGCAGTTGCGTTCGAGTCGCATGTGGATGTGCCAAAGCAACCACAAACCGAGCTGGGAAATGCATGGAACGGGTGTTAGGGGTCCTTAGGAGACTCACCGTGCTTCGGGATAGGCTGGGCGAGCACGCGCAAGTCCCGACGACGGTAGAGTACTCCCGGCAGCGGCAAAACCTTCGGGTTCACCATGGCTGGCTCGATCGGCTGCGTGCACAGTGGAGACAACAGATGCAGAAGGTTAAGTGCCACCCTAGGAGGCTACCAACGCAAAGAATCGACGAACGGCTCACCGGTTGGACGGGAACGGCTCGGCGGAGGGCTGGCCGGAGATGAAGAAGACGACGGCCGATCTCTGCGCTTGGTTGACGACTCTTGCGATTTCTTGGGGCGTTCTGCTCCTGGGGTCGGGGCGATGTTCGTGGCGTGGTGGCTCAGGCGAAGACCTGCTGCACTGTCCGGAACGGCGAGGCGACGCCGGCGGCGATGCTGGAGCACGGCCATAGACAGTAATGGTGAAGCTCGCGTTCCTGGGGATTGGCTGTGAAATAGGAGACACGACCAGGTCAGGAGCTATGGCATGCGGAGGGAAGCTTGGAACGTGGACAAAAAGAAGACTTCACCGGAGGAAAGTTCGACAGCGGTGGTGGTTTTCCTTTGGCCGGCGACGGGATCGATGACGAGCTGGTCGAGGTAGTCTCTCCCTCCCGGTGTTCTGCACTCTAGGGCGCAAATGGTGGTCGGTCGATGTAGCTGAGGGAGATATAGGGCGAGAGGAGGGGCTGGACACGCCGGCATGTACGGGCACACGTGTTGGCCGAGCTGCAACTAGGCTAGGGAGCTCTCTGCTTCATGGGATGGCTGGACAGAGGGCTGGGCGAGCCAGGGGCACTGCCCGGTGGGTCCATGGTGTGGAGGTTTAGGAAAACCAGAGAGGTTTGGGTAGAAAAACTGGTGAACACTGTTTTTGAGGGATTTTCTGGATTTTTCTCTTCCTCTCACTCTACAAATCAAATAGAGCAAGTAAAACTGGTGTTAAAAATATGGGGATTTTTGTGTAGCTAGCCCAGACTACCTAGGTTCCATTTTCGAAAGTTTCACACAAAATTCAAAATGGTTTGCTCACAGAAATTCAACAAAGAGGACCCAGGCTGAAACTTGTTTGAATTTTTAAGGGGTCTAAACTAATGAAATAAATTCTGAAAAAATTATATTAATTCATGATAAATAAACTAGTATTTGAATAAATTATCTCCCATATATACTTCTGTTCAAAAAGATGCACTTTTTGATAATGTTTGGTTTTTGCCGATTAGGGTTTAATTATTGAGACTTTAAAATATTGCAAACTTTAATTTTGCATGAAGTGACAATGCAAAAATTTGAAATGTGCACCCTAATGACAGAAAGGCATAACACTAATTACCTAAAATTAAATCTAGGGCTGTGACACTTGGCACACCAACTGTCAGTGTGGGAACACCTATAGTAGGGATCCAAAGCGACCCCTTTGTTAGTTTTCCCAAGAATTGAATGTGTGTTTGATCCACCATAGGTAGCTACTGGAGTAAATGGGACAGAGTGGATTATACAGGTTCAGGCCACCTGGAGGTGTAATACCCTACTCTTGTTGTGTTCTTTGTTCTCTTGTGGATTGCTTCCAACCGAAGCTTACAAGACTAAGGCTCTGACAGACTTTTCTCTAGTTGATCTCAAGTCTAGGATTCGATCTAGGATTAGGCCTCCTCTCTGGGATCTGAGTCTTGGGCCTCCTCCCCTTGTGTAACCTTGGCTCTTCCCATATAATCTTTGGGGGAATACCACAGTCCCTACACAGTGGGAGTTAGAGAATTCAGTATGCTCAGTCACGTCTTGTGCTGACCGGTAGGCCTGGCCACTTGTCCTCTAGGGGTCCCCTCTTAGAGTTGGTGAGGAGAGGGGCAATGGTTGTTTGCCATGCACCCAGGCGTGGTTGTTGAGGTCTTGCGAAGGAAGCCTAGGCTTGTCCTGCTGGCCACGGGAACCACCCATTTGCCTCTCATCCAAGCAATAAGGGTGCAGTGAGGTGGAGTAGACGGTGTGGCAGTCCACCATGCTGCCTACCATCCCACGCCCCTTGTTAGTTAAAGGGCAATGATGGCCTGCAGTGAGGGGTTCAGAGCCGTCTTGCCCCCCATGCCGCATGCCAGGTAGATATACGTCCCGTCGCCCTTAATGGGTGAGATGTGGGGAGACCGAAGCGAGGAGACTGGCTCCATCGCATCATCATTAATGCCTCTATCTCCGCATGCTCCTCAAGCCGCTTGAGAGGAACCTAACTCGGGTGCAAGGTTAGGTGGCGCCCCAAGCTTGGCTTGCTGAGGCCACGAGCTTGAGGGGGCACCCTGAGCTCACTCCGTGGGAGCGCGAGCTCGTGCCATGCTTGTTGGATCTAGGGGTGATCCCCTGTATGATTTCATAGTGATTGTGCGCGGCCCTTGCCAATGTGGTGATGTGGCAACGGGCCACCCCGAGCCGCCAATGATGGGAGCCCTAGTTCCTATTTCACCAACCAAATCCAATTTTCTTTTTTTGGGGTTAAACCTGCTAATTTGCTATTATACCCAGATTTTCTTAGCATCTCGTACTGGTTGAAACCAAGAAGGGGAAACTAGTAAACATTTTGCAAATAGCATAGGAGGAGGAAAAAGGAAATTTCGCAAATAATTTTCTTTATGAAGTATGTCCTTAGGTTTTGTCTATTTGGCTTGTCCTATAGTCGAGTTGGCTTTGATACCAACTTGTCACGACGGGGGAAAACACCGTTTTTCCCAATTGCTATTGTATTAATCACCGTCGCAGGAAAAGCCGGGGTACACCGTAACAACATTGGTACAAAAATGTTAGTGATAAGCCCTAGAGGCAACATGGAGATGTTATATATATATCACACGCTATGTTTATAATGTATTGATTGGTTCCTTGAAATAGACATCATCATTACTGATCAATGAGTATGTGACTTATTCATGAGACTCTTAATGTCAAATGTTGCTATTTCTAAATGATCCCTGATCATATATCATATGAGGAACAAATATGATTCTAATATCAGCATATGTATTGATTGATGATCATGTCTCATGGATCATGGTATGGGGATACCAAATCGATAGTATGGACATATGTTAGTGAACATATGTTGGATAGACCCGCCATGAGATACTGCAGAGATTTCATGTGTCATCAGTTAGTCTCAAGTAGTGTTTATGTAGAGTCCTTAGACTTGAGATCATCATGGTTCCCAACATACGTAGTAGCTTATTTTGGGACTACTAAATACTACTCCGTAACTGGGTAGTCATAAAAGTAGTCTTCGGGTTTGCTATGAAACATGTAGTGGGATGTGAATGATCAAGATAGAATTTGCCCCTTCTTACGGGAGAGGTATCTCTGGGCCCCTCGATGTAATGGATTATGGAAGTGCATGGCCATGCTAGGGTGATTGAGGTGTCAATCACAAGTTTGTAATCCATCACAGGATCGAAAGAGTGATTGAGCTATTAAGAGGATGACACAAGTCTCGCCTTGAGCTCAATCGATGTCGTGAGGCAAAGGGATTTGTACATGTGGACATTACAGGTTCAGCCGATATGATCTTTACATATATTTTGGGGTTATTATGCCTTGCTAGAGGCCACTATTAACAGGGTGACCAGAAAGGCGTTTCAGGGTCACGATAAAATATACGTGAACCTACAGGGTCGCACACTTAACGGGTTGGAACATTTATTCGAATGTGATTCGAATATGGGCTCGATTCGAATAGAGATCCAAGTAGACTCTTACTGGGCCTTGGTTCACGAGGCCCAAGTGAGGAGGTCTATATATAGGGAGGCGAGGGGCTGAGGAGATACACGTTTTTCTATTAACCTCGAGCTAAACCCTAGCTGCCACCTCCCGAGCCAAACCCTAGCCGCTCACGAGTGTTAGTACACTCGCGATCGGCGTTCCAGCCTCGGATGTGTGGATACCGGTAGAGGCGCTGCTTGTTGCGGCGTTGATCGGCCGGAGATCGACTACTTCCACTACTACCTCGACGCGCGCATGGTTGGATCGGCTTCTCCAATCCTTCTTCCGTTGCACTGCGCGTCTAGTGGTAATGATCCATGATCCCTCTCTCGCATGACGTCCTGGTGTGCGCGGTAGAAATTTTTGTTTTCTGCTATCGTAGCCTACGCGTACTCCTTCAAAAAAGACACATCTTTACTCTATCATTAATATTTACATCATTACAAAGGCACATAAGCCTGGCAACAAAAGTAAAACAACAGCGGATGGCCTATGGCTCCACCTTCATAGGCGCTCAACTAGGGTATAAGCCAAAACTCCACCTAAGACTTCATCTCCAAAGCTTCGCCCACTCAAGGAGGAAAATTGAGCAAGATTGATTACCACCCATAGTACTCAGCAAGCCACACCGAAGTAATGCAAATTTAATGCAAAGCGGGTACAAGGAATTGTTTCATAGGGTTAATTTTGCAGTAAAAAGGCCTTTTAAATCATTTTAGTATTCCAAGGCATCATTTAGAGCTTGAACCAAAGTCTATCTCCAAATTATTATCAAGCCCGCGGACCCATGCGAACCTGCCTTAAACCAAGCCAACCAAACCCAAACCGATCAACCAACATGTTTTAATCCATTAATCCATGGTACCATTTTTATTAGAAGAAACATCTAACTTGGCTACATTGCTAGGCTTGCCCATAACAGAGGGCACGGCTATTCAAATAGATTATACTTTGGCTAGAGATGTACATCTTTACCCACAAGACACAACTCCCTCACGTGTTCCCACGTACCCCATACCACCACGTTATTTGGACGGAAGCCGTGACATAACACTTCACTCAGCCCAACCCTAGACAAAAGAATAGACATTGACCCCCGTCGACAGCCAGATTCCTCTGGGACAGGTAGACATGGCCCATGCCCCTAGCATCTCGGCACCCTAGTCGCCTTCATTTGCCCAAGACGTTTGTCCATAACCGGACTTCGTCTGCCTCTATCCGTGTTTCTTCGCCTAAGACTAGTCTAAGCTATGGGTTAAGCCTTACCCACTAGACATGTGGTAGTATGTTTATGCTTTTGCAAATAGAGGCCCAAACACTGGTCCTTATGTCAGCTGAGGTGCGACTAACCAAAACCAACCATGCACCTCAAGCCTAGTGGAAAATAAGGTTTTGGGGAATTTTGAATAGAGAAGGTTCATGTCTAGGCAAACCAGCCATTCCCATAGTTACCCAAAGTGACAGCGTTATCCCCAAAGTCTATTCATTGTAAAACATCTAAAATATTGCTAATTAAGCAGAGCTAAGTATAAACCTATAATAGCTAGTTTGCATCACATATAGAACACAATACTTACTGGTGTTGGTTACCTTGGATTGAGAAAGAATAATATGCCAATAATAAAGCCATAGCAAGGACTTAGGTACGGCTAAGTAAAACAATTATTAGCAAAACTTTAACAAAGCAAAGTGCAATAATTTTAAATCAAAATAATTTTCACTAATTGGGATTCAATATGTTCAAAGAGAGCGTGACTTACCTTGTTCAACGAAACGGTCTTCCGACATCTTGATCTGCACTTCGGGATACTTTGAAATGATAGAAACTACACAAAATGCACAAAA
The DNA here is from genome assembly GCA_003991445.1 of Oryza meyeriana var. granulata. Lineage (NCBI taxonomy): Eukaryota > Viridiplantae > Streptophyta > Magnoliopsida > Poales > Poaceae > Oryza > Oryza meyeriana. The sequence goes on along the minus strand of RYFJ01000828.1, from coordinate 172,203 downwards.
TGAGGCTAAAACACTAAGCAAAAATCAACAACAGTACATAAAAAGAAGATATTTGGATTATTCATGATTTAACAAAAATTAAATTAAATTTAAATGGAAATTTATGAATTATTTTTCTACTGAAAAATTTATTCCCTAGGAGAAAGGAAGAGCTACGCCACTGACATGTGGGCCCCGCATGTCAGGCACTGGACCACGGCAGACCAAGTGCACAGAAGTAGTCCACGGGTCTATGGAAGTGGGGACACGTGTCTACCTAGGGGGGAGAGGCCAACATGCGGGCCCCATGAGGATGACGTGCCAGCGAGGACATGCGGTCACGGCACGGATGACACGTGTTCAAGGGATGCTGACATGGCGGTAACGTGGCGCCGACGCTGACGCCACGTCAGTGGACCGCGGCGGCCAAGGCCGATGGTGCACGAGAACCTAGGCTCCACGGCTGCGAGACGGCATGACGGGGTTAGGCTAGTGCACAGGAAGAGGTGGCTCAGGCTGGCGATCCTCACATAGGGTTCGGCGACAGCGAAGGTGGACGGAGGAGGCCGGTAGCGAGCACACGGTGGCGGCGTCTTTGGGTCATCATCGATGGTTGCGTTCCGACGGGCTTCGAGCAATGAGGACGCAAGGCTGAGCTCAGGCTTGATGATGCAGTGCCGTAGGAGAGGATGTCGAGGCTGATCTGTGCTTCGGTGAGATGGAAACGGCGGCTGGAGGAGCTCAGGCACAATAGAGAGAGGAGACGAGCACAGGGAGATGGCGAGTGTGGAGGCCATGGCCCCGGGTACCTCATGAGAAGCATTTGGGCCACTCGGACAGAGAATGGGCCTTGCCTTGTAATTAGGGATACAATAAGACTCGGCATACATAACCTTGTACGATAAGAAAATGATATAGTCCTAGTCGGGCACGTTGTATTCCTAGAAGGAAATCCCTTGGTCGGAGTCCGACTGGGATTCTTACTCTGTAACCCTGTCCCCTGATATATAAGGGGAGGCAGGGCGCCCCTTGAGGGCAGGAGAAGAGAAGAAGTGAAAAATCTCACCAGAGAAACCTCAAAGGCAATACACCCCAACTGGACGTAGGGTTTTACCTCATCTTGAGGTCCTGAATAAGTATAAATTGTTTTATGTTCCTTTGCAATCTATCAAGTTTAGGTTTCATGAGTAGCCCTATATTATTATTGCCGATACAAAACATCGACAGCGAGGGAGCTTGGAAGCTTCGATCTGCGGCAAAGGGAGGGAGACAAGGAGGGAACCACCCTTTTATAAGCCAAAGAAGAGGAGGAAAGGCACCGGGGAACTCGGATGGGGCCATCAATGGCAGCTGGAAAACGGGCGTCACCTCTATGGATTCATTGCGGAACTCAAGGGAAAATTAGGGGGAATTGAAGTGGAATTAATGGGGATTGATTTCCCCCATTCAATTGGGAGCAAAACCATTGGAGGGAGGTAAATTTAGTGGCACAACTCTAGGGTTTCTTGGGAGAGAGAGGAGAGGTGACCTGGTTGTAGATAGGAGGTGACTGGCTGGTGGGGTCCACCCATCAGCATCGGTGGCAGTAGTGCAGGCCGACTAGACCATGGGAGTGAACTGAGAGAGGGAGGCCAATGTTGGGCCAGCTGGGCTGGGGCATGCGCAACGGGAAAGGCTAGATGAAGCGGCCTAGGCCTAGGCAGGCCGACTAGAGCAGGCTGAGGGAGATTCTAGAAAGAAGAAGAAACAAGAGGAGGTGGAGGAGGCCGAGCAGGCTGAGAGGAGGGCGGCCGAGGGAGGGAGGGAGAGAGTTGCTGGGAAAGAGAGAGGCTGGGAGAGGGACAGGGTCTCGGGCCTAAGGGAGCAAGGAAGATAGACTGGTTTTGGCCTGAAGGGAAGGAGATTTATTTTAACTTTTCTTTTTAGAAAACTCTAAAAACTATTATTGTTTCCTTAAAATTATTTATAGTGTTTTAAAAATTCCAGTAAAAAAATGGGAAGCAATTTGGAGCATGGAGAATTTAAGAAAAATACTTCAAGCCACTTTCGAATTTTCTTGAGTGTATTTTATTGTTTGATAATTTTCCTTCATATTTTAATAAAATCCTATTATTCCATTTAAAGGTTGATTTTTAATTTGGGGTGAATTTGTCAGGACGTGACAAATCTACCCCCTTACAAGAATATCGCCCCCAAGATTCGGAAGGGCTAGCAAGAAGGTTGGTATGGATAGTCCTCACTTCATCCTTTCACTTCTTTAACAGCTTTCACTTCTTTCTGGCTAATGTGACATCACTAAACTATTCTGACCTCAGATCCCTGTTTACTCTTAGGTTTCTTTAACACTGGTCAACTTTCCTATTGTAGTTCAAAATTCGGGTATCTCCTTTATTTGTCCCTGTTTGGCTTTTATCTAAGTTGCGAGCACTGGGAGGCACCGCTTCAATTCAGAACCTTCTCTTAATCCATGTTATTGGTACACATATTTTTAACCGACAAACATTACTTCCTTAGTAGCTCGATGTCAAACTTTTCATGTTCCATCATTTCCTGGTTTGGGGAAAACTTTTTCTGTCACAGCCCCAAATCAAATCCCAGGTAATTAGTGCTATGACCTACTGTCATTAGAATGCACAATTTAAGGTTTGCAAATATTTTCAAAACTCTCAATAGTAAAACCCTATCGGCAAAAATGGACCAACTCCTAAGACTGCAACAAACTTCACAGAAACATATATGGAAAATAATTTATTCAAATATTAGTTTATTTATCATGAATCAATATAATTTTTTCAGAATTTATTTCATTAGTTTAGACCTCTTAAAAATTCCAAACATGTTTCAGCCTGGATCCTTCTATTTGACACATGCCTTTGTATAGTCTAAGGATTTTCTAAAGATGTTTGGTTGCACCTAAAATCATGGAAAAATTCCTGTAAGCACTTTCCCGCATAATTAATCCACTGTAAATTTTACATAATTTATCACTGTCAATTAATACTTCAACCAAGTCCCTCAAATCAGCAAAACTAGAAAGCTGGCTGTGATAAATTGGTTTACTTCTAAAATTCACCAAATAAAAATGGAGACTAATTAGACAGAGCCCTTTTGCCTCCCAAAGTGGTGTGACACATGAACCCTATCATCAGGAATTTTTGTATTAATTTATCTCCCAAAGAAAACACATAAAATGATAAGATCAAGCACTGGAGATATGAATTACACTGCAGAAAAACTGGGTCTGTGTGCCTAATTTGCAATTTTACCAAAGATGAACCAGACCACTTCTAAGCACGAAATTTGGTCAGCAGGTTAAACACATCTTTCTCTACCTCCAGTAATTTTCCCATGAATTATGCTCCTCATTAACTTAGTGAAACAGTAATGCAAAGACTGCAAGTTTGGACAGCTCACAAGATAGTCTCTAGAGACTTCTCCTCTCATCTCCACTTCCAGATGGACCCCACAAGACCTGGCCCACCTGTCAGCATTACTATAGCATGGGACTGTGTGATGCACCAGGAAACTCACCCATACTCCTCCACTCCTCCTAGTCTTCACTACAAGGCCCACGAAGACATTAGACTAAAGTTAGCCAAAGATATGTGGAAAGAGATTGTCTTATATGTGGGACCCACCCAGGGACACTGTGCAATGGGAGCAACTCAACACTGCATGGTGAACGTGTCACTGCCTCCTTCTTCTTCTCCCTCACCGCTCACTGGATCACAGAGATAGGCACTGGTCTGGGAAACCTCGACCATTTCTCCTCCAACCTCGCCAGCAGAACGTCCTCCTCATCCTCTTCACGCTCCCACCGGAGAAATCCACAGAATCCCCAAAGAATCACTGCCGTCAAGCTGCATTCTTCCCTCTGCCGAAGGTGTTCGGTTGAGCTCGAGGATGCACTGGTGAGCTCCATCCTTTCCCAACCACACCGGAACACGAATCTGCACCACTCCTAACCATTCCATTTTTCACTTGGGTTGCCCTAGGATGCCGGTCAAAGCCACCGTGCTTCGCTCTCCAATCAGCAGCGCCCGCCGGCGTCATCTCGCTGTTCCGGCTGATCCAGTACGTTGTTCCGCCGAAACCTAGCGCGCTCCAGCATTGCCTTTGTCTCCAGGAAGGCCGCCAACCGAAAGGAAATCGAGCTGTGGTATCCCGAAGCTCGAGATCGACACGTTTCTTCCCCAACTCCGGTCATCGCTCCGCCGCTGCCATTCCCGTCGATCGGGTGAGCCATCCGTCGATTCCTTGCACTAAAGACTATCTTAAGAGATCCCTAACCTGCTAGACACCTCACCCGACAGCAGATCCACCGGAGTAAGCAAGCGCCGTCGTCCCAGAAGAATTTCCGCCGCCACCAGACCATCCCCCTCTGCGTTCGGATGGTCCGCTCCAGCGTCGCCGGCTCTGCTCTTCGCCAACGCCGAACCATCCACTCCCCGTCCGGACGGTCCGTTCCATTTATCCCGCGCCCTGTCTCTGCTCTGTCTCACTGGCCTGCGGGCCTAGGCTGTAAAGGGAAATAAGAAAAGAAAGAAAAATGTTAAACTGAAATATTTTTCCAACGAGAAATAGCCCAACTTTGTTAAATCTATATCTTTTGTCACTTTAACTCATTTTTGAGTTGAAACCAATTTTGTTAATTCTATAAATTTGCGAGCATTAATACTGTGAAATAAAATAGTGCCACATCTGTACAGAAAAATACCCATAAAATATTATGAAGCCAAATTGACTTATTTTGGGCTTAAGAACTTGAAATATTTCTATATAAAATTCACTGTAACTCGTTTTGAGGTAAACCAAATTTCTTTGGATTCATTAAAATTGTGCTCTTTTAATTTGGTAAAATAAAAAGTGAGAACTTCTGTGTAGGATTATTCTCTAAAAATGGAAATATCTCATTATATACATCTTTCTACCTTAGAAGTTTATAAATTTCTAGAAAATTCATTCGTAAGAGCTAAAAAATGTGAAACCACTTTTGTTAAACTCAGAAAATTGTAAACCTCTACTGTGAGGATAAAAATTTTATTTGATAAAAATACCTCCCAAAATAGGGCTCATTAATTTGCTTACCTTTCCTTTTGTTAAACTTGTAAAATCTATATCTAAATCATTTAAATCCAATTTCAGTGAACTCAATTTTGTTAGAAACCGTAGGTTTATACTTTCATCTACAAAAAATGAAACACACAGAATAGAACTTAATGGAAAATGCAAGTTACCCCTAGTACACTAGGGTGATACACAAATAATTCCAAATCTGCCATTTTCAGCGATTATATGGCTTGTGTTATTTTTGTATCTCACAAACCAGAGATGCAAATGACTTGGTTCTTTTCCTAAAAATCTTATTAGACATGCCCTACCTTCTGTAATTATCCCATAATTAATGATTATACGTTGCATACACATGTTTAATTGCTTCTTATTTGCATATTGCTCGTTATCCGATAGATTCTGAGGATACGGAGTACGTGGAAGTTCATCCAGAGCCTGAGTGTGACCCCTCGCTGCAGCAAGGCAAAGTGTCTAAGCGTATTGAACCTATGTTTTCAATAATTGATAGGGGGTTGTTTGTGAAAACAATGATCTATATGCATGCTTCAGTTGTTTAAAATGGGGAAAATGGGGTAGAGTTAATATTACCCAATTGTATGCATTTCCATTCCTTGGTTATTGATTCCATGTTTATACCTTGTCACCACTGGTTAAGGACTTTGGGATACTTTTATTTTACCGAAATGCTTAGCCGTGCTTATTTCTAGACTTAGGAGAAAAGTCCGATAGATTTGAAGCAATCGGTTCAAAAACTAGTTTTAAAGCGAATAGATGGGTTAAATCTGAAAAGAATCACTTCTAATGTATAATGAGAATATGTTTGACTTGGGACGGATGATTTAGGCGATGAGGGGGATGGTGTTTCCCCGATGCACGTAGCTCCGTCTCGGTCGTGAAGGACCGAACATGCTGATGTCTATTCATCAGCACCTTACGTACTTCCACACGCTGGGAATGGGGACGGCTTAAGCCCTCAGTAGCACGGGAGGCTGTGGCCATCTACGCCCGTCCGTCAGTCGTGAGAAGTGATTTCTGTTGGAGGACCTCGAGCGCGCCTAGCTGTGGCCGGAGGTGCCTCCCATGACGGTAAGCCCGCCTTAGTCATCACACACCCACGACTAAGTCGTCGGGGGCCCAGACGTGGTGGTTAGGTGGTTGGGCTAAGCGTGCAAAAGGGGTTCTGTTGTGACCTCTAGTCCGCACTCAATGTGTAGAGTGTGGCTACCGGCAGGTACGAATCAAACTAGAGTGTAGCCGTTTGGCTTCTATCACATCGTGTGGGTAAAGATGTACACCTCTGATCAGAGTAAGAACTATTCGAATAGCCGTGTCCATGGTTACGGACGACGCTTGATGTGTTCCTCAGTCATGTTAGCATCCAACTTGGGTTATGTGGTTATACCATGACTTAGGATAGTCATGGATGGATGGGTTTATATAAGGGATTTTTAATGTTAAATATGACTTGGCTTTAGTCATGAAAAATGGTGTGCTAGTGTAGCACAATTGTTTGGGCAAGAGTGGCCCATGGATGATGCTTAAAGCATGGTTTATGCTCATTTATGTTCCATTTTCAGAACCACATACTTGCTGTCTTAAAATTTCAGATTGAGTTATTTCACAAAATGCTTATAGTTTCAAGTATTACTTGCTCAATAAAATCTGCTTTGTGCAAAATCAAGTCAATATAGCCTTCTTCCTTGATGTAGAAACCAGCATGATTCATTTGTACTATTAATATTGTGTAAGTCTTGCGGAGTACCATTCGTACTCACGTTGCATCTTTTCAGGTGAGGATAACGACGATGATGGTGTGATCTACTATTATCCCGCTGAGGGTGGCGAGGATAATGTGTAGTTGAAGTTGAGCTCTATCCCCAGTCAGTTGCCCTGTGCATGGGTTTGGCACCACTGGTTCTTGTCTTTTGTGTTTATATTCCGCTGCAAAATCTTTTGTGTCACTTTGTGATGAATTAGGGTGTGAACCCCCTTTATGTAATATTTATCACCCTGCTGCTCGTTTATCCATATTTAGAGTACTTGTGATGTTTATCAATTGCTTACGATGAAAATGTGAGGCTAGTCGCTTTCCTGGGGACTAGCTGAACATGAGTATGAGTTGTGTATAATTGAGATGGTTGGGGGATAGCTATTGTGGTTCGAGTCCTCTGGGGTACGTATCGTGTTTGGTCGCCACCATCGAGTGGTTTGACGGGCGTATGACGGGGAGGACTGGCAGGCTATCCTTATGATTATCTCATTCGTACACTTCTCGGCATTTTGGATTTGTATTGTGAGTGGGTAAAGATTCTAGCAAGTCTGCGATGAGGAGGGATGGTTACCGCATTTATTCGGGTTTTATTCGAGACCCCATCCATCTAGATAGTTCGCGTTGCCGTAATAGTTAGTCTTCATAATGCATTTCTGGGGTGCCCACAGCGGTTGGTATAAGAGCAGTACTGACTGTAGGCTAGAGCTTAGCTTGGTGATTGCAAAAATGTTTGCGAATGGTTCAAAATGAACTATTTTCGGAAAACCATTAGGATGTGTGATCCTTTTTGCTTCTCATCCCTTTATAGTATTCCTCCTCACCTTAGTCTCATTTTGTCTCCTCACCTTGCTGTGATTTATTTTGTAAAATCAAGTCTATGCTTCCCTCATTCAAATATTAGTTCGATAAAAGAAGCCAGTAAGTCGAGATTAAGAAAGTTCATTCTTATTTCACTTCTGAAACAAAATTTTGTAAACCACTGAACTAAATGGTGCTTTACTGTCCTCTGAACCTACCTTAAAATTTCTACAAATTTTGGAAGCCTACCACTCAAGTTTCGAGCTCAATCATGCGAAGACCCGTGTTCTGGAATTCTGGACCAGCAGCTATTCAAGATTTTCTACAGAGAGTTCTACTTCTTATCCTACCTTGCCAATTTTTATGGAGGTTACCAACTACATTGGGGAGCATCACAAAAATTTTCAGAATTTTATCTCTTCTTTAGCTCTCTCTAAAAATTCATGAAATGGCTGTTGTCTGGCAGTCCTAAAAATTTCAGATTCTAGTCTTCTGAAAAATAAAATATGTAACCAGAAAGAATACACCAAATAAATTGTTAAAGGGTACTCCCAGCTGAGAGACGTTCGCCACTAAATTGCTTAGATATCTACTATGGCCATATGATTGTTGGTTTATTTGGATCTTCGATCTTTCTTTCATTCCAACGAGTAGTTTATGGTCCTAATTGCCCCTTCGCAGGAACGTGTTTGGTTCTCATTGACTTTTGAGGTTCCTGTTCAGATTGTAGGAGTAGTATGAGTTTACTTGATCTTTCGTTGGATCTTATTGAAATGCATCATGGCATACTAGGCTAACCATATCGTTATTTCAGTGCATTTAGCGATATCATTCGTAATAGAAGTTCCGTAACTTAAACCATGTTGATATGTTAACCTTCCCCTAGAGCTTACCACCTATTATAGTTCCTTTACTAATAATCCTTTTTCTGATTATATCCGTAGGATGTCTCGTCCTCACACCCGTTCTCAACCTCCAGAGACACCTGAAGGTTCTCGTTGTAATGACCAAGAACCACCACCTCCACCTACCATGGCCGATGTGTTGATGGCTGTGGAGCGCAACCGTCAAGCTCAAAACATCGCGCTCCAACAAATCGCAGCAAGCACGGCTGCCGCTGCCGCTCATTTCGCCCAAGCTGCGGGCGAAGGTGGTCATCAAGCTGCTGGAGGACTTGCTGAATTTCAGCGTACTCAACCTCCAATCTTCTCCCGCTCCGACGATCCGTTAGATGCGGATGATTGGCTCTGCACTATCGAGCGGAAGTTAAACCTTGCTCGCTGTCCGGAAGCCGACAAGGCGAACCTAGCGGCCGAGCAACTTCATGGAGCCACGGGTGCATGGTGGGAGAACTTTCTCGCTATGCAATCTGCCGGCCACACCGTCATGTGGGTGGAGTTTCGCGAAGCCTTTCGCGCGGCTCACGTCCCAAAGGGCATCATGGACCTCAAGCAACAAGAGTTCCTCAGTCTCACTCAAGACCGCAAGACTGTCATGGAGTATCTATACGAGTTCAATCACTTGGCTCGGTATGCTCCGGACAATGTCTCCACCGACTCCCGCAAGCAAAATCGCTTTATGCGTGGGTTGTCAGCGGAGCTGCAACTCGAGCTTGCTGCACACCTCTTCCACGACTTCCAGGACCTTGTCAACAAGGCCGTGGTCGTGGAAAGCAAGATGAAGAATCTCGAGAATGAGCGAAAGCGCAAGAGGGTTGCACAGTCTCCAGCTTCAGGAGGTTCACAACGACCTCGGGTTTGGCTGTCTGCACCTCCGCGTTTTCAAGCTCCTCCACCTCCTCGTCAACAAGCATTCAGGCCACGTCCACCACAGCAACGATTCCCACCTCCCGTGGGTAGATTTCAACAAGGCCGTTGTCCGCTGGATCGTTCCAATATTGCTTGCTATAATTGTGGACAGCTAGGGCACTATTCAAGCCAATGTCCGAACCGTGGCCAAGGTGCACCAGCGAATGCTCCAAGACCGGCGTATGTACGTCCAAATGCACCACCAAGGCAAGCTCCTCGGGGCCAGCAGGTCCAGAAGAGGGGCAAGGTGAACCATGTCACTGCCGAAGAAGCAAGTCAGGCACCAGATGTTATGATCGGTACGCTACTTGTCAACTCTCATCCAGTTAGCGTATTGTTTGATTCTGGAGCTACACATTCCTTTGTCACAAAGAGATTTGCTTCAGCCCATGATCTTTCTGTTAGCAAATTACAAGCACCCTTAATTATTGAAGCACCCGGTTCGGAAATGAGAGCCAAATATATATGTCGGGACGTGAAGATTGTTATTCAAGGGATAGAATTTAGTGTTGACTTGATCATTCTCTACACCAAGGGTTTAGATGTCATCCTAGGCATGGATTGGCTGCGCAAAAATCAGGGGATCATTGATTGTGGCCATCGTCTTATCTCTCTTGTAAATGATACCGGTGAATCGATCTCTTTTGCTCCAGACAATGCCTCGCCTCAACTCCATACTCTCAAGGGTGCCACAATCACTGAGCTTGCTGATGTCCCAATGGTGTGTGAATACCCGGATGTCTTTCCAGAGGAATTACCAGGGATGCCACCAGATCGGGAAGTCGAGTTTGTTATCGACTTACTGCCCGGAACGGCCCCGATATCAAAAAGACCTTATCGAATGGCTCCAAATGAGTTAGAAGAATTGAAGAAGCAACTCTCGGAGTTACTAGCCAAGGGTTTCATTCGACCGAGTTCCTCACCTTGGGGATGCCCGGTTCTCTTCGTGGAAAAGAAAGACAAGAGTTTACGGATGTGTGTTGATTACCGTCCGTTAAACGCAGTTACTATCAAGAACAAGTATCCACTTCCCCGAATTGATGATCTTTTTGATCAATTGACCGGAGCTCGTGTATTCTCTAAAATTGACTTGAGATTAGGCTATCATCAAATCAAAATCAGAACTGAAGATATTCCAAAAACGGCTTTCTCTACTCGTTATGGCTTGTATGAGTATACAGTCATGTCCTTCGGTTTGACCAATGCTCCAGCTTACTTCATGAACTTGATGAATTCAACTTTCATGAAGTATCTCGATAAATTTGTGGTCATTTTCATTGATGACATTCTCATATTCTCCAAGTCCAAAGAAGAACATGAAGAACATCTTCGACTTGTCTTAGAAAAATTACGGGAGCATCGTCTTTATGCCAAATTTAGCAAATATGAATTTTGGCTAAAAGAAGTAACCTTCCTTGGTCATGTGCTATCTGAAGAAGGAGTTGCTGTTCTTCCTAGCAAAGTACAAGATGTGCTGACTTGGAAACAGCCTGAGACTTCCACCGAAATCCGAAGTTTTCTCGGTCTAGTCGGTTACTACCACCGGTTCATCGAGAATTTCTCTAAAATTGCTAAACCAATGACTCAACTCTTGAAGAAAAATGAGAAGTTTGTGTGGTCAACGGAGTGTGAAGCAAGTTTCCAAATATTAAAAGAGAAATTAACTACTGCTCCCATACTTGCCCTACCGGATATTCACAAGAGCTTCGACATTTATTGTGATGCATCTCGCCAAGGACTCGGTTGTGTGCTTATGCAAGAAGGCCGAGTTGTAGCATATGCTTCACGTCAATTGAGGCCTCATGAAGTGAATTATCCAACTCATGACTTAGAGCTAGCTGCAGTTGTTCATGCTCTCAAAATATGGCGGCATTTTCTTATCGGCAACCGGTGTGAGATCTACACCGATCATAAAAGCCTCAAGTATATCTTCACCCAATCAGATCTGAACCTTAGACAAAGAAGATGGCTAGAGCTCATCAAAGATTATGACATGGGTCTACACTATCACCCGGGGAAGGCCAATGTTGTTGCCGATGCATTGAGCCGAAAACCGCAATGCAATTGCTTGTCGGTAACTCCCCAATATGAGACTTTATGTTCTGAATTTCAGAAGCTTGGTTTGGAAATAGTTGAACATGGTTTCCTTGCTGATCTTGAAGTCAAACCAACCCTCTATGGACAAATCAAAGAAGCCCAGAAGAATGATAAGGGCATGGCACGAATTCACGCCAAAATTTCACAAGGCAAGGCCAATTGTTTCACCGAAGACACGAATGGTGTTCTATGGTTTGGGAAACGATTGGTTGTGCCTAGAAACCGAAAGTTGAAGCAACTCATTCTTGATGAAGCTCACAACTCTCCGTTTTCTATCCATCCTGGTAGTACAAAAATGTACCAAGACCTTCGTCAGAAACTTTGGTGGACCCGAATGAAGTGGGAAATCGCACGGTATGTCTCCGAATGTGATAACTGCCAAAGGGTCAAAGCTGAACATTTGAGACCAGCGGGTACACTTCAACCTCTCCCTATCCCCGTGTGGAAATGGGATGAAATTGGTATGGATTTTATTGCTGGTTTACCGAAGTCGCCCAAGGGAAATGATTGCATTTGGGTAATTGTTGATCGCCTCCCCAAATCTGCCCATTTCCTTCCTATTAAATCTATTGATCGAACAAGCAAATTGGCGGAGCTATATCTCTCACGTATTATCTGCCTCCATGGTGTCCCAACGAGGATTGTTTCAGATAGGGGCCCTCAATTCACTTCTCATTTTTGGGAGAGCCTCAATGAAGCCATGGGTACTAAACTCTCTTTTAGTACCGCTTATCATCCACAAACCGGAGGCCAAACTGAAAGGACAAATCAAATTCTTGAAGATATGTTGAGGGCATGTGTTCTTGATTACGGTAAAAATTGGGAAAGGTGCCTTCCATATGCGGAGTTCTCCTATAACAATAGTTATCAAACAAGCATTCAAATGTCTCCTTTTGAAGCTTTGTATGGAAGAAGATGTAGAACACCTCTCAACTGGTCTGAGTCCGGAGAAAGACCATTCTTTGGTCATCCAAGCCGCAGAGCAAGTGCGAACTATTCGCGAACACTTGCGAACAGCTCAATCCCAGCAAAAGAGCTATGCCGATCATCGCCGACGTGAACTAAGCTTCAATGTTGGTGATCACGTATATCTCAAGGTCACTCCATTTAAAACCACCCATCGGTTTGGAGTGAAAGGAAAATTAGCACCTCGCTATATCGGACCCTTCCGCATTCTTGCAAAGCGAGGAGCTGTTGCTTACAAGCTGAACCTTCCTTCATCACTCTCAGCTTTCCACAATGTTTTCCATGTCTCACAACTAAAGCAATGCTTACGGATTCCCACCGAAGAAGCCAAGTTGGAAGATCTAGACCTTCAACCTGATCTTTCCTATCGAGAGCACCCAATTTGTATTATTGATGAAGCTGAGCGTATCACTCATAATCGTGCCATAAAATTCTTCAAGGTCCAGTGGAGTAATCACTCCGAGGATGAAGCCACATGGGAACGCGAAGACCATCTACGCAATGCCTACCCCTATCTCTTCTCCAACCCGTCGCAATCTCGGGGACGAGATTCTTTTTAGGGGGAAGAGCTGTCACAGCCCCAAATCAAATCACAGGTAATTAGTGCCATGACCTACTGTCATTAGAATGCACAATTTAAGGTTTGCAAATATTTTCAAAACTCTCAATAGTAAAACCCTATCGGCAAAAATGGACCAACTCCTAACAGTGCAACAAACTTCACAGAAACATATATGGAAAATAATTTATTCAAATATTAGATTATTTATCATGAATCAATATAATTTTTTCAGAATTTATTTCATTAGTTTAGACCTCTTAAAAATTCCAAACAAGTTTCAGCCTGGATCCTTCTATTTGACACATGCCTTTGTATAGTCTAAGGATTTTCTAAAGATGTTTGGTTGCACCTAAAATCATGGAAAAATTCCTGTAAGCACTTTCCCGCATAATTAATCCACTGTAAATTTTACATAATTTTATTACTTAAATTAATACTTCAACCAAGTCCCTCAAATCAGCAAAACTAGAAAGCTGGCTGTGATAAATTGGTTTACTTCTAAAATTCACCAAATAAAAATGGAGACTAATTAGACAGAGCCCTTTTGCCAAAGTGTGTGACAACATGAACCCTATCATCAGGAATTTTGGATTAATTTATCTCCCAAAGAAAGCACATAAAATGATAAGATCAAGGCACTGGAGAAATGAATTACACTGCAGAAAAACTGGGTCTGTGTGCCTAATTTGCAATTTTACCAAAGATGAACCAGACCACTTCTAAGCACGAAATTTGGTCAGCAGGTTAAACACATCTTTCTCTACCTCCAGTAATTTTCCCATGAATTATGCTCCTCATTAACTTAGTGAAACAGTAATGCAAATACTGCAAGTTTAGACAGCTCACAAGATAGTCTCTAGAGACTTCTCCTCTCATCTCTCACTTCCGGATGGACCCCACAAGACCTGGCCCACCTGTCAGCATTACTATAGCATGGGACTGTGTGATGCACCAGGAAACTCACCCATACTCCTCCACTCCTCCTAGGTCTTCACTACAAGGGCCCACAAGACATAGACTAAAGTTAGCGAAAGATATGTGGAAAGAGATTGTCTTACATGTGGGACCCACCCAGGGACACTGTGCAATGGGAGCAACTCAGCACTGCATGGTGAACATGTCACTGCCTCCTTCTTCTTCTCCCTCACCGCTCACAGGATCATAGAGATAGGCACTGGTCTGGGAAACCTCGACCATTTCTCCTCCAACCTCGCCAGCAGAACGTCCTCCTCATCCTCTTCACGCTCCCACCGGAGAAATCCACAGAATCCCCAAAGATCACCGCCGTCAAGCTCATTCTTCCCTCTGCCGAAGGTGTTCGGTTGAGCTCGAGGTTGCTCTGGTGAGCTCCATCCTTTCCCAACCACCGGAACACGATCCACCACTCCTAACCATTCCATTTTTGCACTTGGTTGCCCTAGGATCGCCGGTCGAAGCCACCGTGCTTCGCTCTCCAATTAGCAGCGCCGCCGGCGGCGTCATCTTGCCGTTCCGGCTGATCCAGTACGTTGCCGGCCGAACCCTTGTGCCTCCAGCATTGCCTTGTCTCCAGAAGGCCGCCAACCGAAGGAATCGAGCTGTGGTATCCCGAAGCTCGAGATCGACACATTCTTCCCCAACTCTGGTCATCGCTCCGCCGCTGCCATTCCCGTCGATCGGGTGAGCCATCCTTCGATTCCTTGCACTGAGACTATCTTTAAGAGATCCCTAACCTGCTAGACACCTCACCCCGACAGCAGATCCACCGGAGTAAGCCAGCGCCGTCGTCCAGAAGATTTCCGCCGCCACCAGACCATCCCCTCTGCGTTCGGACGGTCCGCTCCAGCGTCGCCGGCTCTGCTCTTCGCCACGCCGGACCATCCACTCCCAGTCCGGACGGTCCGTTCCATTATCCCGCGCCCTGCTCTGCTCTGTCTCACTGGCCTATGGGCCCAGGCTGTAAGGGAAATAAGAAAAGAAGAAAAATGTTAAACTGAAAGATTTTTCCAACAGAAAAATAGCCCAACTTTGTAAATCTATATCTTTGTCACTTTAACTCATTTTTGAGTGAAACCAATTTTGTTAATTCTATAAATTTGCGAGCTTTAATACTGTGAAATAAAATAGTGCCACTTCTGTACAGAAAATACCCATAAAATATTATGAAGCAAAATTGACTTATTTTGGGCTTAAGAACTTGAAATATTTCTATAAAATTCACTGTAACTCCTTTTGAGGTAAACCAAATTTCTTTGGATTCATAAAATTGTGCTCTTTAATTTGGTAAAATAAAAAGTGAGAACTTCTGTGTAGGATTATTCTCTAAAAATGGAAATATCTATTATATACATCTTTCTACCTTAGAAGTTTATAAATTTCTAGAAAATTCATCCTAACAGCTAAAAATGTGAAACCACTTTTGTTAAACTCAGAAAATTGTAAACTTACTTTGAAAAATTTGTATTTGATAAAAATACCTCCCAAGATAGGCCTAATTAATTTGCTTACCTTTCCTTTTGTTAAACTTGTAAAATCTATATCTAAATCATTTTAAATCCAATTTCAGTGAACTCAATTTTGTTAGAACCAGTAGGTTATACACTTTCATCTAAAAATGAACACACAAATAGAACCTTAATGGGAAATGCAAGTTACCCCTAATACACTAGGGTGATACACAAATAATTCCAAATCTGCCATTTTCAGCGTATATGGCTTGTTATTTTTGTATCTCACAAACCAGAGATGCAAATGACTTGGTTCTTTTTCCTAAAATCTTATTAGGACATGCCCTACCTTCTGTAATTATCCCATAATTAATTGATTACGTTGCATAGACATGTTTAATTGCTTCTTATTTGCATATTGCTTCTTATCGATAGATTCTGAGGATACGGAGTACGTGGAAGTTCATCCAGAGCCTGAGTGTGACCCCTCGCTGCAGCAAGGCAAGCGTCTAAGCATATTGAACCTATGTTTTCAATAAATTGATTTGTTTGTGAAAACAATATTTATATGCATGCTTTAGTATGTTTAAAATGGGGAAAATGGGTAGAGTTAATATTACCCAATTGTATGCATTTCCATTCCTTGGTTATTGATTCCATGTTTATACCTTGTCACCACTGGTTAAGGACTTTGGGATACTTTTATTTTACCGAATGCTTAGCCGTGCTTATTTCTAGACTTAGAAAGTCCGATAGATGGAGCTATCGGTTCAAAACTAGTTTAAAGCGAATAGATGGGTTAAAATCTGAAAAGAATCACTTCTAATGTATAATTGAGAATATGTTTGACTTGGACGGATGATAGGGCGATGAAGGGATGGTGTTTCCCCGATGCACGTAGCTCCGTCTCGGTCGTGAAGGACCAAACATGTTGATGTCTATTCAAGCACCTTACGTACTTCCACACGCCGGGAATAGGACGGTTTAACTCAGTAGCACGGGAGGCTGTGGCCATCTACGCCCGTCCGTCAGTCGTGAGGAGGGATTTCCGTTGGAGGACCTCGAGTGCGCCTAGCTGTGGCCGGAGGTGCCTCCCACGACGGTAAGCCCACCTTAGTCATCACACACGCACGACTAAGTCGTCGGGGGCCTAGACGTGGTTTATGTGGTTGGGGCTAAGCGTGCAAAAGGTTCTGTTGTGTCCTCTAGTCCGCACTCAATGTGTAGAGTGTGGGTACCGGCAGGTACGAATCAAACTAGAGTGTAGCCGTTTGGCTTCTATCACATCGTGTGGGTAAAGATGTACACCTCTGATCAGAGTAAGAACTATTCGAATAGCCGTGTCCACGGTTACGGATGACGCTTGATGTGTTCCTCAGTCATGTTAGCATCCAACTTGGGTTATGTGGTTATACCATGACTTAGGATAGTCATGGATGGATGGGTTTATATAAGGGATTTTTAATGTTAAATATGACTTGGCTTTAGTCATGAAAAATGGTGTGCTAGTGTAGCACAATTGTTTGGGCAAGGGTGGCCCATGGATGATGCTTAAAGTATGGTTTATGCTCATTTATGTTTCATTTTCAGAACCACATACTTGCTGTCTTAAAATTTCAGATTGAGTTATTTCACAAAATGCTTATAGTTTCAAGTATTACTTGCTCAATAAAATCTGCTTTGTGCAAAATCAAGTCAATATAGCCTTCTTCGTTGATGTAGAAACCAGCATGATTCCTTTGTACTATTAATATTGTGTAAGTCTTGCGGAGTACCATTCGTACTCACGTTGCATCTTTTCAGGTGAGGATAACGACGATGATGGTGTGATCTACTATTATCCCGCTGAGGGTGGCGAGGATAATGTGTAGTTGAAGTTGAGCTCTATCCCCAGTCGGTTGCCCTGTGCATGGGTTTGGCACCACTGGTTCTTGTCTTTTGTGTTTATATTCCGCTGCAAAATCTTTTGTGTCACTTTGTAATGAATTAGGGTGTGAACCCCCTTTATGTAATATTTATCACCGTGCTGCTCGTTTATCCATATTTAGAGTACTTGTGATGTTTATCAATTGCTTACGATGAAAATGTGAGGCTAGTCGCTTTCCTGGGGACTAGTTGAACATGAGTATGAGTTGTGTATAATTGAGATGGTTGGGGGATAGCTATTGTGGTTCGAGTCCTCTGGGGTATGTATCGTGTTTGGTCGCCACCATCGAGTGGTTTGACGGGCGTATGACGGGGAGGACTGGCAGGCTATCGAGTGGTCCATCGAGTGGTATTTTGGATTTGTATTGTGAGTGGGTAAAGATTATGGCAAGTCTGCGATGAGGATGGATGGTTACTGTATTTATTCGGGTTTTATTCAAGACTCCATCCATCTAGATAGTTCGCGTTGCCGTAATAGTTACTCTTCATAATGCATTTCTGGGGTGCCCACATTTTCTCTCTAGTGGAGCAACCTTGTTTTAGATAGAAACTCATCTTCGAAACTCACACTTCTCAATAGGAGAACCACTTCTTGTTTGGATTGATTCTTTGCCAACTTTTATTGAGATCTTCATGATCGGCTGGTGTTGGTTATGAAGGTTCACTTGTTAGGTCTGAGGCTTCATTGTTGGATCCAAAACAGACGGGTATTTGTACATTGTCATCCATAGATTACTTTGGACTAAACACTCGGTGATAACTGACAGCAACTTCCATTAGAGGCACTTGTGTCCTGCATACCGACTATCGTCTACTCTTAGGAACATGCCTCAATCATCTGACCTTTGTCTATCCTTTCGTACCTCCAACCTTGTTGTGACTCTCCCTGTTAGATCCATCTGTCAGGGCAGTGTGTGATTACGGTCATCGATGTAAGTGTTCGTACTTCATGCAACTTCTGATGAAATGTCGAGGATAGGACCAAACGTTTTATTCTATCTCAACTCCTAGTGTGGCTGGTTATGCAAGTTTAGACAATGTGCCTCATAGTAATTCTTGTTTATCCGCTTAACAGAATTTTGTCTTGATTCATTCTGAGGTTGTTGAGTTACTCGCTCTCTCAAACTTCTAGATAGGCTGTAAAGATCTGAAGATCTACTCTTTAAGCACTTAGTTCTTGGGTAAATTTCTGAGTTTCTCCTCTGCACAGAAATGTTCTGATTATTTGCGTCAACTTTTTGTCTTGACTCAAGAATTTTGATCTCTGGTCTTCATCAAATTACAGATCAATAAGGTTGTCTTTCTTCCCGGTAAACCTTTCTGCTTAACACATCATGTCTGGCACTGAGTTGTGTATTGATCCTTCAACTGGGTTCCCTCAAGGAGATAGTATTCCAACTGTAAAATCATGTACTGAAAAATTGGTTTATCTTGTGATTTATGAACTTGGCATTGAAAAGTGTGATAAGTGTGTGTATGACTGACGTGGGTCAGGTTGTCAATATCTGTAACCAAAAACGGTGTGTTTGGTCTATTTGTGTATAGATACTTGGGGTCAATCTTGGTCAATGGCGGGATCGGGAATAAACTCAAGGAGGAGTTTAGGTCCAGAACGGTCAAGGATGCCAGGTATAAGGTGGGACACAAGGTGATACACGGTGAATAAAAACCGTGTGGGAAAATATTCAGAACGAGCTTCACAAGACAGTGTATAAACATTGGAAAAATCGAAAAAAAAGAGTACATGGCATGGTGCTACAGTACCACGTGGTACTGTAGCATGCGACATGTACGTATGCAGCAGTGCAAGCAGGCATGCATAGGCAGCACTGAAAGCAGGCTTGCAGCCATGAGCAGTGGGAGGTGCATGGGCCTAGCACAGCCCAGGCAAGGCAATGGCTGAGATGGCCCACAAAGGAAATTTGGTTCTATAAATAGTGACTCCCTATTAATTTTTGGGATGATTTTTTTAGGGATTTTTAGAGAACGAATTTGTTTGTAGATTAGAGTTCTAATCTTTTGGATGTTTCAGAGAAACATCTTGTAAGCACAATCTTGGTAATAAATATAAAGTTTATGAAAGATTAGTACGGTAATTAATCCCTCTTTCTCGTTCATCTTTGTACATGCCTAGCGATCGATTTTAGATTGATTTGTTTTCTCTAATATTTGGGTTGGTTTCTTTGATCTAAAGTCTAGCTAGGGTGTTTTTCTACTGAAAAGTTTGGTTGGTTAATTATTTTCGGATCTTGTTTAATCAATTAATTAGGGCTTAATTAATTTCCGTCAACCTTCTGTTTAGTAATTTTATTTCGTTAATATCTCGAGATCCAGAAGTCCGATTGACATGATTCTAGTTGGGTTTGTTTGCAAATTTTGTCTAGTTTATTTTATCAAAATTCCAGGTCGATTGGAGTTACGGATCTACAGCTACAATCTGTTTGGTGATGAAATGGTGTTCTGTCTAGATTCTGAAAACGCGGTTTTTCAGGTTTTGTGATTAAGGGAAAGTATTAAATTTTATTTTTGACTTATGCAATCATTCACCCCCCTCTAATTGCCTATCTTAGTATGAGTCGATCCTACATGTGGTTTCAGAGCAAGGTTATTTATTGTATTATCTTTTCTAATTGATCTTAACCAGCGATTAGAAAATATATCGACAGATAGATATTCCACAAAACCTTGTGTTTTCGATGGTGTTGATTTTTAGTATTGGAAGGCTAAGATGGAGGCATACATTCAAGCTCAAGGCTTTGCGATATGGGAGAAGATCTACAAGCCATATCAAGTTCTCGAAAACGATGCAGTGATAGCAGCGAACATGCTACAGGTGGAGGCTAATAGCAAGGCGAAGAATTTGATTATTCAAGGGCTAGGAAGAAGTGACTTTGACCGTGTGGTGCATCTCAAGTCAGCACATGAGGTATGGAGAGCACTTTGTGATTATCACGAAGGGTCAAACACGGTAAAAGAGGTACGTCAGGACATGTATAAAAAGGAATACATGCGTTTTGAGATGAAACCTGGTGAATCTCTTGATGATTTATTTGCTCGCTTTAATAAGATTCTTAGCAACTTGTGATCTGTTAATGTTATATATTCTGAGGCTGAAAATTCTCGCCAATTGCTAGGAGCTTTAGATATGTCTATATGGAAGATGAAGGTAACATCAATTAAAGAATCTACTACCATAAGTACACTTACATTAGATGTGCTTTATTCTAAATTGAAAACTCATGAGCTAGATGTTTTTACTAGAAAAAATATGGCTAATAAATTAATGGCTTTAGCTTCACAAACTAACAATTCTACTGGTGATAACTCTTCATCTAGCTATGCTTTGTCCTCTTTGTCTTCACTAACTGATGAATAGCTAGAATAACTTCCTGAAGATGATTTGGCACTCCTCTCCACTCGCTTCACAAAAGCTTTGCAAAATGTTCGATCCAGAAAGAGCAAATGGTGGAGAACCTCAGAGATGTTTTGAATGTGGCTCACTTAATCACTTTCGTCTTAAATATCCAAAATTTCTAGCAAGAATTTCTAGGGATGCAGATGAGGAGGAAGACAAGGTAGAGAGTGACAAGAAGCGAACTCTCAAGAGCACTAAGAAGAAGGGGTATTTGAACAAGAAGGTAGTGCACCGTGTTCTTTTTGCTCTTGAACAGGTAAATCTAAGCGATGTGGACACCGAGAGTGATGATGATGCTACTTCCAAAGGCAAGAAAAACTTGATTGGTCTATGTATGATGGCAAGTAGCAGAAGCGTCACCAATAGTGACATCGACAACGACAGCGACAATGAGGTAGAACCTTCTTATGATGATTTAGCTTGTGCTGTTGAAAAACTTGGTACTTTATTAGAGAAGAGAGATAAAAAGATTAAGAAACAAGATGCTTTGGTTGAAAAATTAAATGATGAAATTGCAAGACTTAAAACTTTGACTCCTATAGATGATTCTTGCAAATCATGTGATTTAGTTTATGCTGAATTTACTTCTCTAAGGGATATGCATGCTTCTACTTTAAAGGACCTTAAGCTTGAAAAAGAGAAAAATGATAAACATGTTTGTATAGTTGATAAACCTGTCTCTTGTGATAAATGCAATGTTCTTAAGTTGAAGTTAGAAGATGCTGATGTTAAAATTGTAAAACTAAAAGAACATCTTGCTACCCATAAGGTTCTTTCATGCTCTAATTGTGGTAAAAATGATAGATTTCAGCATGTATATTGTAAGAATTGTGCCACTCTTTTGAAGCGTATTGATTATTTGCAAGAAAAGATAGAAACTAAAAGTTTGAATCAAAAGACTAGTTCTGAAAAATTTAAAACGGGTGTGGGTTATGATCCTTATGATTATTCTAAGACTCATGCTCCAACTATTGTTAAATCACTTGGTAGTGGCATAATTGAGATAGCTGATGAACCTAAAAAGACAATCTTCAGATCTGGTGGTATCATATCATCTACTGGCACAACTAGTACAAATGTAGCTTCTACTTCTAACAATAAATATAAAGTTAAGTACACTTGCACTCACTGTGGTAGAGATGGACATAAAATAGAATTTTGTTTTAGACTTGCTAAGCAACAAATGAGAGAAAAGGCTAAGGCATGGTCTAATTTGAGAAAGGCACGTCCTTTTAGTTCTACTAACATGAGTAATGATGGATCTAAGCCTTTGCATAAAAATACTTGTGTTATGTCTACTGGTGTGCGTCAGGTGTCTCAGTACTGGATTCCTAAATGCTATATTACTAACTCCGGTACTGAGACCTCGACATTGTTTTCTTCTATGTAGGCACTTCACGCGAGGAAGGAGAAAATTTGGCTAGTGGATTCCGGATGCTCACGCCATATGTCCGGTGACAAGAATTGGTTCTCCTATCTCACAGGAGCATCGCATATTGAAAAGGTAACTTTTGGAGATGCTTCTACTACTATGGTTGTGGCAAAAGGTACAGTAAAGGTGAGCGATAAGTTTATGTTTAAGGATGTGGCTCTTGTTGAGAACTTGAAATATAACTTGCTTTCCGTTTCACAAATGATTGATGAAGATCTTGAAGTGTGCTTTAAGAAAGGTAGATGTAGAGTATTAGATGCTTCAGGAGACCTTGTCTTTGATATTACATGTTTTGGGAGAATGTTTAAAGCTGATTTTGATGTGTCATCTTCTGTTAAGCATAGGTGTCTAGTTGCCAATGACTTTAAAGACTTATTCTTTTGGCACCGTAGACTTGGTCATGTTGGTTTTGATCATTTAACACGTGTTAGCGGTTTGGATCTTATACATGGTCTACCTAAGCTTAAGGGTGATAGCGATATAGTATGCTCTTCTTGTAGACGTGGTAAGATGCATGCAGGTTCACATCCACCTCTTACTATGGTGATGACAAACGCACCAGGACAACTTCTACACCTTCATACCGTTGGACCATCACGAGTTCAATCTTTTGGAGGTAAGTGGTACATGCTGGTAATAGTTGATGATTTCTCTAGATACTCTTGGGTTTACTTTATGGCATCTAAAGATGAGGCTTTTAATCTTTTTAGAAGTCTTGCTCTTAGATTATCTATAAATCACCCAGGAGCTCTTAGAGCAATTAGAAGTGATAATGGATCTGAATTTAAAAATTCTTCTTTTGATCAATTTTGTGCTGAAAAAGGTCTTGATCATCAATTCTCTTCACCTAGAGTACCACAACAAAATGGTGCAGTTGAAAGAAAAAACAGAACCTTGGTTGAGATGGCTAGGGCTATGCTAGATGAATTTTCTACTCTTAGAAAATTTTGGGCTGAAGCCATATTTACTGCATGCTATGTTTCAAATCGTGTATTTTTGAGATCAAAGCTTGGTAAAACTTCTTATGAGCTACGGTTTGATCATAGGCCTAGTGTTTCTCACTTTTGTGTGTTTGGATGCAAATGCTTTGTGCTGAAATCTGGAAACTTAGATAAATTTGAGGCTAGGTCAGTTGATGGCATATTTTTTGGTTACTCTACTCATTCTCGTGCCTATCGTGTTCTAGTTTTGAAGACTAACAAAATAATAGAAACCTGTGAAGTTACTTTTGATGAGATTAGCCCAGGTACTAGTCCAAGTATTGTAGGTACAGGTGTATATATTCAGGGGGATGACATTTTTGTTGATCAAGAAGATGATGATGATGATGATGATGATGTAGCTGAAGCTTTAACTCCTCCCACATAATCAATTGCAACAGATCCAGCACCTACTATAACTTCACCTACAACTGAGCATCCTCAAATTTTCACATCATCTGTGCATGTAGAAGATCAAATAGAAGAAAGTGAAGTTTTTGAAGCAACAGCTCCCTTGCACATTCAAAGAAGACATCCACCTCAACAAATGATTGGTAATCTTCATGAAAGAGTGACACACTCCAGGTTTAACGATCCAAACTCTCATGCTCATTCAGCATTTGTTGCCTCTTTTGAACCCAAAGATATATCACATGCATTAACTGGCGAATCTTGGATCAATGCCATGCATGAAGAATTAGAGAACTTTGAACGTAACAAGGTTTGGAAACTAGTGCCACCACCTCCTAATCATTCTGTTATTGGAACTAAATGGGTGTTTAAAACTAAACAAAGTGAGGATGGTGTAGTTGTTAGAAACAAAGCTAGATTGGTTGCTCAAGGTTTTACACAGATAGAAGGTTTAGATTTTGATGAAACCTTTGCTCCTGTTGCTAGATTTGAAGCCATTAGAATCTTGTTAACCTTTGCTGCTTCTAAAGGTTTTAAACTTTATCAAATGGATGTAAAAAGTGCTTTTCTAAATGGGTTTATCAATGAAGAAGTTTATGTTAAGCAACCACCTGATTTTGAAAATTCCAAATATCAAAAATCATATTTTTAATCTATCTAAGGCCTTGTATGGTTTAAAACAAGCACCTAGAGCATGGTATGATAGGTTGAAAAACATCCTACTTGAAAAGGGCTTTTCCATGGGAAAGATAGACAAAACACTTTTTTTTCTTAAGCAAGGCAATGATCAATTATTCATTCAGATTTATGTGGATGATATCATCTTTGGTTGTTCATCTCATACTTTGGTGTCCTAGTTTTCAGAAACTATGAGTAGTGAATTTGAGATGAGTATGATGGGCGAATTGACTTACTTTTTGGGATTGCAAATCAAGCAAACAAAAGAAGGTATATTTGTGCATCAAAGTAAGTATACGAAGGATCTTCTATGTTGCTTTGGAGTGGAGAATTGCAAATCTATCATGACACCCATGGGAGCTACATCTACACTTGATCCTAATGAGGAAGGTGAGCCAGTTGATCAAAAGGAGTATAGGAGCATGATTGGTTCACTTTTGTATCTTGCTGCTTCAAGACCGGATATACAATTTGCTGTATGTTTATGTGCATAGTTTCAAGCTTCCCCACGTGCTTCACATCTTCAAGCAATTAAGCGAATTCTTAGGTATGTTCATAGCACTAAAGACTTTGGTATATGGTTATCATCATCATCATGTATTAGCTTAAGAGCTTTTTCTGATGCTGATTTTGGAGGATGTAGACTTGATAGAAAAAGTGCTTATGGTGCTTGTTTCTTTTTGGGTAATTCTCTTGTTGCTTGGTCATCTAGAAAACAATCCTCTGTTGCTCTATCCACTGTTGAATCTGAATATGTGGCTGCTACTAGTTGTTGTTCTCAAATTCTTTGGATTGTAGCTACACTTCAGGATTATGGAGTTATTTTGGAGAATGTTCCACTTTTCTGTGATAATACTAGTGCCATTTGTATTGCTAAGAACCTAGTGCAACATTCTAGGACAAAACATATTGATATTAGATTTTACTTCCTTAGAGATCATGTTGAAAAAGGAAATGTGGCACTTCATTATGTGGATACTGAACATCAATTGGTAGATATTTTCACAAAACCTTTGGATTCTTCTCGTTTTGCTTATCTTAGGGGAGAACTTGGGATTATTCATCCCATGGGGTTGTTTTGAGGGGGAGGTTTAACTCTTTGTAACATATTTTATTATTGGTATGTTTCTATTCGAAATTTAAAAAAATGAAAAATTGCTGATAAACTAATGAGCATTACATATGATTTATATGTGTCTTTTGAAGCCACGTTCATACCATAAGGAAAGAGTGCCTTCATGCCTATACATATGTAGTGTAGGTCTTTGCATGACTATCTAAATAAAATGACAACTTTAATTAAATATTGGCATGATTGAACTTTCTTATCTATTCTGATCTTGTTTTACATGTGGTAATGTGCTATGAAAAATAATATGAGAAAGATCAAAACTATGTGCTATGGAAAAATGTGATAAAGATCAAGGAAATATGCATTGTCCCACTTCTTTTTAACGAGACTACTTATCTTTGCACTTTGGTATGAACTTGAAAAAAGTTGTGTATGACCGAAACCTTGTTCTTAAGCTGTAATTGTCAAAAGACATAGGCTTGACTGGGTTGAAAAGTAAGGGTGACGGTGCATATAATTCCTTACAATTGATATCTTGTTGCAACTAATTAATCAAGTTTCAGCTCTTTTAAACACCAATGAATTCAAGTATTAAAATAGTTGAGGAAGGAATATCATGTCATGTAATAAATTGTTAATTGCACTTAATTTTTAGTTGTGCTAGAGTTACATTGTAGGTGTATGGATGTGAGAGTGCAAATTACTTTTAGTATGACATGAGTGAGGATTTGATACATATTTTGATGATTGGTGGTGCTCATTATTAAAAAAAAGGAGGATAAAAAATAATATTTCTCTTTTGTGTTCTTGATGAACTCATTGTCAAAAAGGGAGGGAGTTTTATATACAGTTTTTGATAATCTTTTCACGATCTTTTTATTTTGCTCTTCGTTCTTCTATAAAAAGGACTTTTGCGACTGTAAATGCTAATGTTCAGTGTTTATATATATTGTTGCCAATGTTTTTATCAAGGCAGAGATTGTAAAATCATGTGCTGAAAAATTGGCTTATCTTGTGATTTATGAACTTGGCATTAGAAAGTGTGATAAGCGTGTGTACGACTAACGTGGGTCAGGTTGTGAATATCTGTGCCTAAAAACGGTGTGTTTGGTCTATTTGTGTGTAGTTACTTAGGATCAACCTTGGTCAACGGCGGGATCGGGAATAAACTCAGGGAGGAGTTTAGGTCCAGAATGGTCAAGGATGTCGGGTGACAAGATAGGACACAAGGTGATACACGGTGGATAAAAACCGTGTGGGAAGATATTTAGAACGAGCTTCACAAGATAGTGTATAAACGCCGGAAAAATAAAAAAAGTACATGACATGGTGCTACAGTACCACGTGGTACTGTAGCATGCGACATGTACGCATGCAGCACTGGAAGCAGGCTTGCAGCCGTGAGCAGCGGGAGGTGCGCGGGCCTAGTATGGCCTAGGCAAGGCAACGGCTGAGATGGCCCATGAAGGGGATTTGGTTCTATAAATAGTGACTCCCTGTTAATTTTTGGGGTGATTTTTTTAGAGATTTTTAGAGAGCGAATTTGTTTTTAGATTAGAGTTCTAATCTAGAGTTTTTGTGATTTCGTGGAGAAATGTTTTGGATGTTTTGGAGAAATATCTTGTAAGCACAATCTTGGTAATAAAGGTAAAGTTTATGGAAGATTAGTGCGGTAATTAATCCCTCTTTCTCGTTCATCTTTGTACATGCCTAGCGATTGATTTTAGATTGATTTGTTTTTCTATAAGTTTTGGGTTGGTTTCTTTGATCTAAAGTCTAGCTAGGGTGTTTTTCTAGTGTTCTGAAAAATTTGGTTGGTTAATTATTTTCAGATCTTGTTTAATCAATTAATTAGGGCTTAATTAATTTCCGTCAGTCTTCTGTTCGGTAATTTTGTTTCGATAATATCTCGAGATCCAGAAGTTCGATTGACGTGATTCTAGTTGGGTTTGTTTGAACATTTTGTCTAGTTTATTCTGTAAAAATGCCGGGTCGATCGGAGTTACGGATCTACAGCTATAATCTATTTGGTGATGAAACGGTGTTCTGTCTAGATTCTGAAATCATGGTTTTTCAGGTTTTGTGATTAAGGGAAAGTGTTAAATTTTATTTTTGACTTATGCAATCATTCACCCCCCTCTGATTGCCTATCTTAGTATGAGTCGATCCTACACTAACATCACGATCTTTGATTGATTCATACCACGTTCCTTATTGTAGATTCCTGTTTGTCTAGGTGGGAAATTTCGTGGTCCAAATACACATCACTAGAGTACCTTTTGTAATTTTGATAATTCCAAATTGAGACATTTGTGTCTTTAAGGTTGGAGTTGATGCGTGGCTTGGGTCAAAATTTATTTTCCTTCTGCTAATTGGTATCCGACATCTTGCCTGGGTGCAATCCATCTTACCATGTTCACTTCTGGTATTTAGGGATCCATTTGTTGTCTCCAGCATTTTTTCATTGTGCCTTCTAAACATAAAGATTATACACTCGCAGTTCCTTCTTACAAACTTTTATGAGAAACTCCTCTCTTGTGGGTCATCTGTCGATGTTTTACACCGGCAATATGAATATGGGGCTACTCGGCAGATGGAAACTCAGTGGATAGCAAAGGAACACAGGGAGATTTTATACTGGTTCAGGCCCTCAATGTGAGGTAATACCTACGTCAGTTGTGGTGGTATTCCTTTGAGGATTTGTGTCGATATAATCTTCTGCCCTCATGGGGTGCCTGCCTCCCTTATTTACTGGGGAACAGGGTACAAAGTAAGAATCCCAACCAGACACGGCCAAGGGATTTTCTTCTTAGAGATACATCTTACCCGACTAGGACTGTATATTCCTTTTTGTACAAGGCAAAGTCTGTCGGGTGCTACTATATCTCTAATTACAAGTCTCGGCTTATCCTCTGTCTGAGTGGCCCATATGCCTGTGATAAGGTACCCGGGGCTTATGGCCTCCACAGTAGCCCCTGCGACTTTCATAGTTGATCACAGCTGATGCCGAGTGCTCATCCTCCACGGTGAAGATTGCCCGAGTGCATTGCTCTCGAGTACTCTTTGTCCGAGTGCTTCTTCTTCCCGAGTCCTCCTTCATGTCAGCTGGCAGCGAGGCTATGAAGGGCTTCATATAGATGTATGAATAGTATGCACCGAATAGGCGCACCTATTAGGTGTAGCCCCCGACTTTATGCTTAATTGTGAAGACAATTAAACATAAAGTCAAATATCTTTAACCCTGTAGTATTTCCTGAGTAGTATATTACTGGTATATGAGACTCTTCGGTATCATGTCAACTGAAATATGATTTATAGTCTTACCGAGTAGCATGCCACTCATATATGGGACTCTTCAGCTTCATGTCAGCTGGAAAGGGGTTTATAGTCTTTTCCGAGTGGCGTCCCACTCGGAAGTTAGACTCCTCAGCGTCATGTTAGCTGGAAAGAAGGTTTATAGTCTCTCTCGAGTAGTGCACTACACGAAAGTTAGACTCTTCAGCGTCATGTCGGCTAGAATAATGTTACTCATGGCAACTGTTCGCTAAGCATGTAGGCTGAGTACCACTTTATGAAATTAAATCCATTGCGTGGTCAGGTGTACTCGAGAAAGATACCTGCATCCCCAATTTTAATGAAGACCAGCTTGTGATCCTTATAAGGATATATCCTCAATACCTGGTGGATAAGACAGATACCCAAACACATGTGTTTAGCAATTAGGCCTTCCTGAAGCATATCTGTTTACCTCATTGATCCCTGTTGGTAGCATCAGCATTGCGATTTTAACCTAGCCTACGAGTGGCCCATATTGAGCGTGCTACTGTAGAAACTCATATCTTGGTGGCCCAGTACCGACTGTGTAAGCCGAAGCCCATGAGTCGGCACAGGCTCTATAAAGGCTAGGGGAGAGGGAAAAGATTCCTCTATCTTCCCCAAGTGACCAATCGTTTCGTCTTCCCAGTTCCGCGCCAAAATTTCACCTCCCGCTCTGCTAGGGTTCGCCATTGCTTGCTCCTCCCCATTGAAGCTCGAGCGATTCCTCTTTCCTTTGTCCATTCCAAGCCCCCGACCACATTTCCCCCAAATTTCTTGTCCCCCCAGCCATGCCGAAGGTTCTAGATTTTGTTGGGGCGTTGGACGAATGGTGGCTGACCTCGGATTGCAGCCGATCGAAGCTGGAAAGGCTGGAGAAGTCACTGCGGCTGCAAAGCCGTGACATCATCTGCTGGCACCCGGCTGAGGGTGAGTTGGTTCCAAATCCCCAAGCCGGTGAAACTGTTGTTTTTGCCTCTTTCTTTGACGGGGGTTTATTTCTTCCCTCCTCTGCGTTCCTCCGCCGTCTTCTTAGCTTCTACGGATTGGAGTTGGTGAATCTGAATCCCAACTTGATTTTGCAAATCTCTATCTTCATGACTCTTTGTGAGTGCTACTTGGGTGTAGAACCCCATTTCAATTTCTTTAGGCACTTATTCCACATCAAGCCCCAACCCTCCAAGAATAGGGTCCAGGTGATTGGGGGAGCTGGCTTTTAGTGGAGAAGTGAAATGAAGAAAATATATATCAATCTTCCTCTGAAATCCTCCTTGAAAGGTTGGCATAAGGAGTGGTTTTACTGTTCTGGTCTGGAACCCTCCTTGCCTCCATTCACCGGCTCGCCACCGGCGGTCTCGCCCAATTGGTCATCGGACCCAACTTTCGAAGAGATGGGCCAAGTGCATCAGTTGCTGGCAAGATTGGAGAAATTTAAGAGTGCCGGCCTGACCGACCCTTGGGTGGCCAAGCGTTTCCTGACCCGGCGCGTCCAGCCATTGAAGCTGAGGAGCGAGTTTTGCTGGGATTACCAAGGGAGAAATGACCCTAACCGAGAGAGCCGAGAGGTGGCTGACCAGCAAAAAGTGACCGAAACATTGTTCGGTTATTTCTCCAGTGGGGTGGTCGAAACCGAGGACGCAGAGCGCTCCATTGCGGCTTATAGCCGAAACCAGCCTCATCCCGAGGTAACCCTTGCTTCTCTTCTATGATGAATGCCTGTAGACATGTATCCATAATTGTCCAACATCGTGCGATGTATATTGTTAAATCGTTTGCAGTGGTGCAAGGAATTCGATGATGATTCCCGTCCACTGTCGGCCACGAAGTCGAAGAAGAGGTCGAGAAGTCCTTCTGCCACCTAGCCCGACTCCAAGAGAGAGGGGAAGAAACCCGTTGTAGACCAGGGCAAGAAGGAGGTCATCAGGCCGAGTGCCGCAGTTGGGAGCCTCAAGATCAAAGACACCACCAGCACAGCCACTAGGCCTTCAAGCCCCCAACCGGGACCAGCGCAGTCGGGCTCAGCAACATCGAGCCCAAAAAGTGCACCGCCGAGTAAGAAGTCAAGCTCAGCGCTGCCAGGCCCAGCGACATCGAGGCCAAGGATGGCGCCTCCGAGTTCGCAGTCACTCCAGCCAGCCACTCCACAAGCGGGGCCGACTAGGATGGAAGTGCCGCCGCTGACTACCGCGCCTTTAGGCCTGATAGCCACCGGCCCTCCAGTGCCACCCTCCGGATCTCCCAGAAAAAAGCTCAAGTTCTCCAAGAGGTAGGCCATTCTGCGTCTTCTGAAAATCATGTTCATCATTGTAGCGTCTTGCTATCCGACTCGTTACACAGGAAGTGGGTCGACATTAATCGTAGGGAAATCATGCTGACTACCCCTGCTGTCGAGCCTGCCTCAGCCGATCCAGCGCTAGCAAGCATGCCAGCTGAGCCGGCGGTGGCCCCAGTTGTAGAACTGAGACCACTCCGACTGCAGGGCCGCCAACCCCGGCCGACCAAGGGGCGGTTGCTGAAGCCGCTGTTCCAGCCCCTGAGCTGGCGCCCGTTGTCGAAGGCGTCGCTGCAGCTCCAGAGCCAGCCCCCGACGCCCCGGAGGCCGCTGAGCTGGGGGCCAGGACCCTGTCGCCATCCTGGTCACCGTCGTCGTTGTCGTCGTCGTCGCTGTCCCTTCCTTCGGACAGACCCGACCTCCCCAGGATCGAGGCCCCTCCGCGCAAGTTCCTGAGGACGTTCCGCTGGACGGCGCCCGACGAAACTGCGTGGAGCTACAAGCACGATGAGGCGGCAGTGGAAAGGGAGCGAGAAGACTTGCTTCGTGCCACAATCGCCGCGTCCCAGGGGATTCAGGTATGATTTCCATTGTATTGGAATCTTGGTAGTATTTCTTGACGCTTGACTCTGCTTTGACCTGTTACTCCCCGAGTAGAAGCTTGTCGATCACTTGGAGAAGATGCATGAGGTGCTGACCCGAGTTGCCCCCCAGCTCCAAGAATTGGAATAGCTCCGGGCCTTGAAAGCCGAAGTAGAAGGGCACAGTCAGGAGAGGGAATCCTAGCTGAGGGAGGCTGTCACCAAGCTCAGGAGTGAGAACTGGGACCAAGCCAAGAAGATGAGAGGTAAGCCTCTAGAATACTTCTTCCTGACCAAATCCTTAATATGCTTCTCCAGCTGTATTATTTCCCGACTGCCCAGTTGTGTCTTGACTGCAACGTTGAGTTCTTGACTAATCTGTCATGCAGCCCTCGAAGCCGAGTTGAAGACCCGAATAGAGGGAGAAGAACAGCTGAAGGAGGCCGAGAGAGCCAGGGCCGAACTTGAAAAGGACAAGGCTGACCTGACAAAGGCCAAAACCAAGCTTGGGCAAGAGAAGGCCGAGTTGAAAAAGGCCAATACCAAGCTCAAGAAAGAAAAAGTTGAACTGGAGAAGGCCATAGCCAAGTGGGAGGCCGACTACAAAACTAAGTCTCCGCTGTGGCAATAACCTTAGCCAATCCATTAATTACTCTATCTGCAGCTTTGCTTAACAAGTTTATTTGTCGGTGAACCCAGGCAGCTGCTAGAGCCAATTCCCAGATCCAGTTTCAGGAGTTCGCAGAGGAGATCAGGGTAGTCAAGGAGTCACGGGAAACCCTTGCCGAGTCCGTGAAAGGGCTCCTTGACCTAATGGACCCTCGTCCTGTGGGAACCAGCTCCAGCACAATCTTCCAACTAGAGGAGCGCCTTAAAGATGCACCGAGTGCCCTGAAGAGGTACTTGGATGAGCATCTTATTGCCGGCGTGGCCTAGACCCTGGCAATGACCAAGTCCATCTACCCAAGGGCAGATGTTGAAGCCATCGGGGAGGGGTTTGCCGAGGAGACGACTCCGGAAGAGGCACTGGAGCTGATAGCCAAGGCGAGGATGACTGCAGAGATTATTACCCGGGACTTGGGTATGTAAAAACAGTATATCATGCAGTTGGTGTGTGTATATGTTTTTGTAAAAACATGTGTAAATATATGTGCAATGCCGCCAAGCTTTGAATTATTACTCAATTGTCATTAGCTTTACCCGACTGTAGCCTATTATTGCTGGGCAAAAGCAGTTTGATAGGAAGAAGTCTGTATTTCTACCGAAAAGTAGTTACGAAAGGAGGAGTTTTTTTGCATAAGTTGTTGACGTTGCTTCTAGAGAAGTAGTTAGTATAGTCTGCGCCGAGTTGGTCTATAGGAACTTTGATAAAATCGTTCACCGTGGGAGTCTATACTCGGGAAAACACAACAAAGTCGTTGTAAAACTTCATAACTTAAGTAAAATAGGCTCGTATGTTATTGACAAAGCACATATAATACATGCAGCCCTGACTCACTACTCGGTTGGAACAAGCGGCGTAGTGAGTCAGAGAGGAACTGTACACAAGGGAAAGTATAAAACTCAGGTATAGAAAGGACGTAGCTATTCTATATTCCATGAGTTGCTGATGAGGGCACCGTCTTCAGTCTTTAGTTGATAGGCGCCTTGCCCCGTAACCTCTGCTATAATGAACGGTCCTTCCCAGGTTGGGGATAGTTTGTGCCTGTTTTTGGTGGTTTGTATTTTTCTCAAGACGAGATCCCCCACCAAAAAGGCGCGGCCATGGACATTGCGATTGTGATAGCGACGTAGACTTTGAAGATATCGTGCCGACTGGATTGTTGCGATATCCCTTGCTTCTTCCAACTGATCTAGCTCGACCAATCGGGTATTGTTTGAGATATCCTCTGAGTAAGCCCGAACTCTCGGAGAGCCGAACTCTAACTCGGTTGGTAGCACAGCCTCAGCGCCCTAGACCAGAAAGAAAGGGGATTGCCCTGTAGCCCGACTAACCGTGGTTCTGAGAGACCAGAGAATAGATGGGAGTTCTTGTACCCACCGGCCCGTGTATGGTCCCACCGGCCCGTGTATGGTTGTAGTCGGTCGAATATCTTGGCCTTGATACCATGTAAGATCATACCATTGGCTCGTTCAACCTGCCCGTTGCTCCGCGGGTGTGCCATAGACGCATAGCAGATCTTGATGCCGAAGTTGTTATAGAAATCTTGAAACACGCCGCCCGTGAACTGAGTACCGTTGTTGGTGATGATGCGGTTGGGGACCCCGAATCGGTATAATATACTCATGATGAAGTCCTTTGCTCATGCCGCTGGTTTAGCCTCAATCCACTTGGTGAATTTATCCACTGCGACGAACAAGTGTGTGAACCCTCCTGGCGCTTTCTTGAAAGGCCCAACCATGTCAAACCCCCATACTGCAAAGGGCCAAGAGATTGGGATTGTTTGGAGTTCTTGGGCCGGAAGATTGGTTTGTCTTGCGTAGAACTGGCAACCTTCGCATGTGCGAACAATGTCTTTGGCGTCTGTTACTGCTGTTGGCCAGAAAAATCCCTGTTGGTAAGCCTTTCCGACTAACGTCCTAGATGTGGCATGGTTGCCACATATGCCCAAGTGGATCGAGTGCAGAATCTGCTTGCCCTCCTCGGTGGTGATGCAGCGCATGAGGACCCCGGATGCACTTCCTTTGGTACAGGTCTTCTCCAATGACTAAGAAACCCTTGCTTCGATGTTTGATTCGTTCGGCTTCACTGTGATCTTCTGGGAGTTCATCGTCCAGGAGGAATTTGAGAACAGGAGTACGCCAATCTTGACATATGTGCAGCACCTTGTTTGTAGCCAGGGTAGGTTCACCTCCCGACTGCACTGGCACTGGTTTCTTCTTGACTGATGGCTCCATAAGTTGCTCGACGAAGATACCTGTTAGGACTGCTTCTCGCTTGGATCCCATATTGCCAATTCGTCTGCAGTGTCAGTGTATTGTCGCAAGACGTGTGTTATCTCCAGCCCGTCGAACTTGTTTTCCAGCTTGTGGACCTCCTGACCGTATTCCACCATGGTGTCGTCGAGACATGTGCAGTCCTTCATGACTTGGTTCACCATGAGTTGAGAATCTCCGTGCACAACCAGTCGACGTATGCTGAGTGATATAGCAATGTGGAGCCCGTGGATAAGTGCCTCGTACTCGGCGACGTTGTGGGAAGCCAGGAAGTGGATTTGTAGAATGTACTTGAGTTTTTCGCTAGTGGGGGACGTCAGTATGATGCTAGCCCTGGCGCCGCCAATCCGTAGAGAACTGTCGAAGTATATTGTCCAGTACTCTAGCTTCGCTATTGATGTAGGCATTTGAACTTCCGTCCACTCGGCCACGAAGTCGGTTAGAGCTTGTCATTTGATTGCTATCCGTGGCTGAAAGGTGATGTCGAGTGCCATCAACTCGAGTGCCCATTTAGCGATTCGGCCGGTGGCCTCGTGGTTATGTAGGACATCCCCAAGTGGAAATGATGTGTCCACCGTGACTTGATGTGCTTGGAAAGAGTGCACCAGCTTCCGGACAGTGTTGAGTAGGCCATAGAGCAACTTCTGGACCTGTGGGTATCTCGTCTTCGAGTCGGCAAGGGCCTCGCTAACAAAGTAGACTAGCTGTTGGATTTTCTGGATGTGACCCTGTTTGGATCGCTCAACCACCAGCACCGTGCTGACTACCTGAGTAGTTGCCGCCAGATATAGCAGTAGCGGTTCTTAGGGCATGGGTGACGCTAACATGGGGGGTGATGTGAGATTTCTTGAAGTCTTCGAAGGTTTGCTGGGCTTCGGGAGTCCATTGGAAATTGTCTGCTTTCTTCAATAGCTTGAAAAAGGGCATGCCCCGTTCGCCCAGTTGGGAAATAAACCGGCTGAGAGCCACCATGCAGCCTGTCAGCTTCTGGACGTCCTTCTGGTTAGTCGGGGGAGCCATGTTCATAATTTCATTGACTTTCTCCGGGTTGGCCTCGATGTCGTGATGCGAGACGATGAAGCCAAGTAGCTTACCGGATGGCACACCGAAGGCGCACTTTTCCGGGTTCAACTTCATCTTGAATCTTCGAAGGTTCTGGAAGATTTCTTCCAGGTCAGCGATGAGGTCTTCTTTGGACTTGGTCTTGATCACCACGTCGTCGACGTAGGCCTCCACATTGCGCCCGATCTGAGTGTGTAGACACCGCTGAATTGCCCGTTGATACGTTGCTCCAGCATTTTTCAAACCGAACGGCATAGTGATGTAGCAGTACGCTCCAAACAGCATGATGAAAGACGTTTTTAAGCAGTCTTCCTCCTTCAGGCTGATTTGATGGTATCCCGAGTAGCAGTCGAGAAAGCTGAGAAGTTCGCACCCCACAGTTGAATCCACCACCTTGTCTATTCTTGGTAAACCAAATGGGTCCTTGGGGCACGCCTTGTTGAGATCGGTGTACTCGACGCACATGCGCCATTTATCGTTTTTGTTCTGGACTAGGACTGGGTTTGCCAGCACCTCTTTGATGAACCCGGCTGCAAGAAGTTTGGTTATCTCCTTCCGAATAGCATCTTTACGGTCTTGAGCAAAGTGCTGCAGCCGTTGCTTGACTGGCTTGGCATCTGTCTTTACGTTGAGGGTGTGCTCGATCACCTCCCTTGGTACGCCCGGCATGTCGGACGGTTTCCACGTGAAGATGTCTTTGTTGGCCTAGAGGAAGGTGACGAGCGTGTCTTCCTATTTGGGGTCGAGTCTGGTCCCGACTAGAGCAGTCTTGGAGGGGCCGGAAGGGTCTAGGGGGATCTTCTTCATGTTCGTGTCCGCTGAAATTCCCGACTTCGCTGCTTTTTTGGTCGAAACTGGGTCTTCCTCGACTTCTGTTGTGATGGCTTGCCGAATGCTGTTGCGCCCGACTGCCGCCTCTTGTGACTGAGCCAATTCGCAACTCTCCTTGTCACAGGTGAAGGCTTACTTGACGTTGCTGCGGAGGGAGAGGACTCCTACTGGCCCTGGCATCTTGAGCACCATGTATGTATAGTGCGGTATTGCCATGAACATGGCGAGCGCCGGTCGTCCGAGTATCACGTGGTATGTGGTCTCGAACTCAGCGACCTCGAAGCAGATGTTCTCTGTGTGGAAGTTATCCCTTGTGCCGAAGGTGACTAGCAAGGTGATCTGCCTGAGTGGTGTTGAAGACAAGCCAGGAATTATCCCATGGAAGGGTGCCGTACTCGACCACAGATTTGAACGAGGAATCTTCATCTCGTCCAAGGTCTTAGCGAAGAGGATATTGAGCGCGCTGCCTCCGTCTATGGGAACCTTCTTCAACTTGATGTTCTTGACGACCGGGTCTAGGACGAGTGGATAGCGTCCCGGGTGCGAAACCTGATCTGGATGATCAGCGCAGGTGAACGTGATGGACGTCTCTGACCAGCGCAAATATTGGGGGCTTCTGCTATAGAGATTGCGTTGATGTCGCATGCTGTTAGCTTCTGCTTATACGCAAACGGCCCTCTGAAGATGTGGTTGAGCTCGGCTTGGGGATCTTGAAAATTGTCGGCCAGGTCCTGATCTAGCTTGTCTTTGCTCTTGTCGGTGCTAGATGATGAAGCCTGCTCGGAAGCAAACTTCTTGAGCATGAGTAGTCTTTGGCCGCGTTCTTGCCTTTGGGGTGGAAGGGGCAAGGCCCATTCATGACTTTCTGGTAGTCGTTATTGCGTTGGGGCCGCGACTGAGTTCGCTCCATGTTGGCTAGCTCGTTGTCCGACTTCCGCTTGCGGTTGCCGGACTTGTTCTATGATGGCTCGTTGTCGGCTTTCGCCTTCTGGTCCTTCTGCCGGGACTCCTTCTTCTCGTCGAGGGCCTCGGCGACTACTTCAGCCGAGTCGGCGTATTTGTTCGCCATGTCAAAGAGAGCCCGAACGGAGGATGGTGGCTTCCGAGTGAACTTTGCGATGAACGGGGTGTCCCTTACTCCCTTGTAGAAGGTGGCGATGATGGCCTTGTCCTTGATCATTGGGATTTTGTTGCGTTTCTCAGAGAACCTCTTGATAAATTCGCGTAGAGACTCGTTCTTCTTCTGGTGCAGTTGATATAGATCATGCTCGAAAGACGGCCTCTCGTAGGTCCCTTAAAAGTTAGCGATGAACCGCTCCCTGAGTTCTTCCCAGGAATCGATCGACCGCCTAGGGAGCCCTGTTAGCCATGTCCTCGCCAAGTCGGCTAGTGCAACTGGGAGGTAGTTAGCCATGGCTTTGTGGTCACCACTGGCAGCTCGAATTGCCAGGGTGTATACGGTGAGCCAGGACTCGGGGTTGGTTTTGCCGTCGTATTTCTCGATCCCCGTAGGCTTGAAGCCCGATGGCCAGTCAACGTCCTAGAGCTCGTGGGTGAAAGCTGGAACGCCTTCGTCTTCATGAGGGCTCCGGCTCCGACCACGGCGGTTAAACCGCTCGTGGTGAAGACCGAAACGCTCGTTCTCGTCCTCTAGTCGGCGGCACTCGTCCTCTTCACGTTGACGGCACCGGGCGTTGATGTCATATCGGAGGTCGCGTTGTAGACGAACTCGGAGGTCTTGGTTGAACCGGCGATCGTATTGGTGACGCCGTCGATTGCTGTTGTTGGTGTCGCCGAGTGACGTTTGGTGCGACTCTTCGTGTGGCCAACTCGAGCTAGCCGCCCGGCGTCGAGCTGATGTAGATGAGCCTGCTGCCGGAGAACCCAACCGATTGGTCGGTACAAGTGTGTCACCCAACTGCTGTTGCTGCTGACAGGCAACGGCTATAATCATCGTCTTGATCTTGGTGATAGTCTGGGTGGCCTAGTGATCAGGCCCGAGCTGGAGCGTGTCCAACAGGGTTGCAGCGGCCACGACGTTCTGTTGTGGC
Organism: Oryza meyeriana var. granulata; assembly: GCA_003991445.1. Classification (NCBI taxonomy): domain Eukaryota; kingdom Viridiplantae; phylum Streptophyta; class Magnoliopsida; order Poales; family Poaceae; genus Oryza; species Oryza meyeriana. Next base: position 133,760 of record RYFJ01000828.1, on the reverse strand, counting down.
GTGATGAAGACGTCATGGTTGCTGACTTTGGTCTGGAGAATTTGTTGCTGGGCGGTTCGCCCAGCCTTGCGTAGCCCATCGTTGCGAGCCTCGCGGTCAGCTTCCTCCTGTTGTCGTAGTCAGCGCGCCTCCTCCTGCTGCTCCTCTTGTAGTCAGTGCACCTCCGGTGGTGGTGTTGAAGCCATGAAGATCTCACGGGGTAGGAGAAAACTCGCCAGACTGGAGTTCGAACTAGTGTTCGAACCATTGTCCGACTTGGAGTCAGAATCCGAGTAGTTCATCGGAGTAAGAATGACTCCGACCTCCCTAGATCCAATCTGAAACGGCACTTGGCCGTGTCCAAACTGAATCGTAGGAGACAGAGTCTGCCGCGTAAGATGTAGATCTGCGGCATCACCGAATCTGCATGGGAGATTGACGATCTCTCCCCTTCCTAGCTCAACCCAGGCTGGCTCAAGGCCTAGCGCGAGTCGGACGCCTAAGGAGAGAGTTGTCCCAAAGCTCGGCGAAGTTGAAGATTGCTGCATTAGATTGATGATAGCTGGCGCAGCGTCTTGTGAGCCGACTGGCGCGTAGTCGGCTGGTTCCTCGGCCGGTTGGATTGGATCTGCGTCGACCAAGGTGAGATTGCCGATCTGGTTGGCGATGAAGTCGAGGCTTCTGAAGGTTATTGTATCTCTAGGGGAGAATTTGTCGCCGTCGACTCCTAATGTAGGATCCATCGAGATTGTTGGTGTAGATCTCGCCGAAGCTCCTACCCGACGTGCCAACTGTCGATGTTTTACACCGACAATATGAATATGGGGCTACTCAGCGGATGGAAACTCGGTGGATTGCAAAGGAACACATGGAGATTTTATACTGGTTCAGGCCCTCAATATGAGGCAATACCCTACGTCTAGTTGTGGTGGTATTCTTTTGAGGATTTGTGTCGATCAATGATCTTCTGCCCTCATGGAGCGCCCTGCCTCCCCTTATATACTGGGGAACAGGGGTAGAAGGTAGGAATCCCAGCCAGACACGGCCAAGGGATTTCCTTCCTAGAGATACATCTTACCCGGCTAGGACTGTATATTCCTTTTTGTACAAGGCAAAGTCTGCCAGGTGCTACTATATCTCTAATTAGAAGTCTCAGCCCATCATCTGTTCAAGTGGCCCATATGCTTGTGATAAGGTACCCGGGGCCCATGGCCTCCACATCTTGCCTTCTGCTAATTGGTATCCTGCATCTTGCCTGGGTGCAATCCATCTTACCATGTTCACTTCTGGTACATAGGGATCCATTTGTTGTCTCCAGCATTTTTTCACTGTGCCTTCTAAACATAAAGATTACACTCACAGTTCCTTCTTACAAACTTTTATGAGAAACTCCTCTCCTGTGGGTCATCCATGATTTTATCCTTGGTTTCTCTCCATGAAAACTTAACCAATTTAATGTCGTTTCTTGGATGAGAACGGTGAATTTTTGAGACTCATTTTGTAGCGACGGGACAATCCACATGTTGTCTTCAGAGTTACTTTGAAGTGGTATGTTAAAAGCTGTATCAGCTGCTAAGATATTACTCTTATTCTGTGTAGAGTCTCATTAGGGTTAGTTGCCAATGATTGACTTCAGTGAAGCTTCTGTAGTGAGGGAGTCATACTATTCCTTCCAGAATGTCACTTCCAAACATTCCATTGTACCTGACTGGCTTATTGAATCATTATTTATAGGGTCCATGATGGGTGTCCATTCAGACTTCTGGTGATCGCATGATTTTTCAAACTTTTGACGTAATACCATTATGGGTTTCTCCGTGATACTCATCAGACGGTACATGTTCATTGTTGAATCAGCTTTAGAGGATGTCTATATCTCTAGTGATCATGAGAGGCACAGTCGTTGGGACTAATAGTCATCTCATTTGTTCATTGGCTTAGTCAGAGACTGTTTAATTGATTTTCTTTTTCAACTGACAACTAGATCATCAAGTTCAAGAGGGATATAGTTCATCAGGAAATAAATTCTAGGTTTTTTTTATCACTAACAATTGTACAGATGGTTCAACTCTGAAATTCTCAAAATAACACATTCATATAACTTCTAAATCAACTCTTTATTTTCTTTTTCTCTCTTATTACATGATTGGTAAACAAAACAAAATTACTTGAACAAAGCCATATTGGTTTTACAGTGACTTCGGATTAGCACTAGGCACCACAAGCTCTGCATTTGCTTTGGTCACCCTGCTGCGATTGACACGTTCCCTTTTGTGCATGGATACTGGTATGATGACACGAATAGCACTTCGGCTGTCTGACATTCCCTGGAGAAAGGTTCTTCGTTCTTGTAATTGTACAGACTACCTTTTCCTTATCCTTGTTTTTCTTCTTCCTGCAGTTGATGATTTGGTATCTGGGCACTTGTCAGCAAAGTGTCCAGGTTTGTGACAGTTGAAACAGGTGATATCTGGTCGAACTCAAGGTTATTCTTCCAGATCTGACCACATGGATTTGGTGTTGGAGGTTGTCGGGAACCTTGGTCGTTGTTGTGAACTGCGTTGCCATCCTTCATGACGTCTAGAGTTTGATTATACTGAACATCGGTGATGATTTGGTCGTTGTTGCCGGTAGCCATGAGTTTACGACGGAGTTGGAAAGTCTTCCGTTGAATCTTCACAGCCTTGGTTAGTAGCCCACTATTTTGGCAATCTTTTGGCACATGATCTGTTCCTTTGCACAAAAAATATGTGATCCTTCTTGTAGGACATTTGCCTAGTGGATGGTCTTCTTCACAATGAGGGCACAGAACAAGACACAAGCTAGCAACATGTCCAATTTCTTCACATCAAGTGCATGCTTTAAATTCCATATGATCCTTGAGAGTATCTTCATCCTTTTTATTGGAGGATAGTTCTTCTGAAAGTTCACTGTCCGACAGTATGGAGCCATGACGGTTGAGATATTCTGTTAACTGTCATTCCACACGGAAAGATTGTCCTCTCAGATGCCTGGATATAGTTGTCCTGATGTTTAGGGAGCACTCTGTGCCAGTGAATTCCCAACCCGTGAAATCTTCTTTCAATTGCTATTAGCACTTTTCTTTTCTTAAGTTTAGGCTGATGTGCTCTGGGGTTCCCACGGTTGGTATGGTCCTATGTCTTCTGTTCATTGAGGCTATGTGGAAAGTCTTCAATCCTTGCATATGCCTTCCAAGGACAATTTCTTGCATAGTGTCCCTGTTTACCACAATCATTGCATATAGAACTTGCTTCCTTCATGCCTGATGGTGGCTTTGCTGCGCATATGCCTTGAGGAAATGATGGTACATTGACTTGAGTCACGGGTGCTTGCACTGAATCACACTGGCTTGGACTCTGATTTTGGTGTTGCTGACATACTTGCTGTAGTAGGGTGGTACGTAGCACATTCTGGTTGATTACATGTTGGGTGGTCGCCATATTATGTAAAGCAGGTGATTCACTTGCTTGAGAGCTAGAGGCACCATTCTCGTAGCTTCTGACTTTCTTGCTTTCTCCATTGTCAACCATCTGTTGTAGGGTTTTAGGGCAGAGAGAGGAAACAGAGGGAGAAAATATCAGAACTAAGGATAAGACCTTAAAAGATCTAACTCTCTTATTGATATGATGTAGGTAACTTTTATTCTGCAAGTTGATTAAACAAGAAACCTAGTATGGTTACATAATAGGCGATGCAACCCATACCCTACACCCACAAGCAAAGAAACAAGCGAAAAGAAAACGCCGCTACTCTTGGGGTACCTTAGGTTTCGTGGGAAGGTTCTTCAGGATCATCACTCCTTGTTGGGGCTTGGAGGGGAATCTTCCAATATTGGCTCCTTTGCTTCGCTCGATGATTCTACAGTCCTCTGCACTTCGGTGGATGGGAAGTGGCTTCTTTTTCTGCTTGACGTCTTGCCTTATGTGCTTCTATTCTTTCCTCAAATTCCTCAATCATTTTGAACATATCGTCCCAAATCCAACTATAGCGGACTCTTGCATTTGCTAGCATCTTCTCTAGCTTCTTTGCAAATCGTCCATTTGGTACCCGTTGAAACCAATAAGGGGAAACTAGTAAACATTTTGCAAATAGCATGGGAGGAAGAAAAAGGAAATAGCGCAAATAATTTTCTTTATGAAGTATGTCCTTAGGTTTTGTCTATTTGGCTTATCCTACAGTCGAGATGGCTCTGATACCAACTTGTAACGACCCAGAAAAACAACGTTTTTCCTAATCGCTAGTGCATTAATCCCTGTCCTTGGAAAAGCCGGGGTATACCATAACAACATGGATACAAAAGACACATCTTCATTATATTGTTAATATTTACATTATTACAAAGGCGCATAAGCCTAACAACAAAACAAAAAAGTAGCGGATTAGTAAGCCCAAGGCTCCATCTTCACAAGCGCTCAACTGGCATGTCGGTGAAATGGGAACTAGGGATCCCATTACTAGCAGCTTGGGGTTACCCGGTGCCACGTCACTGCGGTCACTACGGAGTCATACTGGGGATCCCCCTAGATCCAACAAGCATGGCCCCAAGCTCATGCCCCCGCGGGGTGTGCTCAGGGTCCCCCCCAAGCTTGTGGCCTTAGCAAGCCGAGCTCGGGGTGCCACCTAACCCTGCACTCAAGCTTGGCTCCTCTCAAGCGACTTGAGGAGCGCGCCGAGGCAGGGGCATTAATGATGATGTGATGTAGCCTGTTTGCTTGCTTCGGTCTTCCCGCATCCTTTCCATTAAGGGCGACGGGACGTATATCTACCCGGCGTGCGGCATGAGAGACAAGATGGTTTTGCACCCCTCATTATAGGCCATCATTGCCCTTTTTCTAACAAGGGGCATGGGATGGCAGGCAGCGTGGTGGACTGCCACTCCGTCTACTCCACCTCACTGCACATCTATTACTTCAACCATTTCTCCCAGGCATGTGGAGGACAAGCGGTTAGGCCTACCTATCAACAGAAGATGTGACTTAGCATACCTAATTCTCTAACTCCCACTGGGTAGCCACTGTGGTATTCCCCCAAAGATTATAAGGGGAGAGCCAAGGTTGCTATTGGGGAGGATGAGGCGAGATCATAGAATCGAATCCTAGATTGGAGACCAACCAGAGGAAGGCTTCCCACAACCTCATTCTTGTAAGCTTAGCTTGGAGGTAATCCACAAGATAACCAAGTAAATAATAGAAGTAGGGTATTACACCTCCGAGTGGCTTGAACCTGGGCCAAACTCACAAAGGGGGTCCCTCCGGATTCCCACCCCGACATGGGGTATAAGCCAAAACTCCACCAAAGACTTCATCTCCAAAGCTTCGCTCACTCAAGAGAGAAAATTAGCAAGATTGAGTACCGCCCACCGTACTTAGCAAGCCACACCAGAGTAATGCAAATTTAATGCAAAGCGGGTACAAGGAATTGTTTAATAGGGTTAATTTGCAGTAAAAAAGCCTTTTAAATCATTTATTATTCCAAGGCATCATTTAAAGTTTGAACCTTAGTCTATCTCCAAATTATTATCAAGGCCTTGAACTCATGCAAACCTACCTTAAACTAGGCCAACCAGACCCAAACCGGTCAACCAAAAAGTTTTAATCCATTAATCCATGGTACCATTTTTATTAGAAGAAACATCTAACTTGGGTACCTTTCTAGGCTTGCTCATAATTGAGGGCGTGACTATTCAAATAGATTATACTCTGGCAATTTTGAATAGAGAAGGATCATGTCCATGTAAACCAGCCATTTTGCATAGTTACCCAAAGTGACAGTTTTATCCTAGAGTCTAGTCATTGTAAAACACAATACTAGCTGGTTTTAGTTACCTAGGGTTGACAAAGTATAATATGGCAATGATAAAGCTATAGCAAGGAATTACGGTATGGCTATGTAAAATAATTATTCTGGGGAATTTAATTAAGTGAAATGCAATAATTTTAAATCAAAATAATTTTCACAAATTGGGATTCAATATGCTCAAAGAGAGCATTTCTTGCCTTGCACAACGAAATGGTCTTCCGATGTCTTGATCTGCACTTCGGGATCCTTCGAAACGACAAGAACTACATGAAGCGCACAAAATGAGGCTAAAAAACTAAGATAAAAGCAACAACAGTACATAAATAGCACATATTTCGATTCTTCATGATTTCACAAAAATTTAGAGACTTGAAGGGGTCAATTTGGAGTTCATACGGCCGAGATATGGCCATCCAAAGTTTAGATGAAATTTAAATGGAAATTTACAAATTCTTGAATTATTTTTCTATTGAAAATTTTATTTATGGCGTCAGCCCTAGGAGAAAGGAACAACTGCGCCCCTGACATGCAGGCCTCGCATGTCAGCCACTGGACCATGGTAGATCAAGTGCACAAAAATGGTCCATGGGTCTTCAAAAGCGGTCCCCATGTGTCAACCTCGGGGGAGAGGTTGACATGCGGGCCCGATGAGGATGCCACGCCAGCGAGAACACGTGCTCACCGCATGGATGACACATGTGCGAGGGATGCTGTTGCGGTGGTAACGTGGCACCAACGCGGACGCCAATTCAGCAGACGGCAGCGGCCAAGGCCAGTGGCGCACAAGAGCCCAGGATCCCTGACGGGGTTAGGCGAGTACACAGGAAGAGATGGCTTGGGCTAGTGATCCTCACCCAGGGTACAGCAACGGCAAAGGTGGATGGAGGAGGCCTGTGGCGAGCACACAGCGGCGGTGCCTTCCGGCCATCATTGAAGGTGGCATTCTGGCGGGCTTCGGGCGACGACGAGGCATGCCTGAGCTCGAGCTTGACGATGTAGTGCTGCAGGGGAGGTCATCAAGGTTGATCCATGCTCCGGTGAGATAGAAACAGTGGCCGGAGGAGCTCAGGCATGGCGGAGTGAGGAGACGAGTGTGGGGGGACGGCGAGGTAGCTTGGAAGCTTCGATCTGCAGCAAAGGGAGGGAGAGGACGAGGGAACCGCCCTTATATAGGCCAAAGAGGAGGAGGAAAGGCACGAGAGAACTCGGACAGGGCCATCAATGGTGGGTAGAAAATGGGTGTCACCTCTACGGTGATTCACGGTGCAACTCAAGGGGAAATTAAGGGAAATTGAAGTGGAATTATTGGGGATTGTTTTCCCCATTCAATTGGGGGCAAAACCATTGGAGGGAGGTGAATTTAGCTGCGCGGCGCTAGGGTTTCTCAGGGAAGAAAGTAGAGGTGACCTGCTGGAGGTAGGAGACAATTGACGAGTGCGGTCTACCCGTTAAAGTCGGTAGGGGCGGTGCAGGCCAGCTAGGCCACGGGGCAAACTAAGAGTGGGAGGCCGAGGTTGGGCTAGTTGGGCCAGGGCGCGCGCGATAGGAAAGGCTAGGCGGGGCGGCCTGGGCTGAGGTAGGCCAATTAGAGTAGGCCGAGGGAGATTCTGGGCCAGAGAGGAAACAGGAGGAGGTGGGCCGAGGGAGGGAGAGAGAGAGTTTGTGGCTGGGAAAGAGAGAGGCCATGGGAGGGAAAAGGGCTGCGGGCCGGCAGAAGAAAGAGATAGGTATTAGGCCTAAGGGAGGAAGGGAGATGGGCTAGTTTCGGCCTGAAGGGCAGGAGATTTATTTTAACTTTTCTTTTTAGAAAACTCTAAAAATTGTTATTGTTGCCTTAATATTATTTATTGTTTTCTAAAAATTCCTAGTAAAAATTGGGGAAGCAATTTGGAGCATGGAGAATTTAAGGAAAAAAAAACTCCAAGCCACTTTCGAATTTTCTTCAGTGTGTTTTGTTGTTTGATAATTTTCCTTCGGTTTTTAATAAAATGATACTGTTCCATTTAATGGTTGATTTTTAATTTGGGGTGAATTTATTAGGACATGACACTTGGCGCTAGCGGAGCACGAGCGTGTCGCGAGGGGAGGATGGATCCAGTGACTGATTTGAAGCGGCTGCCATTGGCGGCTGGATCCGGTTGTGTTACTCGAGCTATAGCCGGCGGCCTCCTACTTTGATTTGGGGTGGCAGCGTCCTGACACCATCGCGGATAGGGGCAATGACAGGATCTGGCGCCTCCCACCTCCACTCTCCATTTTTGGCAATTGAGCTTTGGGAGCGGCCCTGAGTTCATGCTCCACGATAATGGGAGGGCACCGGTGTGGAGGCCATGGGCCCTAGGTACCTCATGACAAGCATTTGGGCCACTTGGATAGAGGATGGGCCTACCTTGTAATTAGGGATACAATAGGACTCGGCATACATAACCTTGTACGACAAGGAAAGGATATAGTCCTACTCGGACACGTTGTATTCCTAGAAGGAAATCCCTTGATTAGAGTCCGACTGGGATTCCAACTCTGTAACCCTGTCTCCTGGTATATAAGGGGAGGAAGTACGCCCCTTGAGGGTAGGAGAAGAGAAGAAGCGAAAAATCTCACCAGAGAAACCTCAAAGGCCATACACCACAACTGGACGCAGGGTATTACCTCGTCTCGAGGGCCTGAAGCAGTATAAATTGTTTCGTGTTCCTTTGCAACCCATCAAGTTTAGGACTCATGAGTAGCCCCATATTATTATTGCCAATACGAAACAACGATAGTTGGTGTACTAGGTAGGGGCATCGGCAAGATCATCTTCCACAAGCCTGATGGATCCAATCACTGGAGTTGACGGCATCAACTTCTCTCCCAGGGAAACAATCACCTTCGGGAGCCTCGACTTCATCGCCGACAAATTCGGCAACCTCACCCTGTCCGATTCGGACCCGATCCGATTGGCCAGGGACCAGGCTGACTTCGCACCGGTTGGCCCACGTAACATGCAGCAACCCTCATCGACTTGCTGTGGCAATCTTCAACATGCCCGAGTCTAGGGATGACTCTTTCTTTCGGTGTTCGACTCGGACTCAGACTTGAGCCGGCCGAGATTGGGCTAAGAAAGAAGGAGATCGTCAATCTCCTGTTCGGACTAGGCAATGCCGCAGATAATTTCAATCAACATCTGACACCGTAGGCCCGATCCCCTAGAGTTCGACTCAGATATAGCCTAGAGCCGCTCGAGATTAGATCTAGGGAGGTCAAAGTTGTAATCACCTCCATCAAATGCTCTGATTCCTACTCTATGTCGGACAGCAGTTCGGTAAGCTTCTCTCCACCACGCGAAGTCTTCATGGTGTCCAAAGTCTCTACTCCTACTCAGGAGGCACGCCAACTACGTGAGCAGCAAGAGGAGGAGGCTCACCTATTGTGAGAACAACAGGAGGAAGAAGCAAGACGCCTGCACACTGAATGCGACGCTCGCAATGATGATCTGTGCAGAGCTGGGCGGACTGCTCAATAGCAAATCCTCCAAATCCGAGTCGGCGACCATGACGTCTTCGTAACACCTCAGCAAAACGTTGTAGCCGCTGCAACTCTATTGGACACACTACAATTTGGGCCTGATCACCAGGCCACCCCGACTATAGCAAGGATAAAAGCCATGATCACTACTGCTGCGTGTCAGCAGCACCAACAGTCGGGTGATACCCTCATACCGACCGACCGGTCGGCTTCCCTAACGGCAGTCTCATCCGCCTCGACACGACGCCGAGGGGCCGGCTCCAGTCAGCCGCACACGGAGTCACGCCAAACGTCACTCAACAACCCCAACAATGATCGGCGATGTCAGTATCAAAACGACTGTTGGGACAACCAGGATCTCCAAGGCCGACTACGACGTGATCTTAGGCGAGACATCAACGCATGGTGCCGAGAATGGGGGGAAGATGAGCAGTGCCGACTGGAAGACAAGAATGAGCGCTTTGGCCTCCACCACGAGCGGTTTCATTGCTCCGATCGGAGTCAGAGTCCTCATGTAGATGGAGTACTAGCCTTCACCAAGGAGCTGCAACGGGTCGACTGGCTATCAAGTTTTAAGCCAACTGGAATCGAGAAGTACGACGGGAAGACCAATCCCGAGTCCTGGCTCACGATCTAGACTCTGGCAATCCGAGCAGCTGGAGGAGATCACAAAGCCATGGCTAACTACCTCCCAGTCGCTCTAGCCAACTCGACGAGGACATGCCTAACAGGACTGCCAAAGAGGTCAAACGGCTCCTGGGGTGAACTCTAGGAATGCTTTATCGCAAACTTCCAGGGAACTTACGAGAGGCCATCTTCTGAGCACGATCTCTATCAGTTGCACCACAGGAAGAATGAGTCTCTGCGTGTCACGCCCAGAAATTCACCACTGAAATTCTAAACATTCATGTGTATTAAATCCCTGTTCAGGAAAGCCAGGGTACACAAATCTAAGTTGCCATACATAGTGCGTCTTACAAACAGAGTGAAATTATATTACATAAATGCAGCGGAAAAAGGTAAAATAAAGTCTATAAACAACGGGCCAAGTAGCAACTTCCATCCCACCAGCACCTTGACGGCAGAGCTAGCCTAGTCCTCCAGGTGATCATCATTAGACACGTACTCCGCCACTGAGAGGGGAAAAAGGGAGCAATGTTGAGTACCACCCACAGTACTCAATAAATCACACCCACAAAGATGCATAATGCATAGGAGACAAAGACAGGCTAGGGGTGTATTTGCATAAAAGCAGTTGTAAACAGTTGTAGTTTGCAAATGATAAAGGGTTGGTTAATTAATCAGTATTAAACCTCCATGGATCAACGTTACACCATGTTAACCAGGCCCCACTGATCAATGTTACACCATGTTAACCAGGCCCCACTGATCAATGTTACACCACGTTAACCAGGCCCAAACCATCCACCTGAACTATATCAGTTCCACCAAGTCAAGTTAATTAAGAAAAGTGAGACTAATCACGGTGAGTCTTGACCAACATGCCCATGACCGCGGACGCGGCTATTCGAATAGATTTAACTCTGATAAGAGGTATACAACTGGACCCACAAGACATAGCCCCACACAAGTTCCTGTGTGCCGATGCATCACCACAATACCCCGTAAGAGGCTGTGACAGGACCGTTCACGCAACCTCTCCCAAACCATCCACACCACGCTGAGGTTGTACCTGCTGCTAGGATACCCCACATCGGCCAGGCTACCCCCCTTGTGCCACAATGGATCCGAAAGCCAATCAACCCTACCCTGGGCCGACCCAACTCCATCATGCCCATCCTCACCATTGGTGCCTAGGAGAGGGAGAAGAGACGCTACAAGCCCAGCCGTTGCCCATGCTGGCTTGTGGAAAGTACGAGTAATTGCCCAAGGGGTTCCCGCGAACCAGTCCTTAATTGCCATGGGGGCGACCAGCAAAACCATGCACCCACAGCCCACCATTTAGGCCCAATTTTAGTAATTTAACATTGATATATCTAAAGTTCAATTTTCCGACATCGAGTCGAACCAAATAAAGATAATATTTAATTTCCAAGTGAACTAAGTTGCTAAGCATGGCTAAGCATCCTAGGAATAGTAATCTGTTCATGTTATTACCCAGGTGACAAGGAGTCAGGTTCAAGCAGTAAGGCATAGTCCTATCCATATAAAGGTTATAACCCATCCAGATGAAATAATGAAATTATGAAGTTTATTTAAGTAAACAAAGCATTTTAGTGAAAAGGGTAGAAAATGATCAAGATTTCAGTGTGACTTGCCTTGCTCTGGCTCGATGTACACGGCTACGACCTCGTAGTACACTGGAGAATCGACGGCGTCGGATTCTATCACCGACAATACACAAACAATTAAAAACAGTACATGTGGGCAACCAAACATGAGCTGAAAATATTTTTAATGAATTCTTGGCATTTTTGAAATGGTTCGTCAGTAGAGATGTTCCCACTGGTGGATTTAATGAAATTTGAATGGACCTAATCGGAGCTCGTATGAATTAGTTATGAATTGCTGAAGTTTTACTCTTATTTCCAATGCAAAACTAATTACTAAATGATTTATTGTGCAATTAACCGATTTAATGCGTCACTCGACCAGGGAGACAGTGCTAACAGGCAGGCCCCACAGGTTAACAGCGTAGGAGAGGACAGCGCACGGTGGACCGATTCCACCGTGGCCCAGCGGGAAGCGGCCACGCGGCGAGGTGAGGGCGCACCCGCGGGGAGGCCACGCGGCCGGTCCAGATCTCCCCTGAGGCAGATTAGATAGCCCCGGACAAATGGGGACTCACAGTGAGCCCTCGGAGGATGGCGGTGAGCCACGGGATGAAGTGAGGAAGGCGAGGGAGGGCTCACCGAGGAGTCACGATGATCGGCGGCGAACGACGGCGAACAGAGGCGATTGGCAGCGGCGGAGGTACGGGATGATGGTGAAGGTGGTGTCCTGGTGAAGATCTCTGATGACGGAGGCGTGGCCTAGGCTAAGGAGGTCCTGGCGAAGGTAAAGGAGGGATTTAGAGCTGAAATGGCCGAAGAGATCGACGGGAAAACATGGCCAAATGCCGGCGGAATGTCCTACCGAGGAGGACGACGGTGAGCTTGGGTCTCCGATAGCGTAGCGACTCTCAGATGCGGCGGCCTGGCATCGCACGCGCACGGCGGAACTGGTGGTGGCTAGTGCGCGGTCTGGTGGCGGCTACAGCGGCGGCGGCCAGCAGCTGGAGGCGACGGAGCGTGGTGGCGGCTCTGGTTTACGTGGTGTGGTGTGTTAGGGAGCTCGGGAGGCATTGGGGTTTGAGGGAAAAGGAAGAGGAGAATACAGCGAAGGTTTTTATGCACTCAGGCGGGAGAGATCGTGGCCAAACGGCTCCAATTTCGCACTAGATTGAGGGTGATGGCGGTGGGGTCGTGCACGCGATTCTGGCGCGAGAGGGAGTGGCGGCTGTGGAGAATGTGGGGGAGTGGGCGCGGACCAAGTCCGCTCTCGTTTGAACCAGGAGCGGGCGCGCGGGAAGGCAGGATGTGGCGCTGATTGGACGGTGCAGGGGAAATCTTCCCCTCCGCCTGATCCGGATGGAGGTAGGGGAAAGAGCTGACAGGCGGGCCTGGCTTGTGAGCGGGGGAGACGCACGGGCGAGCGGGCTAGCATCTGACGAGCAGGGCCCATGGTGCAGCGAGAGAGAGCAATGCGGGCAGCTGACCGGTGGGCCGCAGGAAGACGCACGGCGCGCGGGGGCCGCGCGGCAGGCCGGGAGTAGTGCTGGGCCGGCAGGAGGAAAAAGAAGGAAAAAGGAAAAATGGAAAGAAAGGAAAAGAGAAAAGGTTTTCCAGTGAAAATTAAATTCCGATAATCGTTTTTGATTTATTAAAAATAGTTCCAGTGTTCTAAAAATTCAGATAAAAATCCTGTTAATATATTTTGGCCAGGGGAATATAGGAAAAATATTCCCAGCCACAGTAATTTATTATTTTGAATTTTTCACATTTATTTAATTCCTTTAGCCATTTAATTTATTTTATTTTTTTCTCTTGAGCATTTTCTCAGGTAATATTTTTGTGTGGCTAAAATTATGGTGTGACAGACCTACCCCCGTTAAATGGAATCTCATCCTCGAGATTCAGGCGTGCTGGTGAAGAGGTGGGTATAAACGGACTTCAGTTCATCTTCTCGCTCCCATGTGGTTTCTTCCTCTTAATGATGGCTCCACTGTACCTTACAGAATCTAATCACCCGGCTTCTGGTGTTTCTTTCACTGATCTCCAAGATCCGAATTGGCTTCTCCACATGGTGAGGTTTTCCTGGATCTCGATCTGTTCTGGATCTACCTATTCTGATGGTATCCTCAGACACTTCTTTAGTTGTGACACGTGGAACACGTCGTGTATACCTGCCATTGAAGCTAGGAGATCCAACTGGTATGCCACTTTGCCTTTACGAGCTAGCACTTGGTAGGGTCCCATGAAACGAGGTGCGAACTTCCCCTTGGTTTGGAACCTATGTACCCCGCGGAGTGGCGTGACACAGAGATACACATAATCTCCTTCCTCGAAGCTTAAGTCTCTGCGACGGTTGTTAGCGTAGCTCTTCTGTCTAGATTGAGGGGTCTTTAAGTGCTCCCGTATTATGGCCACTTTCTCTTCTGCCTCTTGGAGTATGTCGATTCCGAAAACCTGGCGTTCGCCTGTCTGATCCCAGAAAAGGGGTGTGCGGCATTTCCTACCATATAGAGCTTCGAACGGTGCCATTTGTAAGTTGGCTTGGTAGTTGTTGTTGTACGAGAACTCGGCGTAAGGTAGGCTCTTATCCCATGTCCCTCCGAATTCCAACGCACACGCCCTTAGCATATCTTCCAATATCTGGTTGATTCTTTCAGTCTGACCATCGGTTTGTGGGTGATAAGCTGTGCTGAAATTCAGGCGAGTTCCCAGTTCTGCTTGTAACTTTTACCAAAACTTGGAAGTGAACTGGCTACCACGGTCAGATACAATCCTCTTGGGTACTCCATGTAGACACATTATGCGAGCCATAAATAGTTCTGCCAGTCTTTTACCCAAATACGTTGTATGCACGGGGATGAAATGAGCAACCTTGGTGAGTCGGTCAATGATCACCTAGATTGAGTCATATCCTGAAGATGTGCAGGGCAAACCGGTGATGGAATCCATCTCGATCTCTTCCTACTTCCACTTTGGAACTTTGAGCAGCTGTAAAAGTCCTGCAGGCCATTGGTGTTCTGCTTTTGACTCGCTGGCACACATCACAAAGCGCCATGAATGCTGCAATTTCTCTCCTCATACTGGCCCACCAAAACTTTGTTTTGAGGTCTTGGTACATTTTAGTGCTTCTAGGGTGAATGGAGTACTGCGTCTCATGAGCTTCCCGAAGTATTAAGTCATTGAGTCCTTATTCTTTGGGACGCACAAATGTTCCCCCATCCATACTGTCCCATTTTCATCTTCCATGAAACCCTAGGCTTTTTTGACCCTCATGTTCTTCTTGAGTTCTTTAATCTCTAGATCATTTGCTTGTGCCTCGCAAACTTGTTCAAAGAGCATGGGCTGGGCCTCTAGGGCTACCACGAATCCATGATCGACAATGCCCAAATTCAAACGTTCGAATTCCTATTGCATTGTCTTGCTCAACGTCTCTGCTCGAGTGGTGTTGCAGTAACTTTTCCTGCTCAAAGCGTCTGCCACGACGTTGGCTTTCCCCGGGTGGCAGTGTATTCCCACATCGTAATCTTTAATCAATTCCAGCCACCTTCTTTGACAGAGGTTCAAGTCGGGTTGGGTGAAGATATACTTCAGGCTCTTGTGATCCGTATAGATCTCGTTGCGGTTACCGATGAGATAATGCCGCCAAATATTTAAAGCATGGACCACTGCAGCCAATTCCAAGTCATGTGTCGGATAGTTGGCCTCATAGGGGCATAACTGGCGTGATGCGTAGGCTACCACTCTATCTTCTTGCATCAACACGCATCCTAGCCCTTGGCAAGATGCATCACAGTACACTTGGAAGTCTTTCCTGGGGTCTGGCATGATCAGGACCGGTGCCGAAACTAATTTCCTTTTGAGTTCCTCAAAGTTGTGGTTGCACTCAATCGTCCAAATAAACTTCACATCTTTCTTTAACAATTGAGTCATGGGTCTTGCAATCTTTGAGAAATTCTCGATGAACCGGTGGTAATACTCCGCAAGTCCAAGAAAACTTCGCACTTGCGTCACTGTCTTAGGCAGTTTCCAATTGGTGATGGATTCCACGTTCATTGGGTCCATAGCAACTCCCTGGGCGGTGATGATGTGTCCGAGGAACTACACTTCCCTCAGCCAGAAGTCGCACTTGCTAAACTTGGCATACAACTGATGCTCTCTCAGCTTCTCGAGCACCAAACAGAGATGTTGCTCATGTTCTTCTGTTAATTTCAAGTAAATTAGGATATCATCGATAGAAACCACCACAAACTTTTCTAGAAACTCCATAAACACCTTATTCATCAAGTTCATGAAGAAATCCGGTGCATTGGTCAGTCCGAAGGACATAATAGTACACTCGTACAACCCATACCGAGTGGTGAAGGCTGTCTTCGGTATATCCTCTTCCCGGATCCTCAGCTGATGATAGCCTGATCGCAGGTCTATCTTGGAGAAAACGGTGGCACCCTCCAATTGATCAAAAAGATCATCAATCCTTAGCAAGGGGTACTTGTTTTTGATGGTGACATCATTTAGTGCGCGATAGTCCACGCACATCCACTTGGTTTTTTGTCCTTCTTTTCCACGAAGATGACTGGTGCTCCCCAAGGCGATGTGCTTGGTCGGATGTAGCCTTTCTGTAACAGGTCGTCGACTTGCTTCTTGACTTCTGCCATCTCATTCAGTGCCATTCTGTACGGTCTCTTGTATATTGGCGCTATTCCTAGTGCCAAATCAATCCTGAATTCGATTTCCCTTTCTGGTGGCATCCCTGGTAGATCTTCCGGGAATACGTCCAGGTATTCTCTTACTATTGGAATGTCCTATATTTTCCTCTCTGTTTTCGTTCCACCTTCCAAAGGTTGGTCTACTATGACTTGGTTCAAGCTTGCTTCCTGACGCTGTGGCACCGATGACTGGAAGGTAACTGCCTCTCCTTCCGAATTGGTCACTATAACAGTGCGGTTGGCGCAGTTGATCACCCCTTTGTGTCAGGTCAACCAATCCATTCCTAGGATGACATCTAGGTCTTTGGATTCCAGAAGGATGAGATTGGCTAGAAAGGGGGATCCTTGGATCTCTAGGCTCACTGAAGGGCTATAGTGAGTTGTGGTCATGTGGTTCCTAGGTGTCTGAACCTACATGGGGATCTTAAGTTCCACTACTTTAATCCCATGTGTTCCCACAAATTTCTTGGATATGAAGGAATGCGTTGCACCAGAGTCAAAAAGTTCGGTTACAGATATAGAGTTCACAAGAAATGTACCCAGTACCACTTCTAGTGCAGCCTGCACCTCTTCCACAGAGACGTGATTAACACGCTCTTTTATCACCTGCTGGTTAGTGTTGGGGTTTTGGGGTGCTGCAGGCCTAGGTCCCATGCATCTCGGCTTCGGACACTTGTCCGCGAAGTGGCCCGGTTCGTTGCAGTTGTAGCAGGTGAGGGTCTTGCGCCCGCTGTCTCTCTGTGGTTGGCTCTACTGTGCTGGTGCCATTGGTGGGCGCGGAGCGAGTTGACGGTTGTGCTGCCCGCTGTTGCTGCTGTTGCCCCTGAAGTGCCCTAGGTGGAACGAATGCTGCTGGTGGACGATCATGGTGGAAGGTCCACCCTGATGCCCCAGCATCACCCGTGGCTTCTGGTGCTGCCCCTGTTGAGCTCGGAACTAGGCTGCCTTTCTCTTGCAGTCCATCTTGTTGCGTTGATTTTCCTGGCGGATTGCCTTCTTGATGGCAATGGGGTGCCCAATCTTCTGTTAGGTAAGGATAACTCTCGATTTGGTGGAGCATTGACACTCACGATCCGGCTTCTGATCACCAAGACCCGAACCCTGCAATCACAGCATCACGTCTCCTCTTGTTATCAACCATGCGGTGCCCGGTTGACCTCGCCACGAAGGCAAATACCTGCATGCAAATCGAAGAACAAGGAAGATTGCAACTCAACTTGCAGATGAATGAATATACTCTCGAAGTTGGGGTCTCACAAACCGATAAATGGTGAAACTGTTTAAAGATAGATTAATCTAAGCAAAACCCACTCTAAACAGTGGCGGCTACTGTATATATATGAGTTGAGACGTCCTAGGGTTAACCCTAAAGCGCACACCTTTGGGCTTAGCCCATGACACAATTACAAGGTCCAAGGCCCAAAACAGACTAGGACTGGCAGAGGTACATGTCTTGTTTCAATGATTCTGGATAGCTCAGGAGGAATTTTGATATGGGACAAAAACTATCTGAAAGTAGACTCCCTAAGCTTTCCAACAAGTACTCATGGGCTCCAAAATTCCTTCTGGATCAGCGGCTAGGTCCGTTTGAATTTGATGCTGTCAGGAGGCCCGAATCCGAATCCAAAATATGCAGAACTTTATCTCTTGCCTTCTATGGACCAAAAGTGACGTGATGATGTAGGAGTAGACTTGGGTAAGGTCTCGGTTTGGCCCCCAATCAACTTCTTTGATCATCCATGCGTTCCTTGCGCTCGGTCTCTTTCCCTTCACCCAAGCAAGTATCTTTGAAAACGAGAACACACAAAACTCATGGTGTAGTAACGGTTGTTCAAATATATAACACGTAATTCTTACATAGAAAGTATGCACCTTTGGTCAATGAATATATAAGGTAGCTATGGTCATATCCAAGTTAGTGATGTCCTCATCATCCTCCCCTTCTTGATTGGAAACCATCCGCGGTTTTGCCTTGTAATTAACCCCGATGAACATATCTTTATCTTTCACAACGTAGGGTGAGATAGTGTTGTGCATATGGTTGGATTCTGAAATTTTTAAACACGGAGAACACTTTGTAGCATCGTGCAGCTCATAACACTCCCCTTCTTGCAAACCAACCTACAACTCATTTAAACAACTAGATGAACTAGATAGAGAATTATTTATACTACTCATGCGGTCCTCTAGACAATATATGTCATTATGAAAAGGAGGTATATTAAAATTCAAACAAATGTATACTCTATGCACATTATATTCTCCTTTGTTATCATAATTGCCAATAACATGAAAAATCATGAGAAGGACATGGCAAATCAGATCTAGCAAATAATTTCTTCTCTAAACAACTGAGTGGACAAAGATCATCAAATTGAATATAGCCCCAAGTATTTAAAGAAGATAGCAATCAAAGCTCTTTATTCTCGCTAGCAATGTGAACAACATGTCTAAAATCAGCACATGGTGGTTCAACAACATTACTAATATGTTCATTTATTAGTTGTGGCATGGATATAAGTGAAGCATTGCACAACTGTTCTGTATCACAAGAAATAGGAACCAAATCATCTTTCAGAATTTCCGCAAGAGTCATTGGTAGCAACTCCATCTTCTTACCATTATGTGTGAAGGTGTAAGTGTTAATTCTACCACAGTGCAGCACATCTCTATCATATTCCCAAGGTTTACCCAAAAGCAAATAACATGCTTGCATAGGCACGACATCAAAATTTGCACTCATGGTAATTTCCAACAGAAAATTGCACTCTCACAACTTTACTTACCTTCAACTTACCACAAGAGTTGAACCATTGGATGTGGTAAGGCCGTGGATGTGGTTGTGTAGGCAAACCTAGCTTGTCAACCAAATCTGAACTAGCAAGGTTGCTACAACTTCTGCTATCAATGACAACACGGCATGCTCTATTGTGAACCATGAACCTTGATTGGAGCAAATTATGGCGCTGATTTTGCTCCGCCTTCTCCATTTGAGCACTTAGCACCCGTTGTGCTACAATGCTTAGGTACTTGCTTGTATCTTCTGCACCTATGTGCTCCACATCCTCATCGCTCTCATCTTCATCACCTACATTGTTAGTGTCATGTGCTAATTCATCATCAACATCACTAGCACTAGTGTACTTACCATCATCTGTAGCAATGAGAACTCTCTGATTTGGGCAATCATGTTGCATATGGCCCATCCCTTTGCACATGAAGCATTGGATATCCCTCGTTCGTCCCGTAGAAGCAACTGATGATGCGCTTTTTGCAAGTGCCTGTACACGAACAGATTTACTCACCTTGGTAGCTCGTGAAGATGGCATTGCTGGTGCCCTATTGGTGGAAGGCGTAGAACTCCGAATAGGGACACTTTTGCTTTGCCCAATGGAAGGCCTCGATGTAGACGTGCTTCCCCAATTGTTCCTTCTCAATGGCGGCCTTCCCTACAATTCCTGTTCAGCTAATATAGCTCGATGGAACAATCAGTTAAGAGAATTGTATTCTTTATATTGAATAATGTCCTGAATTTCACGTCTCAACCCCCCATAAAAACGATCCATCTTATCCTCCTCATCCTCCTCTACCTCACAACGCAACATTCCTATTTGTAGCTCCTGAAAGTAATCTTCTACAGATTTTTCTCCTTGGTCTAAGCGTTGCAACTTATTTCTCAAATCATGTTTGAAGGATGGAGGAATAAACCTACTCCACATAGCTCGCTTCAACCTTTCTCATGTGCCAGGTTCTAGGCCAGTTTTAACTAGTTCATCCCACCAGATAATAGCAAAGTCTTTGAACTCGCTAGTTGCTTATGTAACTCTATGATTTTAGGAACTAAATGGGAATTAAAATTTTGTTCTATGGTCATCTCCCAATCCAAATAAGCTTTAGGGTCATATTTTCCAGAAAATGAAGGCAAGGTAAATTTAACTTTAGCAAAAGGATCATTCTATACCTCGCCCTTGGCGGTCTCCTCCCATACCTAGACGATTGCGGCGAAGGCATTGATGTAGTCGTGCCTCTTGTGTTGCTCGCCGGTCAACCTCTCCATCGTCATCATACATCGTGTCTTGGTTGGCATCATCTCCAGTGATGGCAGATGGGTCTCTAATTCATCAATCCTCCTAGCCAGCGTGGCTACTCGTCTGTCCAGACTTTCAAGCATGTGGTTTATGTTCTACTTGGCAAGAGCAGCGTTGACCCCCTCCAGAATGGTTTCATTCAGCCCCTTCATCATCTGGTCCATGTAGCCTTGCATCTCGCTGCGAAGAACGCACTCCGAGATTTCATCGTCGGTCCCTGGCATTGTTAGCAAGAAGACAGAGAAAACACAAAGGAAATATCCCAATCAACTACTACTATGCAAGGATAGTGGACGCTCGCAAATGGAATCACCTTACCGAGCTCTTACAAGGTTCTGAGACTAGCGAGCAAAGGATGGTACAACTGGTGGCTAGTTCGTGATACCTTGAGGGCGTGATCCAGCGATTGCAAGGGTCAAGACCGTGCTGACCAGAAGTATATATGTGGAGCTTGGGAGGCCCAAAAATGTTAGTGGCACACAATTCAATAACAGATAGTAATGCTAAATAAATGTCCAAAGCACTTGTCCTAGTTGCTGGCCTAAACGCGTTCTAAACCAGATGTGATAAAACAAGGGAGACAAACAAGTATGAAATAACAGCAGCAAGGAAAAAGGGACAAGGCAAAAAACACAGCACAAATCAGCACATAGCTGGCTCCCTGGTGTGTCCTATGTGCTCCTCTCCTTTTCTTTTTTTCTCTTTTTTCACACCTTTTTTTCTTTTATTTTTCTGAAATTTTTTTTTCTCAACTTGGAGCATAGGAACAGCAACCTTAGGAAGGTGGCAGCTCAGTCTGATATAAGGTGTGGCCTATAGAAATACACGAGCGTGCTTTAAAAATCGTGCTAGAACTTTGGAGTACGGATACCCAATTTTCCGGCCTGAATTTTTGCAAAACTGATTTCGGCCAACCTGACAAAGTCAGGGAGAAGTGGATGGGAACTTTTTTGTAGATGTTTGTAGACTATTTTTTTGCCTGATTCCAAGTCCGTATGCGAAAGTTATGGCTGTTTCAAGGAAGGTCCTCCGTATCAGTGTTTTGGTGGAGGCTGATTCGGAATCAGGTGGTGATGCCTAGGGTTTGTGGGGTGCGTCAGATGGATCACGAACTGGACTCAAACACAATCTAAGCCAGCAACCAAACTCAACCTTGGACACAAACTCAACACTACGGACTCTGAAATAGAATTATGCAAAAAGGCTAAACGTGGTTGTCGGATAGGGAAAAACCTACGACTACCAATTTTTTTTGTGGCTTTTCTAGACTCTAGGTATAGGAAGCAAAAATTGAAACAGGACAAAAAAGATGATACCTAATGGGCAACCTTCACTCTGATACCACTTGATGGTAATAGGGTGCCCGATCTTCCGTTAGGTAAGGATAACTCTCGATTTGGTGGAGACTTGATAGTCACGATCCGGCTTCTGATCACCAAGACCTGAACCCTGCAATCACAACACCACGTCTCCTCTTGTTATCAACTGTGCGGTGCCCAGTTGACCTCGCCATGAAGATTAATCCCTGCATGCGAGTCGAAGAACACAAGCAAGAACAAGGAAGATTGCAACTCAACTTGCAGATGAATGATTATACTCTCGAAGTTGGGGTCTCACAAACTGATAAACGGCAAAACTGTTCAAAGATAGATTAATCTAAGCAAAACCCACTCTAAACGGTGGTGGCTACTGTATATATATGAGTTGGGACGTCGTAGGGTTAACCCTAGAGCGCACACCCCTTGGGCTTAGCCCACGACACAATTACAAGGCCCAAGGCCCAAAACAGACTCGGACTGGTAGAGGTATGTATCTTGTTTCGATGATTTTGGAGAGCTCAGGAGGAATTTTGATGTGGGACCAAAACCATCTGAAAGTAGACTCCATAAGCTTTCCAACAGGTACTCATGGGCCCCAAAAGTCCTTCTGGATCAGCGGCTAGGCCCGTTTGAAGTTGATGCTGTTAGGAGGCCTGAATCTGAATCCAAAACATACAGAACTTTATCTCTTGCCTTCTATGGACCAAAAGTGACGTGGTAATGTAGGAGTAGACTTGGGTAAGGTCTCGGTTTGGTCCCCAATCAACTTCTTTGATCATCCATGCGTTCCTTGCGCTTGGTCTCTTTCCCTTCACCCAAGCAAGTATCTCTGCAAACGAGAACACACAAGACTCATGGTGCAGTAACGGCTGTTCAAATATATAACACATAATTTTTACGTAGAAAGCATGCACCTTTGGTCGATGAATACATAAGGTAGCTATGGTCATATTTGAGTTAGTGTTGTCCTCATCACTTATCCACCAGCTTCTCGAAGTCTGAATAGTCACTTGAGAGGAGCTGGTTGGTTAACTCGGCGTTCAGCCCGTCTAGGAACCTCTCCTGTCTCTCCGCATCAATGCGGACATCCTCGGGCGCATAGCGTGCAAGGTGGTCAAAGTCGTGGAGGTACTCAGTGACTGTCCTGCTTCCTTGGACCAAGTCCCTAAACTCCCTCTTCTTCTGTGCCACGATTCTGGCCGAAATTTGGGACTTTCAGAAATTGTGGTAGAATTCCGCCTAGGTGACCTCCGTGGTAGTAGTGCGGGTCACAAGAAAGTTGTCCCACCAAGCTAATGCAGGACCTTGGAACTGGTGGGTTGCAAAAGTGACCTTCTCCTGGTCGTTGCACTAGAGGAGGTTGAGCTTCTTCACAATTTCCAACAGCCAGTTGTTGGCATCTATGGGGTTGGTGGTGCTGGGGAAGGTTGGCGGCCTGACCCTCAAAAACTCAGGCAACTTTGATGGAGGGGCAACGGCCGGGTTGTGTGGTTGTTGGGGTTGCTACTGTAGGTTGTTCTGCTGCATCATAATGGCCAACATCTAGTTCTGGTTGGCCAGAACCTGTGCCAGCATCGGGTTTTCCGGTAACGGAGGTGGCATGTGATTGGGAGCTCCATGGTTCTGAGGTGCTCCTTCCTGCTGGTTGGTAGCGCTGGCATCACTAGTAGCACGGTTACCATTCCTTGTGTTCACCATCTAAAGGGGATAGCAGTGGAAGGGAAGGAGAAAAACAGGTGGCTCAGAAACAGGAGTGATAATTAAGTGACTGAATTAAATTAACTGAAATTTATAGTTGGAAACATGACTAAAACCAGTTCAACTCCTAATTTAGGTGGACACACCACAACAGACGGTATGCTACCAACTACCCCAAGCAAACATACTAACATTACAACTAATCAAGAAATCAAAATAAGAAAACGATAAACACTAAGGGTGGTGCATCTACAGCTCTGAGCGGCTCCTACAGTCGTCCGAGTTGTATTCCGGCTCCTGCTCGTCGCCCACCTCATTGTCGGTGCGGCTCCCGAATCCGCTCACGTAATCCCCACTGCCGTGAGCCGAGGAACTAGCCTCACTACGGGTGCGAGATCCATTGAAGGAGCTGCTGTCGTCGGTAGAAGTGAAACCCCCATGGATGCTGGTGCCTCCCTGAGAGCTGTTGTCGCTCGACGATGCGCTGATCATGCCGCCTGTCGGGGTTGGTGCCGGTGCTGGAGCTGGAGCTAGTGTTAGTACCGGTGGCGGTGCGTGTGGCCCGTTCCTAGGGGCCAACTGAACTTGCACAGGAGGATGGGTCCTCTTTCTCGGGGTCAGACGAATCCTGGCCCCACCTGGTAGCGGCTGTCCCTTTAGTTCTGTGACCTCCTTCTTCAGGCGGTCGATCTGGTTTTGGAGACCAATGATGGTCATCCTGTTGGCATCGTCCCGGTCGTGGGCTACACACACCTAGTTGGCGTGCATGTAGTCCATGGCCCACATCGCCCGCCTCATGTGGACGATGGTAGTGTCGTTCTCGTTGTCTGCCACCTGGAAAGTGCTGTAAGCCTAGTAGTGCGCCCAGCAGGGGAGGTAGCTATAGGCGGTGGTGCGGAGGGTAGAGTGGTGCCTTCGGCGTAACTCTCCAATCAGGCGGAAAGCGGCCTCCTGACAGGTGTGGTTGAAGGTGTGCCCGCTGATCTCAACCTCCATAGCAGGTAGGAGGTACATCTCGCCTGGCAACTCCAAGCGAACCCGGTGTGGGAGCTCACCCTCTATGGGCTCCACTGCAGTGTACTTTGGGGCATGGCTGTACCCCAAAGTAAAGCTCATCATGCGCAGCTCTTTGACAAACCCACCCATGTTGACGCCACGCTGGTTGGGGAGACCGTCCATCTATAGAAGACAAGGAGGGAGAATCAATGTATGCTTAGATCCAAATAAATCAACAGTAAATAGTTTGGAAATAACAACAATTTTATGCATGAAATAATTTTGCATGTAAACCTGAGACTGACAAAACCACGAAACCAAATAGTACCGAACACATTTTTAAATAATAATAGCAACGACAAGATCTGGCGCCTCCCACCTCCACCCTCCATTTTTGGCAATTGAGCTTTGGGAGCGGCCCTGAGTTCATACTCCACGATGATGGGAGGGCACCGGTGTGGAGGCCATGGGCCCTGGGTACCTCATGAAAAGCATTTGGGCCACTTGGATAGAGGATGGGCCTACCTTGTAATTAGGGATACAATAGGACTCAGCATACATAACCTTGTACGACAAGGAAAGGATGCCCGAGTCTAGGGATGACTCTTTCTTTCGGTGTTCGACTCGGACTCAGACTTGAGCCGGCTGAGATCGGGCTAAGAAAAGAGGAGATCATCAATCTCCTGTTTGGACTAGGCAACACCACGGATAACTTCAATCAGCATCTGACGCGGCAGGCCCGATCCCCTAGAGTTCGACTAAGATGCGGCCCAGAGCCGCTCGAGATTAGATCTAGGGAGGTCAGAGTTCTAATCACCCCCATCAACTACTCTAATTCCGACTCTATGTCGGCAGCAATTTGGCAAGCTTCTCTCCACCATGCGGTCTTCATGGCATAAAAAGGCTCTACTCCTACTTAGGAGGCACGCCGACTACGCAAGCAGCAAGAGGAGGAGACTCGCCGACTGCGAGAACAATAGGAGGAAGAAGCAAGACACCTACACACCGAACACGACGCTCGCAATGACGATCTGTGTAGAGCTGGGCAGACTGCTCAACAGCAAATCCTCCAAACCCGAGTCGGCGACCACGACGTCTTCGTAACACCTCAGCAAAATGTTGTCGCTGCTGCACCTCTACTGGACACACTCCAATTTGGGCCTGATCACCAAGCCACCCCGACTATAGCAAGGATAAAAGCCATGATCACCACTGCTACATGTTAGCAGCACCAACAGTCAGGCGATACCCTCATACCGATTGACCGGTCGGCTTCTCCAACAGCAGTCTCATCCGCCTCGACACGACGCCGAGCGGTTAGCTCCAGTCAGCCGCACACGGAGTCACGCCAAACGTCACTCAACAACCCCAACAATGACCAGCAACGTCGGCATCAAAATGACCGTCGAGACAACCAGGATCTCCGAGGCCGACTACGACGTGATCTTTGGTGAGACATCAACGCACGGTGCCGAGAACAAGAGGAAGATGAGCAGTGCCGACTGGAAGACGAGAATGAGCGCTTTGGCCTCCACCATGAGCGGTTTCACTGCCCCAGTCGGAGTCAAAGTCCTCATGCAGATGAAGGAGTACCAGCCTTCACCCAGCAGCTACAATGGGTCGACTGGCCATTAGGTTTTAAGCCGACTGGAATCGAGAAGTATGACGAGAAGACCAATCCTGAGTCCTAGCTCACGGTCTAGACTCTGGCGATCCGAGCAGCTGGAGGAGATCACAAAGCCATGGCTAACTACCTCCCAGTCGCTCTAGCCAACTCGGTGAGGACATGGCTAACAGGACTCCCAAAGTGGTCAATCGGCTCCTGGGGTGAACTCCGGGAACGATTATTGTAAACTTCCAGGGAACTTACGAGAGGCCATCTTCTGAGCATGATCTCTATCAGTTGCACCAAAGGAAGAACGAGTCTCTGCGTGTCACACCTCGAAATTCACCACCGAAATTCTGAACATTCATGTGTATTAAATCACTATCCAGGAAAGCTAGGGTACACAAATCCAAGTTGCCATACAGAGTGCATCTTACAAACAGAGTGAAATTATATTACATAAATGCAGCGAAAAAAGGTAAAATAAAATCTATAAACAACGGGCCAAGCAACAACTTCCATCCCACAAGCACCTTGACGGCGGAGCCAGCCTAGTCCTCTAGGTGATCATCATCAGACGCGTACTCCGGCACTGAGAGGGGGAAAAAGGGAGCAAGGCTGAGTACCACCCACAGTACTCAACAAATCACACCTACAAAGATGCATAATGCATAGGAGACAAAGACAGGCTAGGGGTGTATTTGCGTAAAAGCAGTTGTAAACAGTTGTAGTTTGCAAATGATAAAAGGTTGGTTAATTAATCAGTATTAAACCTCCACTGATATGTGTTACACCACATTAACCAGGCCCCACTGATCAACGTTACACCACGTTAACTAGGCCCCACTGATCAACGTTACACCACGTTAACCAGGCCCAAACCATCCACCTGAACTATACCAGTTCCACCAAGTCAAGTTAATTTTGAAAAGTGAGACTAATCACGGTGAGTCTTGACCAACATGCCCATGACCGCGGGTGTGGCTATTCGAATAGATTTAACTCTGATCAGAGGTGTAAACTGGACCCACAAGACACAACCCCACACACGTTCCCGTGTGCCGGTGCATCACCACGATACCCCGTAAGAGGCTATGACAGGACCGTTTACGCAATCTCTCCCAAACCATCCACACCACGCTGAGGTTGCACCTGCCGCTAGGATACCCCACATTGGCCAGGCTACCCCCTTGTGTGACAATGGATCTGTAAGCCAATTAACCCTACCCCAGGCCGACCCAACTCCATCACGCCCATCCTCACCATCGGTGCTTAGGAGAGGGAGAAGAGACGCTACAAGCCCAGCCGTTGCCCACGTTGGCTTGTGGAAAGTACGAGTAATTGGCCAAGGGGTTCCCGTGAACCGGTCCTTAATTGCCATGGGTGCGACCAGTAAAACCATGCACCCACAGCCCACCATTTAGGCCCAATTTTAGTAATTTAACATTGACGTAACCAAAGTTCAATTTTCCAACATTGAGTCAAACCAAATAAAGATAATATTTAATTCCCAAGTGAACTAAGTTGCCAAGAATGGCTATGCATCCTAGGAATAGTAATCTATTCATGTTATTACCTAGGTGACAAGGAGTCAGGTTCAAGCAATAAGGCATAGTCCTATCCATATATAGGTTATAACCCATCCACATGAAATAATGAATTTATGAAGTTTATTTAAGTAAACAAAGCATTTTAGTGAAAAATGAGTACAAAATGATCAAGATTTCAGTGCGACTTGCCTTGCTCTGGCTCGACGTACTCGGCTACGACCTCGTAGTGCACTGGAGAATCGACGGCGTCGGATTCTATCACCGACAATACACAAACAATTAAAAACAGTACATGTGGGCAACCAAACATGAGCTCAAAATATTTTTAATGAATTGTTGGCATTTTTCTGGATTTAATGAAATTTGAATGGACCTAATCCGGGCTCGTATGAATTAGTTATGAATTGCTGAAGTTTTACTGTTATTTCCAATGCAAAACTAATTACTAAACGATTTATTGCACAATTATCCCATTTAATGCATCACTGGACCGGGGAGCCGGCGCCGACAGGTGGGTCCCATAGGTTAGCGGTGCAGGAGAGGACGGCGCACGGTGGACCGAGTCCACCGTGGCCCGACAGGAGGCGGCCACGCGACGGGGCGAGCGCGCACCCGCGGGGAGGCTACACGGCTGGTCCAAATCTGCCCCGAGGCAGATCGGACGGCCCCGGACAAATGGGGACTCGCCCCCGCCGGCACGGCCACGCCGCAGCGGGGCGAGTGGCCCGATGGTCACCGCCGGCAACCATCCGGCCCCTGGCTGACGGCGGTGAGCCGTGGGACGAAGTGAGGAAGGTGAGGGAGGGCTCACCGAGGAGTCACAATGATCGGAAGGCGGCGAACGGCGACGAACAGAGGTGATCGACGGCGGCAGAGGTATGGGATAACGGTGAAGGCGGCGTCCCGGTAAAGATCTCCGATGACGGAGGCACGGCCTAGGCTAAGGAGGTCTTGGCGAAGGTAAAGGAGGGATTTAGAGCCGAAATGGCGAAAGAGATCGACAGGAAAACGCGGCCAAATGCCGGTGGAATGTCTTACCGAGGAGGACGACGGCGAGCTTGGGTCTCCGACGGCATAATGACTCTCAGATGCGGTGGCCTGGCGTCATACGCGTGCGGCAGAACTGGCAGTGGCTAGCGCGCGGTTTGGCGGCGGCTGGTGGCTGGAGGCGACGGAGCACAGCAGCGGCTCTGGTTTACACGGCGCGGTGTGTTAAGGAGCTCGGGAGGCATCGGGGTTTGAGGGGAAAGGAAGAGGAGAATACGGCGAAGGTTTTTATGTGCTCGGGCGGGAGAGATCATGGCCGAACGGCTCCAATTTCGCACTGGATTGAGGGCGACGGCAGTGGAGTCGTGCACGCGATTCTCACGCGAGAGGGAGTGGCAGCGGCGGAGAACGTGGGGGAGTGGGTGCGGACCAAGTCCACCCTCGTTTGAACCAGGAGCGGGCGCGTGGGGAGGCGGGACGCGACGCTGATCGGATGGCGGAGGGGAAATTTTCCCCTCCGCCCGATCCGGACGGAGGTAGGGGAAAGAGAAGATAGGCGGGCCTGGCCTATCAGTGGGGGAGACGCACGAGCAAGCGGGCGAGCGTCTGACGGCAGGGCCCACAATGAAGCGAGAGAGAGAGCAGTGCGGGCGGCTGACCGATGGGCCCGCGGGAAGATGCACGGCATGCGCGGGCCGCGTGGCAGGCCAGGAGCAGTGCTGGGCCGGCGGCCCAGCGGGAGGAAAAAGAAGGAAAAAAGGAAAATGGAAAGAAAGGAAAAGAGAAAAGGTTTTTCGATGAAAATTAAATTCCGATAATCGTTTTTGATTTATTAAAAATAGTTCCAGTGCTCTAAAAATTCAGATAAAAATCCTGTTAATATATTTTGGCCAGGGGAATATAGGAAAAATATTCCTAGCCACAGTAATTTATTATTTTGCATTTTTCACATTTATTTAATTCCTTTAGCCATTTAATTTATTTTATTTTTTTTTCTCTTGAGCATTTTCTCAGGTAATATTTTTGTGTTGCTAAAATTAGGGTGTGACTTTGCGCGAGTTCATCAAGAAGTTTTCTGAGAAGCGGAACTCGATCCCAATGATCAAGGACGTGGTCGTCATCGCCACCTTCCATAAGGGGGTCAAAGTTCAGTTGGAAACCTTCCGCTTCTGTGAAGGTTCTTTTTGATATGGCGAACAAGCACGCCGACTCGGCCGACGCGGTCGCTCAGGCTCTCGATGACAAAAATGAGCCCTAGCAGAAGGATAGGAAACACAATGATGGGCTGACACAGAACAAATCCGGCAACCACAAGCAGAAGTCGGATAACGAGGTGGCCACCATGGAGCGTACACGGCTGCGACCCTCGAGGAATAATGAATACCAAAAAGTGATGAATGGGCCATGCCCATTTCATCCAAAGGGCAAGCACGCGGCTAAGGACTACTTCATGCTTAAGAAGTTTGCTTTCGAGCAAGCTTCATTATCTAGCGCCTATAAAGACAAGCCAGATTCGGGCACAACCAGTGATTACTAAGATCCCCAAGCTGAGCTCAACCACATCTTTGGAGGGCTATCTGCATATTAGCCCAAGAGGAAGCAGAATCTTACAGCACGTGAAATCAACTCGGTCTCTACAGTAGATGCCCCTCAATACCTGCGCTGGTCAGAAACACCAATCACGTTTGACCGCATTGATCATCCCGATCAGGTTACTCATCCAGGACGCTATCCACTCGCCCTAGACCTAGTCGTCAGGAGCATCAAATTAAAGAAGGTTCTCATTGATAGAGGCAGCGCTCTCAACATTCTGTTCACCAAGACCCTGGACGAGATGAAGATCCCTCGTTCAGAGCTATGGCCGAGTACAACGCCCTTCCACGGGGTAATCCCCGGTCTATCTTCTACTTGTTAACGCCAAAATTTGGCACGGCTCATATCAGATTCGGTAAAGAAAGAAGCTATATCAATCGGAGGAAAGTAATCCAGAAGAAGCCGGATTTGAGAAGGAATCGTGAAGACCACGTTATGGCAGTTATTTATCTTATCTATTAGATAGTTTTATCTTTTAGGAAACCTGATCTCTTGTTCGATCGGGTCTGTTAGTTTTCCTTTTCTAGTTAGGAAAGTCCTGTTCCGTAGCCGATCAGGACTCTATCCACCTGGGCTATAAATATGTGCGCCCGGATACATTGTAAAGGATCTCTCGATCAATCAAATTCGGAGCATCGCCACCCTTTTCGACGGGTTCTTGCTGCTCGAGCCGGGCTGCATCGGTTAGGTCCGAACTCCTGCGAGAGGGTAAGACTCGTCACCCCTTACCCAGGTGTATCTACTTTGTCTACGGCTGCATCAGTTTAGTTTGATCTCTTAGGCTGAGTCGGTATACCACATCACGCGTGCATAGTTTTCATTGGGTTACTGGGTATAGTTTATCGTCAGTTTGTGCTGCATCGGTTGGGTCGACTACTAAACTGAGCGATAAGTTGTTCCTGCTAGGCATGATTTCTGTGCAAGCGTCTTATCGAATGTATAGCCGGTAAGTTATCATATACATCACGATTGCATTAGATCTATCGGCTCATCGAGGTTCTTTTTATCATTATTAATCTTGTGCTGCATCAGTTAAGTTTGGAACTACTAGTATTGATAGTGATAGATTTATCCTTGTTGAGTCGATAGTTTTATGCGATGTTTTTATCAGAGTGCTTAGCCGATAAGTTATCTTTTTATAGCCGACTGCATTGTCCGATTGATTATTATTTTGCTTATCTACTTTATCGTCGGCTCCTAGCCGATGTCCATGTGTTATTATTGGCAGTCGGCTAGCTTATTATTTGTTTATATTATCATCTACTCTATCATCGGCTCCTTAGCCGATGGCTGGTTTATTATCTGTTTATAGTATCATCCATGCTACCATCGGCTTCCTGGCCGATGTGCAAGTGCTACTGGTAGATGAGCAAGTACCCGGGAACGGGCATGAGCGAGGACCCGGGCGCGGACACGACCAAGGACCCAGGCGCGGGCACGACCAAGGACCCGGGCACGAGCATAGAGTACCCGGACGCGGGCACGACCAAGGGTCCGGGCGCGGGCACGAGTGACGACTCGGGCACGGGCACGAGCAGGGGCCCGGGCACGGATACCTGTTTATTTTATCACCGGCCGATTATCACTTTGGCAATCGGCTAGTTTACTATTGACTTATATCGTCATCGGCTTCTAGCCGATGTGCAAATTACTACTGGCTATCGGCTGATAGGACTATCACTGGCCGATCGGTTTACTGATCTAATTTTTTTTCTCCTTGTCAATTGCGGGGTCAAATTGACTGGCACGCCTGCGAATCTCAAATATTTTAGGACCTCCACTGGAGCTAAGCAGAACTCCCAGGCCTTCGCGTGTCACCAAGACGCCGAACGGCCCCGGCGGGTTTTCGGTGTCAACACGTTTTTGGCACTCCTGGTGGGACACAGAACTTCGACATGGCTGGAAAAGAGGTCAGCAAAGATGATACAATCCCAGTTACAATGGAAGACTTGACCGAAGAACAGAGACAACAAGTGGAGCAGAACATCGATGATTTTCGGAAGCTTTGTCTAGACTCCTTCGGTATGACAGATCAAGGGCCGATTCAGAAGTCGCAATTTCCAAAGCCTGTTCTGATTGATGAATCGAGCCATACATCATCTGCAAGTTCACAGAAGCAACTTCAAGACATGGTTAATGAAGCAGTTCATCATGCATTGATCGATCAATCTGGGATATTGGTGAACACATTACAGAACTTGATCAAGAAGGTAGTGGAGCCGATTCAGCTGGCTGGGGGGCAACAAGATGGAATTCCTCAAGGATATCATCAAACTGCGTACTATGGGGGGCATCAACAGAGTTATCCAGGAGCTGTCCCTGAGTACAAATATCAGAGAGAATATCAGAGGCAGAATCGGCTACCAACTCCACCTCTGCGTTATCACATCGAAGATCCAAGGGAAGAAGATTGGACAGCAAGAATCACAGAGGTGGTGAGAGAACAATTCAGTCTAAGACCGAAGGAAACATTTAGGTATCAGCCTCCATATCCAGATTGGTTTGATAGAATTCCATTACCGCGCCGATACAGAGTACCAGACTTCTCCAAATTCTCAGGGCAAGATGATGTATCTACAGTAGAGCATGTCAGCCGATTCTTGGCTCAGTGTGGGGAGGCATCGGCTGAAGAAGCTTTGAGAGTTAGATTTTTCCCACTGTCGCTATCCGGATCGGCCTTCACATGGTTTTCTTCGTTACCACCAAATTCAGTCTGGGGTTGGGCCGATTTGGAAAAGCAATTCCACAAATATTTCTTTACTGAGATTCAGGAGATGAGCTTAATAGATTTAACATCGGTAATACAGAAGCCGAATGAATCAGTCGCAGAATATATCCAGCGGTTTCGTGATATTAGAAGCCGATGTTATAGTTTAAGTCTGGACGATGCACAGCTGGCTGAGTTAGCATTTCAAGGTTTGTTGGCTCCGATCAAGGAAAGATTTTCATCAAAAGATTTGGAGAGCCTAGCACACCTAGTACAAAAGGTATCGGCTCATGAAAGCCGATTTCAAGAGGCCAGGAAGGAATATTGAGGCCCAAACAGAAGAAGAATTTTGAAGTTTGATAACAAACTCCGAAATAGGGGGGCATGTGTTAACGCCAAAATTTGGCACGGCTCATATCAGATTCGGTAAAGAAAGAAGCTATATCAATCGGAGGAAAGTAATCCAGAAGAAGCCGGATTTGAGAAGGAATCGTGAAGACCACGTTATGGTAGTTATTTTATCTTATCTATTAGATAGTTTTATCTTTTAGGAAACCTGATCTCTTGTTCGATCAGGTCTGTTAGTTTTCCTTTTCTAGTTAGGAAAGTCCTGTTTCCGTAGAAACCGATCAGGACTCTATCCACCCGGCTATAAATATGTGCGCCCGGATACATTGTAAAGGATCTCTCGATCAATCAAATTCGGCGCATCGCCACCCTTTTCGACGGGTTCTTGCTTCTTGAGCCGGGCTGCATCGGTTAGGTCCGAACTCCTGCGAGAGGGTAAGACTCGTCACCCCTTACCCAGGTGTATCTACTTTGTCTACGGCTGCATCATCAGTTTGAATCTCTTAGGCTGAGTGGTTATACCACATCACTGCGTGCATAGTTTTTCATCGGGTTACTGGGTATAGTTTATCGTCAGTTTGTGCTGCATCGGTTGGGTCCGACCTACTAAACTGAGCGATAAGTTGTTCCTGCTAGGCCGATGTTTCTGTGCAAGCGTCTTATCGGAATGTATAGCCGTTAAGTTATCATATACATCACGATTGCATTAGATCTATCGGCTCATCGAGGTTCTTTTATCATTATTAATCTGTGCTGCATCAGTTATGTTTGAACTAAGGGCACGACCAAGGGTCCGGGCGCGGGCACGAGTGACGACTCGGGCACGGGCACGAGCAGGGGCCCGGGCACGGATGCCTGTTTATTTTATCACTGGCCGATTATACTTCGGCAATCGGCTGGTTTACTATTCACTTTATATCATCGGCTTCTAGCCGATGTGCAAGTTACTAACTGGCTATCGGCTGACAGGACTATCACTGGCCGATCGGTTTACTGATCTAATTTTTTTTTCTCCTTGTCAATTGCGGGGTCAAATTGACTAGCACGCCTGCGAACCTCAAATATTTTAGGACCTGCACTGGAGCTAAGCAGAACTCCCAGGCCTTCGCGTGTCTCCAGACGCCGAACCAGATCGTCGGCCCTCGGCGGTTTTCGGCGTCAACACTACTCCACTCAGACAGATAACTCTGCTGGTTACTTTTGGCACGCGGAATAATTTTCGCACCGAGAATATCTGCTTCGAGGTTGCCGACTTCGAGACCGTGTATCACGCCATACTCGGACGGCCGGTGCTAGCCAAGTTCATGGCAGTGCCACATTATACCTACATGATGCTCAAGATGCCAGGGCTAGCCAGAGTTCTTTCTATTCGCAGCAATGTCAAACAAGCCTTCACCTGTGACAAGGAGAGCTGCGAGCTGGCTCAATCTCAAGAAGCGGCAGTCGGGCGCAACAACATTCAACTATCCGCTACAACTCCATGCGAGGATGACCAGGTTCTGGCCAAAAAGGCAGCCAAGTCAGTTATTTCAGCAGATTCTGAAACCAAGAAGATCCCCCTGGACCCTTCCGACCCCTCCAAAACTGCTCTTGTCGGGACAGGACTCGACCCCAAATAGGAAGACGTGCTTGTCACCTTCCTCTAGGCGAATAGGGACATATTCGCTTGGAAACCTTCCGGCATGTCTGGTGTACCAAGGGAGGTGATCGAGCATTCCCTCAACGTCAGGCCGGACGCCAAGCCAGTCAAACAACGGCTATGGCGCTTCGCATAAGACTGCAAAGATGTTATTTGGGAGGAGATAACCAAGCTCCTTGCAGCCGGGTTCATCAAAGAGGTCTACCACCCGGATTGGCTGGCAAACCCAGTCCTAGTCCGAAAGAAGAATGGTAAATGGCGCATGTGCGTCGACTACACTGACTTAAATAAGGCGTGCCCCAAAGATCCATTTGGTCTACCTAGAATAGATCGGGTGGTGGATTCAACTGCGGAGTGCGCACTTCTCAGCTTTCTTGATTATTACTCGGGATATCACCAAATCAGCCTAAAGGAGGAGGACTGCCTTAAGACTTCTTTCCTAAAGTCTTTCATCATGCTGTTTGGAGCATATTGCTATATCACTATGCCGTTCGGGTTGAAAAACGCTAGAGCAACATAACAACGAGCAATTCAGCGATGTTTACACACTCAACTCAAGCATAATGTGGAGGCATATGTCGATGACATGGTGATCAAGACAAAGTCCAAAGACCTCATCACTGACTTGGAAGAAACTTTCCAAAGCCTTTGGAGATTCAAGATGAAGTTGAATCGAAAAAAGTGCGCTTTCGGTGTACCGTCCGGAATGCTACTCGGCTTCATTGTATCGCATCGAGGCATCGAGGCCGATATAGAAAAAATTAATGCTATCATGAACATGGCACCCCCAACTAGCCAGAAGGATGTCCAAAAGCTGACAGGGTGCATGGCGGCACTCGGCCGATTCATCTCCCAACTTGGTTAACGGGGCATGCCCTTTTTCAAACTACTGAAGAAAGCGAACAATTTTCAATGGACACCTAAAGCCCAGCAAGCCTTCGAAGACTTCAAAAAATTTCTCACATCACCACCAGTGTTGGCGTCACCTATGCCCCAGGAACCACTAATGTTATACTTGGTGGCAACCACTCAAGTAGTCAGCACCCGTGCTAGTAGTCGAGAGATCAGAGCCAGGTCATATACAGAAAATTCAACGGCCAGTCTACTTCATCAGGGAGGTCCTAGCCGACTCCAAGATGAGGTATCCTCAAGTCCAAAAACTGTTATATGGCCTACTCATCACTGTCCGGAAGTTGGTGCACTATTTTCAGTCGCATCAAGTCACCATTGTCACATCATATTCACTCAGGGATGTCCTACACAATCGCGAGGCCATTGGCAGAATGGCTAAATGGGCGGTCGAGTTGATGGTATTTGACATCATTTTTCAGCCATGGACAGCAATCAAATCTCAAGCTCTAGCCAACTTTGTGGCCGAGTGGACAGAAGTTCAGATGACTACAAACACAGACAAGCTAGAGTACTGGATGATGTACTTTGACAATTCTTTATGGATCGGCGGCGTGGGGGCTGGCGTCGTGTTGATGTCACCCACTGGCAAATAACTCAAGTATGTCCTCCAGATTTACTTTCTGGCTTCCCACAATGTTGCCGAGTATGAGGCACTTATCCACAGGCTTCGCATCGCCATATCACTCGGCATCCGTCGACTGGTGTTGCGCAGAGATTCTCAACTCGTGGTCAGCCAAGTCATGAAAGACTGGACATGTCTTGACGACACTATGGCGGCGTATTGTCAGGAGGTTAGAAAGCTGGAAAACAAGTTCGACGGGCTGGAGATAACTCATGTATTATGACAATACAACGATGCTACAAACGAATTGGCCAACATGGGATCCAAACGAGAAGTGGTCCCAACTGGGATTTTTTTTGAACAACTACTGGAGCCATCAGTTAAGAAGAAAGCAGTGCTTGAACAGTCGAGGGCTAAACCTACCCCAGCAATAAATGAAGTACTAATCATCTCTCATGATTGGTAGACTCCAGTTCTTAAATTCCTTTTGAATGACGAACTCCCAGAAGAACGCAGTGAAGCCGAACGGATCAAGCATCGAAGCAAATGTTTCCTAGTAGTCAAAGAAGACCTGTACCACAGAAGCACATCTGGGGTCCTCATGCGCTGTGTCACACCCGAGGAGGGCAAGTAGATTTTGCAATCAATCCACTCGGGTATCTGTGGCAACCATGCCGCATCCAGGACGTTACTCGGAAAGGCTTACAGGCAGGGTTTTTTTTGGCCGACTCTAGTAACTGACGCTAAAGATATAGTTTGCACATGCAAGGGATGCTAATTCTATGCAAGATCAACACATCTTCTAGCTCAAGAACTTCAAACAATTCCACTTTCTTGGCCCTTTGTAGTTTGGGGACTCGACATGGTCGGCCCGCTCAAAAAAGCACCAGGAGGGTTCACACAATTGTTTATCATAGTGGATAAATTCACAAAGTGGATTGAGGCAAAACCCATTGCTACCATAACAGCTGCATGAGCAAAGGACTTCATCATGTGTATTTTATACCGATTTGGGTTTCCTAACCCCATCATAACGGACAATGGTACTCAGTTAACAGGCGTCGTATTTCAAGATTTCTATGGCAATATTGGTATCAAGATCTGTTATGCTTCTATGGCATACCAACGAAGTAATGGGCAGGTCGAGTGTGCTAATGGCATGGTCTTCCATCCGTTCTCTGGTCTCTAAGAACCATGGTTAGTCAGGCAATTGGGCAATTCCCTTTCTTCCTAGTCTATGGTGCGGAGGCTATGTTACCAACTGAGTTGGAGTTCAGCTCTCCGAGAGTTCAGGCCCACTCATCTAGTCGGCAAGGTATCTTCAAGGCCTACGTCGTTATCACAGTCAAAATGTACATGGCCGCGCCCTTTTGGTGGGAGATCTCATCTTGAGAAAAATACAAACCACCAAAGATAGGCATAAACTATCCCCTCTGTGGGAAGGGCCATTCATTATCGCTGAGGTGACTTGTCCGGGTGCCTACCGATTGAAGGCTGAAGACGGTGCCCTTGTCAGCAACTCATGGAATATAGAACAACTACATCCTTTCTATACCTGAGTTTTGTATTTCCTATATATATGTACAAAGTCTTTTCTCTGACTCACTACATCGCTTGTTTCAACCGAGTAATGAGTCGGGGGCTGCATGTATTATGTGCCTTGTTAATAAAATACGAGCTTGTTTTATTTCAGTTATGAAGTTTTACAATGATTATGCTAAGTTTGCCCGACTATAGCTTTTAGAAGTGAACGCTTTTTCTTAAGTTCCTATCGATCTACTCGGGGTAGATAACATAGTCAGGTAAAGCTAATGATAACTAAGAATAAACAAGTACTCGGTAGCATTTTACAAGATATATACATGTTTTCACCATAGTTATATATATACACCGACTGCATAATTGTTTTGTCTCTACATACCCAAGTCTTTTGTGATTGCCTCTGCAGTTGCCCTTGCCTGGCTGATCAACTTCAGTGCCTCTTCAAGTGTTGTCTCTTCGGCACAACCCTCACCAATGGCCTCGATATCTACCTTTGGGTAGATCGATTTGGTCATAGCGAGGGTTTGGGCAACATTGACAGCGACACACTCATCCGAGTACTTTTTCAAGATGATCGGGCCTTCGCTAAGGTGTGCCTGCACCTGGGAGATTGTACTGGAGCTAGTCCCAGCATGGTGAGGCTCCATAATGTCAAGTTGCCCTTTCACGGATTCGACAAAAATTTCCTGTAACTCCTTGACAACCTTGATCTCCTCCACAAAGGCGTTGAATTGGGTCTGGGCATTGGCTTTCGAGGCTATTCAGATTCATCGACAAGTACACTTGTTAGCCAAAAAATGCAGTCGGAGCAACAAAAAGACAGGATAAGGTTATTGTCAGGGAGGAGGCTTACTCACATAGTTGGCCTCCACTTTGGCTTTGGCCTTCTCCAATTTGGCTTTGGACTTCTCAACTTCCTTTGGCTTAATCTCTTGTTGTTTCCTCTCCTCTGCTTGGGTTTTCAATTCGACTTCGAGGGCTGCAAATCAGAATAGTCAAGAACTCGAGATTGTAGTCAGAACTCAACAAGGCAGTCGGGAATCAACAAAGCGGAGAGATATACTCGGGATTTACTCGGGAGGATAACACAGAAGACTTACTTCTAATCTTTACTGCTAGAGCCCACTTTTCGTCCCCGAGTTGATCTACTGCTCCCTTTAGCCAAGTTTCCTTCTCCTGGCTAGTCCGTTCCAGGTCGTCCTTGGTGGCCTGGAGCTGGCCCAGTCGTTGGAGGTGGGGGGCGAGATGGGTTAGGACCTTGTTCACTTTCTCTGAGCGATCGATAATCTTCTGCTCAGAGCAAAATAGAGTCAAATGGTGGAGTACTAGATTAAGGAGAACCGTCAAAAACTCAACATGGCAAGATTTGCTACGTACCTGGACTTCCCGGGACGTGGCGATTGCGGCATGAAGAAGAACTTCACGCTCCCTTGACGCGGCTTATTCATCATGCTCGTAGCTCTCCGCAACTCCCTTAGGGGATACCCAATGGAACATTCTCGGGAAGTTGCGAGGAGGGGGCTTCGAGCCAGGGGATGTCTACCTCATCAGAATATGATGATGATATGAGTGGCGATGGGGTCCTGGCTCTGGACACGGTGGCTACTGGGGCTTCAGCGATTTGCTCAGGGGTTGGAGTAGCAGCTTCCGCGCTCGCCCCTTGGTCGGCCGGCACTAGTGGTCCTGCTGTCAGGACTGCTTCAACCTCTACAACTGGGGTGGCCTCTAGCTCGGCAGATGAACTTGTCGGTGCTGGCTCGGCTGGGGATGGCTCGGTAATAGGAGCAGCTGGCACTGTCCCCTTGGGATCAATGTTAACTCGCTTCCTGCACAGTGAGTCAAATATCAAGATACTATCACATCATTCAAGATTCTTGGAAGATTGAAGATTTTTACCCCTTGGAAGTCTTGAACTTCCACGAGGGGGCTCCTGAAGATATCGGTGGTGGAGAGCTGCTGGCTATCGGGCTAGTCGGTGCGGCAGTCAGTGGTGGCATTTTACCTCTAGACGTCTCTATTTCTAGCGCAGCTGACTGGGGCGTCAAGGTACTTGGTGGCGCTGCCCTTGGGCTCGATGTTACTGATCTCGTACTCAATGGCAGCCTTGGCCTCGATGTTGCTGAGCTCAGTGGTGCTAGCCTTGAGCTCGATGTTGCTGGCCTTGGACTTGAAAGAGAGAAGGCTCGGGCTTGGCAGCCTGGGGGCTAAACTA
The DNA here is from genome assembly GCA_003991445.1 of Oryza meyeriana var. granulata. Lineage (NCBI taxonomy): Eukaryota > Viridiplantae > Streptophyta > Magnoliopsida > Poales > Poaceae > Oryza > Oryza meyeriana. The sequence goes on along the minus strand of RYFJ01000828.1, from coordinate 93,758 downwards.
GTGGGGTCTTTGATCTTTAGACTCCTTCGTGCTGCGCTCAGTTTGCTTGCTCTTTTCTTGCCCGGATCTTCGATGGTTTCTCCCAGCTCTCTTGGAGCTAGGTTGAGTAGCAGAAGGGCTTGCCGGCCTCTTCTTCGTTTGGTGGCCGACAGGGTTTGGGAATCATCATCAAATTCCGCACAATCCTGCAAATGTTTTAACAACATACATCATACATTGGAGGACAATTCCAGACAAATGTCCACAGATGTTTATCACCAATGGATAGCAATTCCAAATCAGCTTTGCAAGATTACCTATGACCAAGGCCTTTTCTAGCTATAAGCTGCAGTGGCGCGCTCGGTGTCTTCTGTCTCTACAACCCCGTTGACAAAAAAGCCGAGCAAGGAGTCAGTCATCTTGTTCGCATCAGTCAAGTCTGGGTATTCTCGGCTGGGATCATTTTTGCCCTGGTAATCCCAGCCGAAGTGGCTTCTCAGCTTTAGAGGCCTGGTGCGGCGGTTCAAGAAACACCTCGCCACCCAGGGACCAATTAATCCTAATGTGGGGGCCATGGGCCCTGGATACCTCATCACAAGCATATGGGCCACTCAGATAGAGGATGGGCCAAGACTTGTAATTAGAGATATAGTGTCACCCGGCAGACATTGCCTTGTACAATAAGGAATATACAGTCCTAGTCGGGTAGATTGTATCTCTAAGAGGAGATCCCTTGGCCGTATCCGGCTGGGACTCCTACCTTGTACCCCTGTCCCCCAGTATAATAAGGGGAGGCAGGGCGCCCCTTGAGGCCACGAGCTCATAGAAGCAGATACAAATCCTCAAAGGAATAACACCACAACTGGACGTAGGGTAGTACCTCACATCGAGGGCCTGAACCAGTATAAACCTCTCCTTGTTCCTTTGCAATCCACCGAGTTTCCATTTGCCGAGTAGCCCCATATTCATATTGCCAATGTAAAAAATCGATAGTTGGCACGCCAGGTAGGGGTCTTTCAACGAGATCTACATCAACAATCTCGATGAATCCAACAACAGGAGTCGACAGCAACAAATTCTCCCCTGGAGACACAATAACCTTTGGAAGCCTCGACTTTGTCACCGACCAGATCGGCAATCTCACCTTGGCGACGCAGATCCAATCCAACCGGCCAAGGAACCAGCCGACTCCGTGCCAATCAGCTCACAAGACGCTGCACCAACTATCATCAATCTAATGCAGCAATCTTCTACTTCGCCAAGACACAGGACAACTCTCTCCTTCGGTGTCCGACTAGTGCTAGGCCTTGAACCAGCCAAAGTTGGGCTAGGAAGGGAGAGATCGTCAATTTCCCATGTAGATTCAGTGACGCCGCAGATCTACACTTCATGCGGCAGACCCAATCCCCACAGTTCAGTTTGGACATGGCTCAAAGCCGCTCCAGATTGGATCCAGGGAGGTCAAAGTCGTTCTTACTCCGATGAACTACTCGGACTCCGACTCCAGGTCAGACAACAGTTCGAACACTAGTTCGGACTCCAGTCTAGCGAGTTTCCTTTTGCCCCGCGAGGTCTCATGGCTTCAACTCCCTCCACCGGAGGTACGCCGACTACAAGCGAGGAGCAACAAGAGGAGGCGTGCCGTCTATCCCCACTACGCAACAGGAGGAGCAGATCGCGAGGCCGGTCGTAATGACGGGCTACGCAAGCTGGGCGAACCGCTCAGCAAAACAGATCCTCTAGACAAAAGTCGGCGACCATGATGTCTTCGTCAACCACAACAGAACGTCGTGGCGCCAACCCTGCTGGACAAGCTCCAACTCAGGCCTGATCACCAGGCCACCCCGACTATCGCCAAGATCAAGGCGATGATTACAGCTGCTGCCTGTCAATAGGAATAGTAGTCGGGTGACACACTTGTACCGACCAACCGGTCAGGTTCTCCGGCGGTAGGCTCATCTACGTCAGCACGACGCCGGGCGGCTGGCTCTAGTCAGCCACACGAGGAATCGCGGCAAACATCACTTGGCGACACTAACAACAACAATCGGCGACGTCACCAGTACGATTGCCGGTTCAACCAAGACCTCTAAGTTCGTCTACAACGCGACCTCTGATACGACATCAATGCCCGGTGCTGTCAACATGAAGAAGACGAGCGCCGCCGATTGGAGGATAAGAACGAGCGTTTCGGTCTTCACCATGAGTGGTTTAACCGCCACGGTTGGAGCTAGAGCCCTCATGAAGATGAAGGTGTTCCAGCTTTCACCCACGAGCTACAGGATGTCGACGGGCCGTCGGGCTTCAAGCCTACGGGGATCAAGAAATACGATGGCGAAACCAACCCCGAGTCCTGGCTCACCGTATACACCCTAGCAATTCGAGCTGCCGGAGGTGACCATAAAGCCATGGCTAATTACCTCCTGGTCGTCCTGGCCGACTCAGTGAGGACATGGCTAACAGAGCTCCTGAGGCAGTCGATTGGTTCCTAGGGAGAACTCAGTGAGTGGTTCATCGCTAACTTTCAAGGGACCTACAAGAGGCCGTCTTTCGAGCATGATCTATATCAACTACACTAGAAGAAGAAGGAGTCTCTACGCGACTTTATCAAAAGGTTCTCCGAGAAGCGCAACCAGATCCCAATGATCAAGGACGAGGCTGTCATCGCTGCCTTCCGCAAGGGAGTAAAGGACGCCCTGTTCATCACGAAGTTCACTTGGAAGCCTCCAACCACCGTTCGGGCTCTCTTCGATATGGCAAACAAATACGCCGACTCAGCCGAAGTGGTCGCAGAGGCCCTCGATGAGAAGAAGGAGTCCTGGTAGAAGGACCAGAAGGCGAAAGCCGACAACGAGCCATTGCAAAACAAGGCCGGCATCCGCAAGCGGAAGTCGGACAACAAGGTGGCCAACATGGAGTGAACTCGGTCATGGCCCCAATGGAACAACGACTACCAGAAGGTCATGAATGGGCCATGCCCCTTCCACCGCAAAGGCAAGCACCTAGCCAAAGACTGCTTCATGCTCAAGAAGTTTGCCTCCGAGCAGGCTTCATCATCTGGTGCTGACAAGAGCAATGACAAGCCCGATCAGGACCCGGCCGACGATTTTCAAGATCCCCAGGCCGAGCTCAACCACATCTTTGGAGGGTCGTCTGCGTATGAGTCCAAAAGGAAGCAGAAACTGATGGCACGCGACATCAACGTAATCTCTACAGCAGACGCCCCCAGTATTTGCGCTAGTTAGAGACGTCCATCACGTTCACCCACGCAGATCATCCAGATCGGGTTTCGCACCCGGGACGCTATCCACTCGTCCTGGACCCGGTCATCAAGAACATCAAGTTGAAGAAGGTTCTCATACACGGAGGCAGCGCACTCAATATCCTCTTCACTAAGACCCTGGATGAGATGAAGATCCCTCGTTCAGATCTACGGCAGAGTACGGCGCCCTTCCACGGGATAATTCCCGGCCTATCTTCAACCCCACTCGGGCAGATAACTTTGCCGGTCACTTTCGGCACGCGGGATAACTTCCACACAGAAAACATCTGCTTTGAGGTCGCCGACTTCGAGACTGCGTACCACGCGATACTCGAACGGTCGGCGCTCTCAAAATTCATGGCTGTACTGCACTATACTTACATGGTGCTCAAGATGCCCGGACCAGCAAGAGTCCTCTCCCTCCGCAGCGATGTCAAGCAAGCCTTCACCTGCGACAAGGAGAGCTACAAGCTGGCTCAATCACAAGAGGCGGCAGTCGGACGCAACAGCATTCGGCAAGCCATCCCAACTGAAGTCGGGGATGGCCAAGTTCCGGCAAAAAAGCAGCGAAGTCGGGAATTTCAGCGGACTCTGACATGAAGAAGATCCCCCTGGACCCTTCCGACCCCTCCAAGACTGCTCTAGTCGGGATCGGACTCGACCCCAAATAGGAAGACGCGCTCGTCAGCTTCCTCCAAGCCAACAAGGATATCTTTGTGTGGAAACCGTCCGACATGCCGAGCGTACCAAGGGAGGTGATCGAGCATGCCCTCAATGTCAAGATAAACGCCAAGCCAATCAAGCAACGACTATGGCACTTTGCCCAAGACCGAAAAGATGCTATCCGGGAGGATATAACCAAGCTCCTCATAGCCGGGTTCATCAAAGAGGTCTATCACCCGGATTGGCTGGCAAACCCAGTTCTGGTCCAGAAGAAAAAGGTAAATGGCGCATGTTCGTCGACTACACCGATCTCAACAAGGCATGCCCCAAAGATCCATTTGGTTTACCGAGAATAGACCAGGTGGTGGATTCAACTGCGGGGTGCGAACTTCTCAGCTTTCTCGACTGTTACTTGGGATACCATTAAATCAACCTGAAGGAGGAGGACTGCCTAAAGACGTCTTTCATCACGCTGTTTGGAGCATACTGCTACATCACTATACCGTTCGGTTTGAAAAACGCTGGAGCAACATATCAACACGCAATTCAGTGGTGTCTGCACACTCAGATCGGGCGCAACGTAGAAGCCTACGTTGACGACGTGGTGATCAAGACCAAGTCCAAAGAAGACCTCATCGCTGACCTGGAAGAAACCTTCCAAAATCTTCGGAGATTCACGATGAAGTTGAACCCAGAAAAGTGCGCCTTCCGTGTGCCATCCGGCAAGTTACTCGGCTTCATCGTCTCGCATCACGGCATCGAGGCCAACCCGGAGAAAGTCAACGCAATCGTGAACATGGCACCCCCAACTAACCAGAAGGACGTCCAGAAGCTGACAGGCTGCATGGCGGCACTCAGCCAGTTTATTTCCCGACTAGGCGAACGGGGCATGCCCTTTTTCAAGCTATTGAAGAAAGCAGACAATTTCCAATGGACCCCTGAAGCCCAGCAAGCCTTCGAAGACTTCAAACAATTTCTCACATCACCTCCTGTGTTGGCGTCACCCATGCCCCAAGAACCACTAATGCTATATCTGGCGGCAACTACTCAGGTAGTCAACACGGTGCTGTTGGTTGAGCGATCCAAATAGGGTCATATCAAAAAAGTTCAACGGCCAGTCTACTTTGTCAGTGAGGTCCTTGCCGATTCGAAGATGAGACATCCGCAGGTCCAGAAGCTGCTGTACGGCCTACTCATCACTGTCTGGAAGCTGGTGCATTATTTCCAAGCACATCAAGTCACGGTGGTCACATCGTATCCACTCGGGGACGTCCTACACAATCACGAGGCCACCGGCCGAACTGTTAAATGGGCGCTCGAGTTGATGGCGTTCGATATCACCTTTCAGCCACGGACAGCAATCAAATCACAAGCTCTAGCCGACTTCGTGGACAAGTGGGCAGAGGTTCAAATGCCTATATCAACAGTGAAGCTAGAGTATTGGACAATGTACTTCGATGGTTCTCTACGGATCGGCGGTGCCAGGGCTGGTGTCGTACTGACGTCTCCCACCGGCAAAAAACTCAAGTACTTTCTACAAATCCACTTCCCGGTTTCCCACAACATTGCCGAGTACGAGGCACTTATCCAGGGGCTCTGCATTGCTATATGACTTGGCATACGCTGACTGGTTGTGCGCGGAGATTCTCATCTCGTGCTGAACCAAGTCATGAAGGACTAGACATGTCTCGATGATACCATGGCAGCATACTGTCAGGAGGTCCGCAAGCTGGAAAACAAGTTCGATGGGCTGGAGATAACACATGTCCTACGACAATACAATGATGCTGCAGATGAGTTGGCAAATATGGGATCCAAGAGAGAAGCGGTCCCGACAGGGGTCTTTGTCGAGCAACTTATGGAGCCATCAGTCAAGAAGAAACCAGTGCCGGAGCAATCGGGAGGCGAACCTACCTCGGTGACAAATGAGGTGCTGCACATATGTCAAGATTGGCGGACTCCTGTTCTCAAATTCCTCTTGGACGATGAACTCCCAGAAGATCGCAACCATGCCGAACAACTCAAACGTCGAAGCAAGAGTTTCCTAGTCATCGGAGAAGACCTGTACCGTAGAAGTGCATCCGGTGTCCTTATGCGCTGCGTCACCACCAAGGAGGGCAAGCAGATTCTACAGTTGATCCACTCGGGCATATGTGGCAACCATGTTGCATCCAGGACGTTAGTCGGAAAGACTTACCGGCAGGGATTTTTCTGGCCAACAGCAGTAACAGATGCCAAAGACATTGTTCACACATGCGAGGTTGCCAGTTCTACGCAAGACAATCTCCCAGCCCAAGAACTCCAAACAATCCCAATCTCTTGGCCCTTTGCAGTATAGGGGCTTGACATGGTTGGGCCCTTCAAGAAAGCACCAGGAGGGTTCACACACTTGTTCGTCGCAGTGGATAAATTCACCAAGTGGATTGAGGCCAAACCCGTTGCAACCATAATTGCGACACGAGCAAAGGACTTCATTACGAGTATATTATACCAATTCGGGGTCCCCAACCGCATCATCACTGACAACGATACTCAGTTCACGGGCGGCGTGTTTCAAGATTTCTATGATGACTTCGGCATCAAGATCTGCGATGCGTCTGTGGCACACCCGCAGAGCAATGGGCAGGTTGAACGAGCCAATGGTATGGTCTTACAAGGTATCAAGGCCAGGATATTTGACCGACTACAACCATACGTGGGCCGGTAGGTACAAGAACTCCCATCTGTACTCTGGTCCCTAAGAACCACGGTTAGTCGGGCAACTGGGCAATCCTTTTCTTTCTGGTCTATGGTGCTGAGGCTGTGCTACCAACCGAGTTAGAGTTCGGCTCTCCGCGAGTCCGGGCTTACTCAGAAGACATCTCTAACAATACCCGATTGGTTGAACTAGATCAGTTGGAAGAAGCGAGGGATATCGCAACAATCCAGTCGGCAAGGTATCTTCAAGGCCTGCGTCAATATCACAATCGCAATGTCCTTCGCCGTGCCTTTTTGGTTGGAGATCTCGTCTTGAGAAAAATACAAACCACCAAAGACAGGAATAAACTATCCCCAATCTGGGAAGGGCCATTCATTATCGTTGAGGTTACTCGGCCAGGCGCCTACCGACTAAAGACCGAAGGCGGTGCCCTCAACAGCAACTCATGGAATATAGAATAGCTACGTCCCTTCTATACCTGAGTTTTATACTTTCCCATGTGTACAATTTTTCTTTGACGACTCACTACGCCGCTTGTTTCAACCGAGTAGTGAGTCGAGGGCTGCATGTTTTATATGTGCCTTGTCAATAATATACGAGCTTGTTTTACTTAAGTTTTGAAGTTTTACTACGACTTTGTCATGTTTGCCCGAGTATAGCTCTCTACGGTGAACGATTTTATTAAGTTCCTATAGACTAACTCGGCGTAGACTACATAGTCAAGTAAAACTAATGACAACTGAGTAACAATTCAGAGCTTGGCGGCATTGCACATATATTTACACATGTCTTTACAAAAATCCACAATACACCGACTGCATGATATACTGTTCTTACATACCTAGGTCTCGGGTGATCATCTCTACAGTCGGCCTCGCCTTGGCTATCAGCTCCAGTGCCTCCTCAGGTGTCGTCTCCTCGGTGAATCCCTCCCCGATGGTTTCAATATCTGCCCTAGGGTACATGGACTTGGTCATCACCAGGGTTTGGGCCACACCGATGTAACACCCTGCCCTCCAGAACCGCGCAGCCCAGCCCAACCGACGGACGGGCCCACTTACACATAGCACCCCACTTACACTTTCGTCCTCACTTCGTGTAAAAGGGTTAACCCGGAAGTACTATGGTTGGAGGGACAAGGCCTTATAAGTTGGTTCAACCCTTGCTCAACTAGCAAGGTGGTACTAATCATGTGCACACCGCACTCATGGGCCATATGGGCCATATCCTAATTGGGCCAGGATGTCACACACACCCCCCCTCAAAGGACCTGGCGTCCCCGCCAGTCCAACTTTACCCGCATAGCCACACAGGCATATAGGCAAATGTCCAGGAACGCGCCCCCTCTTAGCGCACGTCCGTACGTCCAGTGCCAGCGCCATATGCCATGCCATGTGCCTCACACCGAGCCCACATGCGCTTTGCGCCATATGCCCGCACACTGACCCGTACGCGCAACCGCGAGGGTCGGCTCTGATACCATTTGTAACACCCTGCCCTCCAGAACCGCACAGCCCAGCCCAACCGACGGGCGGTAGACGGGGATGACGATGACCACGGCGACCTCTGTCGGCGGCAAGGCAGAGACAGCCGGCGACGGCGGCGACAGCGCACGGGAGCAAACGGCGGCTTCCAGAGGCAGAGAGGAGAGGAGGCGCCAAGCATGCTTCGGCATACGGACTCACCGACGGTGGGGATCGAAGACGATGACGGCGGCGATGTCCAGACGACGACGAAGCCGAGGGGAGCGACGGCCCGATTGCTTGCTGACGTGGGTAGAGACTAAGACGGCGACAACAAGCAGAGGAGGAGGGAGGTGGCTACGAGGATGCTCACCGTGAAGAGACAACGGCGACGACGGCTTGGGGCCTCCCAGCGACGGCCGGCGTCGGAAGGGACAGCGACGGTGGCAGATGAGAAACAGGGGCGGCTCCGTAGGCGACGGCGCTAGGAGCGGAAGAGGCAGCGGCTCCGGTGGAGGCAGCAGAGGCAGGGCGGCGACGGCTGGGAGCAGCGCAGGGCGCCAGCGCGGCGGCAGGTGTAGACGGCGGCGCGGCACGACGGGGTGGCGGCGGCACTCTGCCTCGGGGCGGCGGCAGCCTGGCGGCTCTGGACGCACGAGCAAACGGGGGCGGCGGCAGCGCAGGACGAGGCGACGCGGCAAGGCGGGCTCGACGCGCGGCGGCACGACTGGGGCGGCGCGGCGGCTAGGGCGCTGGGCGGCGCTTTAGGGCGCAGGGACAGGCGGCGCCGCTATTTATGGGGGAGGATTAGGGCACGGCGGCGGTGGACTGGGCTGGCGCGGCGGCCTGGGCGGCTCGGGGCAGGACCAGCCCAAAGAGGAGAGAGGAATCCAGAGGAGGAAGAGGAAGAATAGGAGGGAGGAAAAAGAAAGGAAAAGAAAGAAAGAAGGGGGAAAAGGAAAAACAGAAGAAAAGAAGAGAAAGGAGAAAAAGGAAGGGGTTTTTTTGGGAAAAGTTCCAAAATTTGGAAAATTGGAATTTAAGAATTCGCAGAATATTTCCGAATCAAAAATTGTAGAAATATTCGGACATTGAAATTATCTGGGTACGAGGATATATATATATATATATATATTGGAGATTGAAGGGTATTTGAACGAATTTAGAAAACAAAATGTATATTTAGTGGGGTCCAAGAAACAGAATATTTTGTGGGATTCCGAGAATGGAGAATATTTTCCTGATGGAAATTTGGGGAGTAGAATATCGGGATATTCGAGGAATATTTGGGAAAACAAATATCGGATTATTCATCGGGTTGGGAACTAGAGGGGATTTTCTGGGAAACATTTATATGTCCAAAATAGATGAATATTTTGGGGAATTCAAAAGGGAGAATATTTGGCGGGATTCGAAAAAGAAGGGTATTTTATCAAAGAATATTTGGGGAAACCGGATCTCGGAATAATTCGGGAATCCGATAAAATTGGGAATTATTTTACAGAGATCAATAGTTCGAATTATTCAAGCATAATTGAACTTCCCAAAATATGTGGATATTTTGGAGATGCGGGAAATTATAATATTTTCCCGGGAACAGGAAAATGGAATATTTCGAATAAAATATCTTGGGATTAGAGAATTGACAAGGGTGTTTTATTAGGACCAGAATTTGGAGAAATCTCAGACGATTAAAGATTTGGATTTGTTTCAACGGAAAAAGAGTTTAAGGGAATATCTGGGATTTAACTCAAAGGGGAATATAGATGTTTTGAATACAAAGGATCTCGAATTGGGAGTCCAAAAGAGTTCTAGAGTTTTCAAATAATGAATAAATCCGGTAACTCCGAATTTAGGTTTTCAAGGCGACTTTAGGGTTCTACGAACGACACAAAACCCTAAAGGAAAAGAGAGTCAGAGTTTACGATGAACGGGGAGACTTCAAAGGACTGAATTAGAAACGACCCAAACAGGGGAAAGAAAAAGGAATTTATTTATATTTATTTAATTACTTTAGTGATCTTTATAGCATTAAAATTAATTCTGTAGCTCCGAAAAATCTGAGAAAATTTCAGAGAGTTTATTAAATCACGGGGAATTTACCAGAAGTAAATGCCACCATGAAACACGAAGAATTTAATATTGTAAATACTCAAACGCTTAAAATACTCCGACAAAACCCCTGGAATATAAAAGCATCCAAGTATTTATTTAATGATTTAAACTCGGGATTTTTAATATTGGAAATTTCAAAATTTTACTCAAACTCTTTTCTTAAACAAAAATTTTCTAGTGTATTCTTGTATTTCCATTTACCCGCGATAATTTTTAATTAAGACGATTTTCAGGGCGTTACAACCGACAATAGTACGCTCATCCGAGTACCTCTTCAGGATACTCGGTGCGTCGTTAAGGTGCGCCTGCACCTAAGACACCGTGTTGGAGCTGGTTCCCACATAGCAAAGATCCATCACGTCAAGGAGCCCTTTCACAGACTCGGCAAGGATCTCCCGTGACTCCCTAACAACCTTTATTTTCTCTGCAAAAGCCTGAAACTGGATTTGGACATTGGCTCTAGCAGCTACCCGGGTTCACCGACAAGCAAACTTGTCAGGCAAAACTGCAGATGGGGTAATTAATGGATTGGTTAAGATCAATGTCAGGGTAGAGACTTACTATTGTAGTCAGCCTCCCACTTGGCTATGGTCTTCTCCAGTTCAGCTTTTTCCTTCTCGAGCTTGGCGTTGGCCTTCTTCAACTCAGCCGTCTCTCGCTCAAGCTCGGCATTGGCCCTTGTCAGGTCGGCTTTATCTTTTTCAAGCCCGGCCTTGGCTCTCTCGGCCTCCTTCAGCTGGATTTCTCCCTCTGTTCGGGTCTTCAGCTCAGCTTCGAGGGCTGCACAACAGATTAGTCAAGAACTCAACGTTGCAGTCAAGACACAACTGGGCAGTCGAGAACAACGCACCTAGAGAAATATACTAAGGATTTGGTCAAGAAGAGGCATTCTAGAGGCTTACCTCTCATCTTCTTGGCTTGGTCCAAATTCTCGTCCCTGAGCTGGGTGACGGCGTCCTTCAGCCAAGTTTCCCTCCCTTGATGGCGCTCCTCCAATACGGTCTTTAGGGCCCGGAGTTGGTCCAATTCTTGGAGCTGGGGGGCAACCCGGGTCAGGACCTCGTGCATCTTCTCTAAGCGATCAACAAGCTTCTGCTTGGGGAGAAACAAGTCAAAGTAGAGTCAAGCGTCAGGACACTCGTGCGAGGAAGACTACCAAGATTCCAATACAACGGAAATCATACCTGAATCCCCTAGGACATGACGATTGTGGCACGAAGCAAAACCTCATCATGCTTATAACTCCTCGCGGTTCCGTCGAGCGCCGTCCAGCGGAATGTCCGTGGGAACTTGCGGGGAGGAGCTTCGAGCCTAGGATGGTCTGGTCTGTCCGAAGGAGGAGACAGCGGCGATGACGATGACGACGGTGGCGACAAGGACGGCGACGGGGTACCAGCCCTCAACTCGGCGGCCTCCGGGCCCTCGGGGGCTGGCTCAGGGGCTGGAGCAGCAGCTTCGACAACCACCCCTTGGTCGGCCGGTGTCGGTGGCCCTACTATCGGGACCGCCTCAGTTTCTGCAACTGGGACCATCGCAAGCTCAGCAGGTGTGCTCACTGGTGCTGGCTCAGCTGGGGCTGGCTCCACAACGGGAATGGCCGGAGCGGTCTCCTTGAGATCAGTATCGGCCCGCTTCCTGCGTAACGAGTCAAACTTCAAGATACTACCATGACAAACAAGATTTTCAGAAGACCCAGTGCAACTTACCTCTTGGAAAACTTAAGCCGCTGTCCGGGTGATCCAGGGGTGGGCACTGGAGGGCCGCTGGCTATCGGGCCTGAGGGCACGGTGGTCGGTGGCGGTGATCCTATCCTGGTCAGCCCTGTTCACAGTGTGGCTGGCTGGAGTGCCCAGGTACTCGGCGGCGCCATTCTTGGGCTCGATGTTACTGAGCCTGGCGGTGCTGGTTTTGGCCCTGTACTCGGCAGCACCCTTATCGGACTTGATGATGCTGAGCTCGACTGCACAGGTCCTAGTCTGGGACTCAATGGCCTGGGCGCTACACCGACGGTGTCCTTTATCTTCAGACTCCCGGCAGTGGCACTCGGCCTCATAACCGTCTTCTTGCCCTGATCTACAACAGGTCTCTTCCTTGCTCTCTTGGAGTCGGGCTGGGCAGCAGAAGGACTTCTCAGCCTCTTCTTCGATTTCCAGGCTGACAATTTTTGGGAGTCATCATTGAACTCCTCACATGACTGCGAGCAGTTGAACAATACAAGTTATACACTGTGGAGCCAATCTGGGCACATATCTGCAAGCATTTACTACAGATGAACTACAAGATAACATCAGCAAAGGTTACCTTCGGGCACGGCCTGTTCTTGCTATAAGCCGCCACAGACCGATCTGTGTCTTTAGTCTTGATCACCCCGCTGGCAAAGAAATCAAACAGGATGTCGATCACCTTGTGCTTGCCCACCAAGTCAACATATTCCCTGCTGGGATCGCCTTTCCCCTTGTAGTCCCAGCTGAAGTGGCACATCAGCTTCAGCGGCCTGATGCACCGAGTCAAGAAGCGCTTGGCCACCCAGGGACCCGACAACCCGGCTTTCTTCAGCTTGCTAATCCTACCGACAAGTGTATAAACCTGCCCCATCTCTTTAGAGGTGGGAAGAGACGACCACTTGGCAATAATCACCGGGGGCAGACCCATAAAAGGGGGAAGGCATGGCTCTAGATCGGAACAGTAAAACCATTCCTTATGCCAGCCTTTGAGAGAAAATTTCAAAGGAATATCTAAATAGATCTTCTTCATCTCATTCCTAAGTTGGACACCGGGCCCCCCAATCACTTGGATTTTATTTTTGGAGGGTTGGGGCTTGATGTGAAATAAATACCTGAACAGATTTAGATGGGGCTCCACACCCAAAAAGCACTCACAGAGAGCTACAAAAATGGAGATTTGAAGGATCGAGTTGGGATTTAGATTCACCAACTCGAGTTCATAAAAAGAAAGAAGCTGGCGGAAGAACTCGGAAGATGGAAGAGAAAGACCCCGGTGGAAGAAAGAGGCGAAAACGACGGTCTCACCCTCCTGGGGCTCCGAAACCGATTCACCCTCAGTCGGATGCCAGTGGATAATCTCCTAGCTCTGCAACTTCAGTTGCTTCTCCAGAAGCTTCAACTTCACCGACCCGCAATCTGAAGTCGGCCAGACATCATCCGATGCATCCACAGAATCCGACGCCCTCGGCATGGTTGGGGTTGAGGAAATTTGGGCGAAATGCTGCTGGAGGTTTGGAATGGACGAAGAAGAGTGGATTCGCCCGAGTTCTGGTGAGGAAGAGCGAGCAATAGTGAACCCGAGCAAAGCAGGAGGCGAAATTTCGGCGCAGAAACAGAAGACGAAACGATTGGTGGATTGGAGAAGATGAAGGAATCTTCTCTCTCTCTCCCCGCCTTTTAATAGAGCCGTTTCTAACTCATGGGCTTGGGCTCACAAAGTCGGTATTGGGCCACCAAGATATGAGTTTCGACAGTAGCACGCTCAATATGGGCCGCTCACAGGCTGGGTTAAAATCACAGTGCTGATGCTACCAACAGGAACCGATGAGGTAATCAGATATGCTTCATGGAGGCCTAATTGCTAAACACATGTGTTTGGGTATCTGTCTTATCCACCAAGTATTGAGGATATATCCTTATAAGGATCACAAGCTGGTCTTCATTAAAATTGGGGATGCAGGTATGTTTCTCGAGCACACCTGACTACCCAATGGATTTACTTTCATAAAGTGGTACTCGGCCTACATGCTTGGCCAACAGTTGCCATGAGCAACATTATTCCAGCCGACATGATGCTGAAGAGTCTAACTTTCGAGTAGTGCACTACTCGGAGAGACTATAAACCTTCTTTCCAACTAACATGACGTTGAGGAGTCTAACTTCCAAGTGGGACACCACTCGGGAAAAACTATAAACCCCCTTTCCAGCTGACATGAAGCTGAAGAGTCCCATATACGAGTGGCATGCTACTTGGCAAGACTATAAATCATATTTCGGTTGACATGATACTGAAGAGTCTCATATACCAGTAGTATACTACTCAGGAAAGACTACAAGGTTAAAGATCTTTGACTTTATGTTTAATTGTTCTCACAATTAAGCACAAAGTCGGGGGCTACACCTAATAGGTGCGCCTATTCGGCGCACACTATTCATACATCTACATGAAGCCCTTCATAGCCTTGCTGCCAGCTGACATGAAGCAGGACTCGGGAAGAAGAAGCACTCAGACAAAGAGTACTCGGGAGCAATGCACTCGGGCAATCTTCACCGTGCAGGATGAGCACTCGGCATCAGCTGTGACTCAACTATGAAGGTCTCAGGGGCTACTGTGGAGGCCATGGGCCCCGGGTACCTCATCACAAGCATATGGGCCACTCGGATAGAGGATGGGCTGAGACTTGTAATTAGAGATATAGTGGCACCCGGCAAACTTGGCCTTGTACAATAAGGAATATACAGTCCTAGTCGGGTAGATTGTATCTCTAAGAGGAGATCCCTTGGCCGTATCTGGCTGGGACTTCTACCTTGTACCCCTGTCCCCCAGTATATAAGGGGAGGCAGGGCGCCCCCTGAGGGCACGAGCTCATAGAAGCAGCTACAAATCCTCAAAGGAATAACACCACAACTGGACGTAGGGTATTACCTCACATCAAGGGCCTGAACAAGTATAAACCTCTCCTTGTTCCTTTGCAATCCACCAAGTTTCCATCCGCCGAGTAGCCCCATATTCATATTGCCGGTGTAAAACATCGACACCTAAGCTCTTCAGTTGATCAATCTTCTCTATCAGTTGGTACACTTGGCCCATCTCTTCATAGCTTGGCACAGAAGACTAGTTGGGCAGGACCACCGGAGAAGATTCAATGAAAGGGGGCAGAGAAGGTTTTAGATCGGAGCAATAGAACCATTCTCTATGCCAGCCCTTGAGGGAGGTTTTCAAAAGGAACATGGAGATAGATCTTTTTCATTTCATTCCTGAGTTGGAGACTGGCTCCCCTAATCACTTGGACTTTGTTTTTGGATGGCTAGGGCTTAATGTGGAACAAATACCTAAAAAGGTTGAAATGGGGCTTAACCCCCAGAAAACATTCACACAATGTGGCAAAGATGGAGATTTGCAGGATGGAGTTGGGATTCAGATTCACCAACTCTAACTGATAGAAGGACAAAAGTTGGCAGAAGAAATCTGAAGAGGGAAGGGCGAGACCGCGATGGAAGAAAGAGGTGAAGGCAACTGTCTCACCAGATCGGGGAGCTGGCATAGATTCCCCTTTGGTGGTGCGCCAATGGACGACTTCTTGTCACTGTAGCATCAGTTGCTTCTCCAAATACTTCAGCTTTGACAAGCCGTAGTCCGAAACCAGCCAAGCTTCCGCGGACATCTTTGAGATCTCGAGCGAAGCTCTCGGCATTGCTAGGAGTGAGAAGATTTGGGGGAAATGCTATTGAAGGCTTGGGATGGACGTGGCAGAGTGGAATCACGCGAGTTTCAAGCGAGAGACACCGGCTATGGCAAACCCTAGCGAGACTAAGAGCGAAGCTTCGGCACGGAAGCTAGAAGGCGAAACGATTGGCGGATTGAAGAAGATGAGGGAATCTTTTCTCTTTCTCCCCGCTTTTATAGAGCATGTGCTGATAAGTGGGCTTGGGCCGGCTAATTCGGTACTGGGCCATAAGATATGAGTCTCTAAATGGCATGCTCTATAGAGCCGACTACTAGCTGTGTTAAAATCACAGTGCAGATGCTATTTACAGAAACTGATTAAATAATCAGATATGCTTCATGAAAGGCATTATTTACCAGGTATTGAGGATACATCCTTATAAGGATCGACAGCTGGTCTCCATTAAAATTGGGGATGTAGGTATCTCTCAAGTACACCTGACCACACATTGGGTTAAAATCTAAGAAGTGGTACTTGGTTTACATGCTTAGCCACCAATTGCCATGAGCAAAAATTATACTGGCTGACATGATGCTGAAGAGTCTACATACCGTGTAGTATACTACTTAGGAAAGACTACAAGGTTAAAGATTTTTGACTTTATGTTTAATTGTTTCACAATTAAGCACAATGTCGGGGGCTACACCTAATAGGTGCGCCTACTCAGCGCACACTATTTATATTTTTTTATGAAGCCCTTCATAGCCTTAGTTGCTAGCTGATATGAAGCAGGACTCGGGAGAACAAGCACTCAGACAAAGAGTACTCAGGAGCAATGCACTCCGAAATTCTTCACCATGGAGGATGAGCACTTGGTATCAGCTATGACTCAACTATGAAAGTCTCAGGGCCTGCTGTAGAGGCCATGGGCCTTGGGTACCTCATGAGAATCATTTGGGCCACTCGGACAGAGGATGGGCCTAGCCTTATAATTAGGGATACAATAGGACTCGTCATACATAACCTTGTACGACAAGAAAAGGATATAGTCCTAGTTGGGCACGTTGTATTCCTAGAAAAAAATCCCTTGGTCAAAGTCCGACTGGGATTCCTACTCTGTAACCCTATCCCCTGGTATATAAGGGGAGGCAGGGCGCCCCCTGAGGGCAGGAGAAGAGAAGAAGCAAAAAATCTCACCAAAGAAACCTCAAAGGCAATACACTACAACTGGACGTAGGGTATTACCTCATCTCGAGGGCTTGAACCAGTATAAATTGTTTCATGTTCCTTTGCAATCCATCAAGTTTGGGTCTCACGAGTAGCCTCATATTATTATTGCCGATACAAAACATCGACAACCGGTGGCTCCAGATCCACCCATGGCCTCGTCGTGCCAGGATCCAGATTTGGATGGCCCAATGTCATCACCTGCTCCATCCAAGCCACTGACTGCCAATTGATGGCTAGCATGGAGAGGAAGGCGTCAACGCCACGTCGCTGCCTGCCTGGTCATGGCGATGGTTCTAACTTCTGAGGATGTGATTTTTAGTTTGGTCTCCCTAGTCCAGTATGTATTTGTTGATTTTGTTGCTGATTTTTGTCGGACGAAAGCTGATGCGGCTTATCCTTACCAACATGTGGCTTATTACCATGTAAAAAAATTATTATATTATCTTGGAGTAATATTCACTACCAGTATAAATTTTATTATTGCTTCCTCTAGGCAACTAAAAACATAAGTGTCCATAAAAAATTGCTAACTGTTAACAAATAATACGTGTGAGTAATATTTTTATTAGGGAGGTGCGGAAGGCAGGTAAGTATTGTTTTTTACTCACGGGTAGAAGGATCGACTAAAAGGTGGAAAAGGATGCGCTCCGTTGGGACAGGGAGGGTGGGAGGGTGTCCTCGAGGTAGGGTGTTGTTGATGTTTTATATTGGCTATATTGAATACGGGGCTATTCATTGGACCTAAACTCGATGGATTCAAAAGAACCCGGGGAGTCTATGATGGATCAGGCCCTAGGGATGAGGTAATACCCTACTTCTAGCTGTTGTGTATTGCTTTCATAGTTTCGATTATGTTATGCCCAGAGGGCTCCTTGGCCCTCCTTATATACCGGAGGGGTGAGGATTACAAGGTAGGAAACCGAGTTGGACATGACCAAGGGTTTCCCTCATTAGAACATAGAGCCTTCGGATAGGACTATATCCCTTTCCTTGTCGTGCAAGGTTACATGAAGCCAAGTCCTACTCAATCCCTAATCATTTTGGCTGGTCCACTCTCTGTCCGAGTGGCCGTAATTGCCTTCCTTGAGATACCCAGGGACCATGGCCTCCACAGTAGCCCTTGAGACCTTTATAGTTGCGTCACAGCTCAGGCTGAGTGCTCGTCCTCCATGGTGAAGAAATCCTGAGTGATATGCTCCCAAGTACTCTTTGTCCGAGTACTTCATTTCCCAAGTCCTACTTCATGTTAGGTGGCAATGAGGCTATAAAGGGCTTCATGGAAATAAATGAATAGTGTGCACCATATAGGTGCACCTATTAGGTGTAGCCCCCGACTTTATGCATAATTGGGAAATAATTAAACAAAAAGTCAAATATCTTTAACCATTAAGTCTTTTTCGAGTCATATGTTTCTTAGAAATTGGACTCTTCGGCCAAATATTGACTGGAAATTTTGCTCATGGCAATTTGGCTAAGCATGCAAGCCAAGTGGTCATTATGAATCAAATCCAATGTGTGAAAAGGTGTACTTGAGAGATACCTCTATCTCCAATTTTAATGAAGACTTGTTATTGATCCTTATAAGGATATATCCTTAATATCTGAACATATATGTCCAGCTATAGGCTTAGCATAAAGCATATCCGATTATTTTAATCGGTTCTTGTAAAACATCACCCGAGTTGTGATTTTAACACAACTGGCTGGTGGCCCAATAGGACATGATATTGAAGAACTCATATCTTTTGGCCTACTACTGAATAGGCCAACCCAAGCCAACCAATCCAGCACAGCCCTTTAAGTATCAGGGAGAGAGAAAATAATCCTCTTCTTCCCCAAAATGGGTGCGGTTGTGGGGAAGCTGAAAACCCTTCAGCTTCTCCACAACTGCGCACATTTGCCTTCCGAAAACTTCGTGTTTTCCGCTCAGAGTAAACCTAGGGTTTTTTAGGTGCCAAGCAAACCACTCTGGATCTGCAAGCCCCTCGACCTCTGCTTGTGCATTTTGTCCTCCTAAAGCCTACCAAAAACTTGCTCAGGACCCAAATGAAAGAAAATGCCAAAGTCCGGATTTGATTCCGCTCCACTGCCAACCGGCGAATGGCCAACCTTAGTGACTTTCTCGTCGAGGTTGGTGCACATGGTGCGGGAGGGGTCGACAAATCTCCATCTTCATCACCTAGTGCGAAACCTTCCTTGGCATCCTCCCCATTTCAACCTCCTCCAATATTTCTATCACCTCAAGCTGCAGCCGAACAAGCATCGGCCCCAGGTGATTGGGGGGCCAGTCTTTAGCTCTGCAACGAGTTGAAGAAGATCTACATCAACCTCCCCCTCAAGACTTCACTCAAGGGATGGCACCAGGAGTGGTTCTATTGCTCCAACTCCGAGCACTCCTTGCCTCCCTTCGTCGGCCACGCCCCCATGGTGCTCGACAACTGGACCGCGCTCCCCACCAACGAAGAAATGAAGCAAGTGCATGTCCTACTAGAGAAGCTGGCGATCCAGAAGAAGGATAGGTTGACAGGGGTCTGGGTTGCTTGGGCATTCCTCATCCGAAGAATCCGGCCCCTGAATAACTGAGTACACCCCAGCTACGAATACCGGGGGAAAAACGACCCCACTCGGGAGAATCCAGAGAGGATGAGTGATGAGAAGGCCACCGATACCCTATGTCGGTTCTTCATAAGCGGTGTCCTGGACATGCTGGATCTGAAGAAATTTCCCGAGCCGTTCAGCCTAAAAAGGCCTTCAGGTGATCATTGATATGTTATCTATGATGAACTGCGTAGAGTGAATCGACAATGTCTATCTGCCTTGCAGGATCACGCCTAGTTTAGCTCGCACCCAGCCCGGCAGCCAACTTGGGGCTCTAGGAAACATCCAGCCAGCCCCTCGGTGGATGAGCCCACCTCCAAGAGAGCTGGGAAACAGCTGGCCAAGGAGCCATCAAAAAAGAAGCAAACACCGATTAAGCCATCCGGCAGTCCCAAGATCAGGGACACAAGCGCCATAGCCGCATCGTCGACACCCACTGCCATGCCAACAACTCCACAGCCAACACCAGCCACTGCACCAACTACTCTGACACTGCAGCCAGCTGCCACGCCGTCACCACCGCCAAGTTGCCCGCCACCAGAAGCCGTGCCGACCAGCCCAGCACCAACTGACACAGCGTCGAGCGACAAGCCTACAAGCCCGCTGCCACTCTCCTCACCCCGTGCCAGGCACGGGTCAAGATTTAAGACTTCCAAGAGGTACTTCGTCTTCTGATATCTTCATAGTTCATGAAATATTGTAGTAGTTTGAGTACGATGAATGTTTGCAATAAGCTGAGTGACGCAGACCCCAAGGGGTCGCCAGCTCAAGTCCCAGTGCTAGACATTGACCCGGCTGGGGATGAGGCCGAAGCCCAGCAAGCTGAGCCGAGCGTCCCCCCCCCCCCACCCACAGCCCCCGAGGCTGAAGTAGGGCACTCGGACGCCCAACCTACCTCCCCTAGCAGGGAAGATAAAGGCCAAGCCACCGAGCCAGCCCCTCCGTCTGATCCAACACCAGCAATACACTCTCTGCCTTCTTCTCCGTCTTCTAGTGGTGGTCCTACAGCCCCTGACTCTGACGACAACAACCCAAGGCTGCCGGCACCACCACGTCATCCCCCGAGGACGTCTAGCTGGAGGAATCTAGATGGGAGCATGGACACGTTGACCCTTGATGAGGAGGCCGCCAACAAGAAGCAGATTGAGCTGTATGAGGGCAACAATCAAAGCCTCGCTGTGAGTTCAGGTAAGTTCTTCAACTCATAGCGATAGTCATGCCACCACTTTGGGTTGTTGTAGTTAGAAAACTCTGTTTTGTGCAGAAAATCACCGCAAAGTCTGAGAAATTGAGCAGGAATTTTGCCAAGCTCGCTCCTCGGATTAATCAACTGACAAGGTTGCAGCAAGAGAAGGATGAAATCCAGCTCAAGGCAAAGGAGAGGGAAAAGTGGCTCCCCGATGTGGTCAATGGCTTACGGGACGAAAAGTTTGACCTCATGGGCATTGTTCGAGGTAAGCCTTATTGTTTCCCAAGTAAGTCCTTGCTGTTGCATTCCTTTGTTGTATTCTTGCACTCTGTCTTTGTAGTTTGAGAGAACTATTTACAATCAATCCAAAGAACTCAGCACTCTAAAAGAGGAACTAGAGGAACTCGGCACTACGAAGACAAAGGTGGAGAATGAATTTGCAGGTATGACTCTTGGCTCCTGATGTTTGTCTCCGAGTATATTTTGGTTTGCTCTGATTTGTCTTCTCATAGTCTGCTCCTTGAACAGACTACAAGGTCAAAGTCCAATCACAGTTTGAGTCCTTTGGAGAGCAGATCTTGATAATAATTTAAACTATACTATTTTTCCAATGTTTTTAAATGCAAATGTTTTAAATGTTACTTATGCAAAAGAGCCATATTATGCCTTGGAATCCTGTTGCATTACATTGCATTCTTGTGTGGCTTGTTGAGTACGGTGGGTGGTACTTAGTCTTGTAATATTACCATCATCAAAGTGAAGATTTGCATGGAAGGAGAAGGTTTGTTGGTGTTTGGCTTATACCCCAGTTGAGCTACCTGTGGGCTTGGTGCTGAAGCTTCTCTTGGATTTTCGTTCCGCTGTAGTTTTCTTCTGTGTGAGGACTAAGTGCCTCTTTTATAAGTATTTATCGATATTTTGTTTTGGTTATATTTATCAAATTGTTAATTTGTGTACCTCGGCTGATTCCTGGATGAAGGTTTAATGCACAAGTTAACTTTGGAAATTTGTAGTGACTTTTCGGGTGTGACATGTTCCGTGACCAACACTATACTAACCACCTGAGTAGTCGCCACGAGGTATAGCATGAGTGGCTCATGAGGCATAGATGATACCAACACGGGTGGTGGGGTAAGAAACTTCTTGAACGAAGGCTTGTTGGGATTCAGGCGTCCACTGGAAATTGTCAACTTTCTTCAGGAGCATGAAAAAGGGGATACCCCATTCTCCCAGTCGGGATACAAATCGGCTGACTGCTGCCATACAGCCGGTCAACTTCTGGACAACATTCTGCCAAGTCAGGGGCGCCATGTGCATGATTGTGTTGATCTTCTCTGGGTTTGTATATATGCCACAGTGTGAAACGAGGAAACCGAGTAGCTTTCCCAAAGGTACTCCGAAGACACATCTTTCTAGGTTCAGCTTCATCTTGAATTGGCGAAGACTATGGAAGGTTTCTTCTAAATTAGTGATGAGATCGCTTTTGAACTTGGTCACCACGTCATCGACATATGCCTCCACATTTTGCACGAGTTGAGTATGAAGACACCGCTGAATAGCGCGCCGATACGTTGCACCAGCGTTGTTCAACCTAAAGGACATAGTTATATAGCAGTATGCACTAATCAGCATGATGAAAGAAGTCTCTAGGCAGTCCTCCTCCTTTAGGCTAATCTGATGGTATCCCGAGTAGCAATCAAGAAAACTGAGTAGCTCGCATCCCACAGTGGAATCAACCACTGATCTATCCTGGGAAGACCAAATGGATCTTTGGGACACACCTTGTTTAAGTCGGTGTAATCGACGCATATGCACCATTGACCATTCTTCTTCCGGACAAAGATTGGTTTTGCCAGCCAATCTAGGTGGTAGACCTCCTTGATGAACCTGGCTGCTACGAGCATGGTGATCTCCTCACGAATAGCATCTTTGCGGTCTTGTGCGAAGCGCCGTAGTAATTGTTTGACAGGTTTGGCGTCTAGCTTGACGTTGAGGGAATGCTCGATCACCTCCCTGTGTACACCGGGCATGTCGGAAGGCTTCCATGCAAATATGTCCCTATTTACCTAGATGAAGGTGATGAGCTCGTTTTCCTATTTGGGGTCGAGTCTGGTCCTGACAAGCACCATCTTGGTGGGGTCCAAAGGGTCTAGGGGATCTCCTTGGTTTCTGACTCCGCGGAAATTCCTGACTTCGCCACCTTTTTTGCTGGGACTTCCTCATGCTCCTCGGAAGTCGATGCCGCCAATCGGATTTTGTTCCATCTGACTGCAACGTCGTGAGATTGTGCTAGCTCGCAATTGTTCTTCTTGCAAGTGAAGGCTTGCTTGATGTCACTATGTAGGGAGAGTACTCCTACTGGTCCTAGCATCTTTAGCTTCATGTAGGTATAGTGGGGAACTGCCATAAACTTGGCGAGTGTCGACCACCCGAGTATGGCGTGGTAGGCTGTTCTCCGTGCGAAAGTTATCCCGCGTGCCAAAGGTGACCGGCAAGGTGATTTGGCTGAGTGGTGATGAGGACATCATGTCTTTAGATACACACTTACATCCTCTTCATGATGAACAAGATGTGCAACCGATCCAAGGACCAATTACTCGTGCACGTGCTCGTCAACTTAATCGCCAAGTGAATGCGTTCCTAAGCTTACATGTGAATATTTCTTCGAATGGCATGCTATTTAATTCGTGTGATGATTTTATTGTTCTTAGGAACCTAGGAGAAGACCATGGAGAATAGCTCAAGAAACCACATATTGAAGTAGAGACAACAAGTACAAGTAAACTCCTCTTTCCGAGACCGATTCAGTTTCGGGCTGAGAGATAGCGTCAATTTCAAACGACCATAAATTTTGATCTAGATAGAGTTACAGGGCCTACAAGTACTTGTTGGAAAGCTTATGAAGTCTACTTTCAGATGGTTTTGGTTTCATGTCAAAATTCCTCATGAGCTGTCCGGAATCGTCAAAACAAGGCATGTACCTCTTCCAGTCCGAGTCTGTTTTGGGCCTTGGGCCTTGTAACAGTGTCATGGGCTAAACCCAAGTGGTGTGCGCCCTAGGGATAACCCTAGGACGTCCCAACATATATATATACAGTAGCCGTCATTGTTTAGAGGTGGGTTTTGCTTAGATTATTCTGTCCTTGAACAATTTCGCCGTTTATCGGTTTGTGAGACCCAACTCGAGAGTATAATCATTCATCTGCAATTGAGTTGCAATCTTTCTTGTTCTTGCTTGTGCTCTTCGATTCACATGCAGGGATTAGCCTTCGTGGCGAGGTCAACCGGGCAGCACACGGTTGATAACGAGAGGAGACGTGGTACTGCGATTGCAGGGTTCGGGTCTTGGTGATCAGAAGCCAGATTGTGAGTGTCAAATTTCCACCAAATCGAGAGTTATCTTTGCCTAACGGAAGATCGGGCACCCCGTTGCCATCAAGTGGTGTTGAAGAGAGGCCAAGGATTACCCCATAGAAAGAAGCTGTACTCAGCCATAGCTCGGAATGAGGTATTTTCATCTCATCAAGCGTCTTGGCGAACAAAATGATGAGAGCACTCCCACCATCAATCGGAACCTTCTTCAGCTTGATGTTCTTGATAACAGGGTTCAGGATGAGTGGTTAGCACCCTAGATGTGCCACTCGGTCGGGATGATCTGTTTGGTCGAACATGATTGCAACCTCAGACCATTGTAGGTATTGAGGGGGATTGGCAAAAACGGTGTTGACGTCATGTGCAGTTAGCTTCTGTTTTTGCTTGGACTCGTGTGCCGATGGCCCTCCAAAGATGTGATTGAGCTTAGCATGGGGGTCTTAGCAGTCTCCTACTGGGCCTGGTTAGGCTTGTCCTTGTCCTTGGCTTCACCGAATGTTGATGTTGGCTCTGTGACAAACTTCTTTAGCATGAAACAATTTTTGGCCGAGTGCTTCCCCTTTGGATGGAAAGGACATGGTCCATTCTTGACTTTCTGGTAGTCGTCTGTCTTGGGAGCTTGTAGGCGATTGCATTTGAATGTGGCCACGATGTCCTCCGATCTGCTCTTGTGATTCTCGGTCTTGGATGGGGCCGTGTGGTCTATCTCACGTTGTTCCTTCTGTCAGGGCTTGTCACCAAATGCCTTGGCAACGGCGTCGACCGAGTCGGCGTACTTGTTAGCCATCTCAAAGAGGGCTTTAACGGAGTTGGGTGGCTTCTGAGTGAACCTGGCGATGAATGGTGTGTCTCTGACTCCAATGGGGAAGGCAGCGATGACCACCTCGTCATTGATTTTGGGGATAGTGTTCCTCTTCTTGGAAAAGCGCTCGACGAAATCTCGGAGTGATTCGGTCTTCCTCCGGTGACATTGGTACAGATCGTACTCAGAAGCTAGCCTCTTGTAGGTGCCCTAGAAATTTGCCACGAACCGCTCACGGAGTTCCTCCTAGGAGCCAATAAAACCTCTGGGAAGCCCCGTTAACCTTGTTCATGCCGAGTCGGCTTGGGTGACGGGAAAATAGTTGGCCATTGCCTTGTGGTCGCCTCTAGCTCCTTAGATCACCAGGGTGTACACTGTCAACTAGGATTTCGGATTGGTCTTGCCATCATATTTGTCGATCCCAGTCGGCTTGAAACCTGATGGCCAGTCGACTTGGTGTAGCTCGTGTGTGAATGCAGGAACTCTGTCGTCCGAGTGGGGTGAGTAACGAGGGCTCCGACTCCTACTACAATGGTGAAATTGCTTATGGTAGAGGCCAAAACGCGCGTGTTCATCTTCCAGTTGCGGCATTCATCTTCCTCGTGTTCTCACTGGTGAGCATTGATGTTGTGACAAAGATCATGGCATACTCGTTCTCAGGCATCGCGATTGTCCCAACGTCCTTCATGATGATATCGTCGGTGATCCTCGTTGTTGCCCTGTGATCTGCGTAGTGACACCAAGTGCCAATGGTCAAATCTTGCTGCTCAACGTCTGGCCGTGGTTGATGAAGTTGCAGTGCAGAAGCTGTCTTACTCGAGTTGACCAAGGTATCTCCAGTCTTCTGGCGCTGTTGTACCACTGATGTTGTTATCATGGCCTTAATCCTAGAAATGGTCGGTGTTTCTTGGTGATCGGCTCCTACCTACAGGGTATCCAGTAGCATGGAAGCAGCCACGACATTCTATTGTGGAGTGACGAAGACGTCCTAGTCACCCACTCTAGTCTGGAGGATTTCTAGTTGTACTTGCCGCCGGTTTTCCGCAGCTCGCGGTTGCGTGTGTCCCGTTCGGCTTGCAGACGTCGGTCTTCTCCCTCCTTTTGCTCACGCAGTCGGTGAGCCTCTTCCTCTTGTTGGTTACATAGTCGACGTGCATCTTGACTTGGAGTACCCCCTTTTGACACCATAAAAACTTCACGTGGAGGTGAGAAGCTTCCCAAGCTGCCATCCGATTGTGTGTCGGAGTCTGAGTACTGAAGCGGTGTGATGAGGACACCATCCTCCCTAGATCCAATCCCAAGTGGCTCTGGGCCGTATCCGAGTTGAAGTCTAGAGGATTGGGTATGCCGCGTCATGTTGGAGTTGAAGACGGCTGCAGCATTTGTGAGCCCGAGTGGGGGATTGACAATCTCGTCTCCCCTAGTTCCGATCCTGACCAGCTTAGGGCTGTCTCCGAGTCAAACACTAGGAAATAGAGTTGCTCCAGGGCTCGTGTATCTTGGGTGTCGCCATAGCATGTTGTTGAAGATTGCTGCAGCGTTGAGGAGTGTGGAGGCCATGGGCCCCGGGTACCTCACGAAAGGCAATATGGCTACTCGGATAGAGGCCTGCCATGTAATTAAGGATATAGTAGAACTCAGCTTTATATTACCTTGCATGACAAGGAAAGGGATATAGTCCTAACCGGTTACTCTGTGTTCCTCAAGGGAAATCCCCTGGTCGAGTCCAACCAGGATTCTTAGTATGTAACCTTGCCTCCTCAGTATTGTGGATGCCATGGGCCCTGGGTACCTCATGGGACGCTTTCTGGCCACTCGGACAGAGGATAGGCCCAATATTGTAATTGGGGATGCAACAGGACTCGGTGCATATTACCTTGTATGATAAGAAAAGGGATATAGTCCTAGTCGGGTACGTTGTATTCTTAGAAGGAGATCCCTTGGTCCAGTCTGACTAGGATTCATACCTTGTAACCTTGCCTCCTCTGTATATAAAGGGAGGTGAGGAGCCCCCTGGGGCAGAGAACAACAGATAGCACAATCTCACCAGAGAAACCTCAAAGGCAATACACAATAGCTGGAAGCAAGGTATTACCTCACCTCGAGGGCCTAAACCAGGATAAATTGTTTTGTGTTCCTTTGCAATCCATCAAATTTAGGTCTCACAAGTAGCCCCATATTATTATTGCCGATATAAAATATCGACAGTTTGCCACACCCCCATCTGGCACAGCCGTACAACGGCACCAGTTAGGGCGTGCCATAGGAATATAGCACGAATTGCCTTCCCGTGAAACCGCAATACCGATACCAATCCCAGGACACAGCACGGGTATCCATGGCAATCAGACATGGATCATTGTAGTACCTTAAATAAATAAATATATAAGTAGACATATACCTTAACTTACGTTGTAGCTTCAAAGCAAGCCGGAGACAACAACGAGAAACATAGAGGCTGCGGCAGCAGTGGAACAGTGGACTAAGTCCCAACACACAGGCAACGGCTGGGAACCAGGACGAAACCCTAATCTTCACTTCACAGCAACTCCTGCTTCTAGGGATGGGGTTCGTCTTCCGGGTAGGGGTGTTCCTCACGACACTGGGAACAAGGCGGCGGAGGCGGTGCAGACGAGCAATGGGTGACGTTGCGGCAGTGGCAGACGTGGGTTGCTCGATCTCGAGGCCGACATGGCTAGTGATGAGAGAGGCAACGAGGTTGCCAGCAGCCCTCAAGGGGAGCAGGAACAAGAAGGGGGTGAACGAGCATCCGGGGCGAATTTATAGGGGATAGGGATGGCGTCTAGGTCAGTCGGGGGTGGAGGCCGAGCTCCCCTCGTGACCAATAATGGAGGTGAGAGAGAGGCAGGAGAGAAATGGCATTTTCCCGAGCAATGAAATCGACCAACGATAGGGATTTGATGGGCGGCGGATGGCGGTGGATCGAGCGGCGGAGCTCGATCCATTTTGAATGCGGAGCGCGGGCTAGCTCGGTCAAGGTGGGGACACGACGGTGACGAGAGTGGCTTGGCTATCCTTTTTGACTGCGCGACAATGGCAGAAAAAGGGCAAAAGGAGGGAGAGAGGGGAGGGAAAGTGGGTGGTGACCGCGGCCATCCAAGCCATGGCGGATAGCGGCGTCGGCAGGGCCGGGCAAGGCCGAGGTGACGTGTAACGCCCAGAAATTCACCACCGAAATTCTGAACATTCATGTGTATAAGATCCCTGTCTAGGAAAGCCAGGGTACACAATTCCAAGTTGCTATACAGAGTGCGTCTTACAAACAAAATAAAATTATATTAGATAAATGCAGCAGTAAAGGAAAATTAAGTCTATAAACAACTAGCCAAGCAGCAGCTTCCATCCCACAGGCATCTTGATGGCAGAGCCAACCTAGTCCTGCAAGTGATCATCATCAGACACATACTCCACCACTGAGAGGGGGAAAAGGAGCAAGGCTAAGTACCACCCACAGTACTCAGCAAATCACAACCACAAATATGCATAATGCACAGAAGGCAAGGATAAGCTAGGGGTTCATTTGCATAAAAACAGTTGTAAACAGTAGTAGTTCGTAAACAATAAAAGGTTGATTAATTGAACCATGTTAATCCTCCACTGATTAACATTACACCACGTTAACCAAGCCCAACCATCCATAAGAACTATACCAATTCTATTAAGTCATTTTAATTAAGTAAAGGTGAGGCTAATCACGGTGAGTCTTGACCAATCGCCCATGACCGCGGGCACGGCTATTCGAATAGATTTAACTCTGATCAGAGGTGTACAACTGTACCCACAAGACACAACCCCACACACGTTCCTGTGTGCCGGTGCATCACCACGATACCCCATGAGAGGCTGTGACAAGACCGTTCACGCAACCTCTCCTAAACCATCCACACCATGCTGAGGTTGCACCTGCAAACAGGACACCCCATATTGGCCAGGCTACCCCCCTTGTGCCACAATGGATCCAGAAGCCTATCAACCCAACCCTGGGCCGACCCAACCATCACGCCCATCCTCACCATCGGTGCCTAGGAGAGGGAGAAGAGACGCTACAAGCCTAGCCGTTGCCCACGCTGGTTGTGGAAAGTATGAGAATTTGCTCAAGGGGTTCCCATGAACCGGTCCTTAGTTGCCATGGGTGCGACATGCAAAACCATGCACCTACGGCCCACCATTTGTACCACATTTTAGTAATTTAATAGTAACATACTCAAAGTTCTATTTTTCGATATTGAGTCGAACCAAAAAGTACACGATAATATTTAACTCCTAGATGAACTAAGTTGCTAAGCATCCTAAGAATAGTATTCTAATCATGTTGTTACCCAGGTGACAAGGAACAAGGTTTAAATATTAAGGCATAGTCCTATCAATGTAAAGGTTGTAATCCCTCCATATGAAATAATGAAATTATGCAGTTTATTTAAGTAAACAAAGCATTTTAGAAAAAAAGGGTACAAAATGATCAAAATTACAGTGCGACTTGCCTTGCTCCGGCTCGACGTACTCAGCTACAACCTGGTAGTACATGGAAGAGTCACCAGTGTCAAATTCTATAATAGACAATGCACAAACAATTAAAAACAGTACATGTGGGCAGTCAAACATGAGCTGAAAATATTTTTAATGAATTCTTGGCATTTTTCTAGATTTAATTTAATTTGAATGGACTTAATCGAAGTTTGTATGAATCAGTTATGAATTTTTGAAGTTTTACTATGATTTCCAATGCAAACATAATTATTAAATGATTTATTGCACAATAAATTGAATTAATGCATCACTAACCTGGGAGCCGGCACCGACAGGCAGGCCCCATTGGTCAGTGGCGCAGGGGAGGATGGTGCATGGTGGACCGAGTCCAACACGGCAGCCACGGCGGGCCGACGGGCCGACATGGCGCCCGAGTGGCGCTAACGTGGCGGGGAAGCGGGTGCCCACGGTGATGCGAGGGTAGGTGCCCGATCTTCCGATAGGTTCGATTTGGCAACATGTGGATGTTCATGTTTTGAGGCTTCCGATCAGCAGATCGTCACATCGCACTCGCTACACCACGCGTCTTGTCGTTATCGGCCATGCTCTCACGCAGTTGACCT
Organism: Oryza meyeriana var. granulata; assembly: GCA_003991445.1. Classification (NCBI taxonomy): domain Eukaryota; kingdom Viridiplantae; phylum Streptophyta; class Magnoliopsida; order Poales; family Poaceae; genus Oryza; species Oryza meyeriana. The sequence continues at coordinate 63,884 of RYFJ01000828.1, read as the reverse complement.
AACCATGAAGGTTTTACTCCTGCAAACAATTGAAGAAATTTGCAGGAACAAGGAAGAACACAATCTGAATTGTAGATGAATGTTTAGCACATGAGGTTGGGGTTCTACAAACCAATCTAGACGGCAAAATTGCAATGATAGAATAATCTAAGCAAAACCTAACTCTAAATGATGATGGCTACTGAATATATATGAGTTGGGATGTCCTAGGGTTAACCCTAGAGTGCACACCCCTTGGGCTTAGCCCACGACACAATTACAAGGCACAAGGCCCAAAACAGACTCCGACTAGAAGAGGTATGTGTCTTGTTATGACGATTTTGGACAGCTCAAGAGGAATTTTGACGTGAAACCAAAACCATCTGAAAGTAGACTTCATAAGCTTTCCAATAAGTACTTGTAGGCCCTGTAACTCCTTCTGGATCAAAAATGATGGCCATTTGAAATTGACGCTGTCTCTCAGCCCGAAACTGAATCGGTCTCAGGAATAGGAGTTTACTTGCACTTGTTGTCTCCACTTTAATATGTGGTTTCTTGAGGTATTCTCCATGGTCTTCTCCCAGGTTCCTAATAACAATAAAATCATCACAAGAATTAAATAGCATGCCATTCATACAAATATTTCCATGTAAGCTTAGGAACGCATTCACCTGGCGATTAAGTTGACGGGCACGTGCGCGAGTAATTGGTACTTGGATCTGTGGCACATCTTGTTCAACATGAGGAGGTTGTAACTGTGTATCTAAAGAAGTAATGTCCTCATCACGCGGGGTGCCACACGGCTGGTCCGGATTTGCCCAGAGGCAGATCGGACGGCCCATGACAAAAGGGGGCTCGCCCCCACCGGCGCGGCCACGCCGCGGTGGGGCGAGTGGCCCGATGGTCGCCGCTGGCGTCCGGCCCCTAGAGGATGGCAGCGAGCCACAGGATGAATCAAGGAACACAAGGGAGGGCTCACCAAGGGGTCACAGTGACCGGATGGCAGCGGCGGAGGTACGGGACGATGGCAAAATCGGCGTTCTGGTGAAGATCTCTGGCGACGGAGGAGCGGCTGAGGTTGATGAGGTCCTGGTGAAGGTGTGGGAACAAATTAGGCGAAACAGCCAAGTGAATTGACGGGGAGGCGTGACCAAAAACCAGCGGAACGGCTTACCGAGATTGGGCCTCCGGCAGTGTAGGGGCTCACGAATGCGGTGGCCGGACTTTGCACGAGTGCAGCGGCGCTAGTGGTGGCGAGCACGTGGTCTGGCGACGGCTAGAGCAGCAGCGGCAGATGACCGGAGAAGGCAGAGCGTGGCGGTGGCTCTGGATTACGCGGCACAAGGTGCTAGGGAGCTCGGTATGCGTCGGGGTTTGTGGGGAAAGGAAGAGGAGAGGACGGCGAAGGTTTTTATGCGCTTGGGTGGGAGAGATCATGGCCGAAATGGCCCAATTGCTCACTGGATTGAGGGTGGCGGCGGTGGTGTCGTGCAAGTGATTCTCGCGTGAGAGGGAGTGACGTCACCGGAGAATGTGGGGGAGTGGGTGAGGACATGGTCCTGTGCTGTTTGAACCAACGACGGACGCGCGGGGAGACGGGTCGCAGCACCGATCCAGACGGAGGAGAACAAAGGAGCTGATTGGCGGGCCCGGCCTATCTGCGGGAGGGCGAGGAAGTGAGCGAGCGAGGCGGCCTAACGGGCGGGCCCCACGGCACAGCGAGAGAGCGAGCAAGACGGGCGGTCGACGGGTGGGCCCGCGGGAAGGCGCGCGAGAGCGGGCCACGCGCGGAGGCCGGCGGCACAGTGCTGGGCCGAGGCCCAGCGAGAGGGAAAAATTGGAGAAAAAGGGAAAAGGAGAAAGAAAGGAAAAGAAGGTGAATTTCCAGTGAAAATTTAATTTCGATAATAGTTTTTGATTTATTAAAAATACTTTCTGTGCTCTAAAAATTCCAATAAAAATCCAGTTAATATATTTTGGCAAGAGGACTAAAAGAAAATTATTCCTAGCCACAGTAATATATTAATTTGTATTTTTCACATTTAATTAATTCATTTGGCCCTTTTTAATTTATTTTCTTGGGACATTTTCTCAAATATTTTTGTGTGGCTAATTAGGGGGAAAAATTTAGGGTGTGACATGACGCAGGGCAACCACTGCGGTATTTGGTTGAACGGATAAGGGGCGAGGCCGAGGGGATCAACGGGCGACGGACGGAGGAAGAAGATGCATAGTTTCACGAGATCAGACGGTTGCGCAGGCGGGGAGGCACGTGGCGATCATCCATGGCGTGCGGCGGTCCGCTCGCGGGTGCGTTACGGAAATCGAACGGTGGCGCTCGTGGCTCGGCAGTGCACATGGCATGCATCCGATGGGGGCGAGCGGCCCGCGAGTGGTCGCGGCTGGCGAGAGGGATCAGACGGCAACCGTCGCGAGCAGGGGGCACGTGGCGGGCATCTGGCCACGGCAGGGCACGCACATCCACAGGGGAAATCGGACAGCGGGCGCTTGCGGCATGGGCCACGCGGCGCGATCTGGCGAGGCGTGGTGCATGCTTGCCCGAGAGAGAGGAAGGCTAGGCCGAGAAAAGGGGGATTGCGGCCCATAGGAACAGTAGAATTTTTCTTTTCTCTAGGATTTTCAAGAGGAATTTTGGGAGGTTTCCAAACAAAGTCCAAATTTATTTTGAATCTAGGAAAATTTGAAGGAATTCTAGGAGGGTCCAAGGTGGCAACTGTCAGTATTGTTTTTTGGATTAATCTTCTTCTGAGAAATTTTGTGGTGGATCCAAAGGGAGAAATTTCAAAGAGGGAAGATGGAATTCAATTTACAATATTAAATTTAAATTTTGGGGAAATACTCTAGGAAACTTTGATGAGTTTTCCTAGGACTTTGGATGGAGGGTTTATATATATACAAATATATGGGTATGTTTATGGAGGGTTTCATGTATATATAAAGAGAGAGAGAGAGAGGTATTTATATATACACATATATATACATAATTGTGTATATATATATACACATAATTTGGTGGAGTTGAGTAGGAAGGTTGATACATGTAGGTATATATTCATGTACTGATATACTTGCATATATATATGGATGCTCATATATATATATACACATATTGGGGTAGATCATCGAGTAAAGGTGGATTTCAAGGGAGAGAGAAACAAGGGAATTTACGGGAAGATTCAACGGGGGTGTTTTAGGGTTCTGACATCGGATCTTCGGAATGGAAATCGAATTAGAGATGTTGGCACATCGGCTCGGATATCGAAACGGAGATTCCTCGAGGGAGAACCTGAGGGTGTTGCCGTCAGGGTTTTATGAGCGAAGCTCAATATCGGTGATTCAAAATTGGAGATTATTCTGGAATGGAGGATTTTGAGAGGATGGATTATTGAGATCAAGGACAGGATTTTAAATCGAGATCCAGGCACGACATACAACACAGTAGACAAGAAGCAAAATTTTCATAGGTAGATTTTAGCAAATTATTGTTTAACGTCTCGCTGAAAGCAGGGCGTTACAAACCTACCCCCCTTACAAAAATCTCCTCCTCGAGATTTGAAGGCAGATAGTGAAAAGAGAACAAAAGGGAAACTTTAGACTTCTTCGCTACTCTGTCACTTCAGGCATTTCTTCTGGTAACTGACAATCTTGCACTGGACTGGTATCTACTCTGCTGGACTAGGGTGATCAGTTCTGCTGTGGTTCTTCTTCTTCGAGAAGGTCTTGCTCTTCACCTCCTTCTTCCACTGTCTCGAGGTACTCAACTTCTTCAATTGGTTCGGCTTGCACGTGGTTCAAACACCCATGTCTGGCGGCTGGTGAGGCTTGGGAGACTATTGCACTGTTCTGTGGTCTTGCATTTCTGGGTGTAGATGCTTTGGTTGACACGTAGGACTGAGGTGTCGCGGAGCGATTCTTGGGGCATTCACACGAATAGTGTCCAATCTCGTGGCAGTTGAAACATTCAACTCCGGACTTTTGGCCAGGGTGTCCAGTCTGGGAAACTGAGTTGCTTCTTCCTGAGTTGGTACTGTAGCTTCTGGTAGACTACTGACTTGGCCTTGATTCAGTTGAATGGGGAACTGAGTTGGTGGTCCTGGAGTTCTGAGGTGTTCCAGTGTAGTATTGCATAGGTGGGTGCATCCTTCACATCTGTCCATCTCTGGCATGAAACTCTGTTGGTGATACCTTATGCTTCCAGTACTCATCCAGTTCCTTCTCTGCATCTTCTTGTAGTAAGGCCTTGTTGATTATGTGCTGGAACGTAGGAAAGTCATGAGCCAAAAGCTGAATTCTTAGGTTGGCGTTCATTCCTTTCAAGAACCTTCTGATTTTCTTGGCGTTGGTGTCAACATCTTCTGGTGCATATCGGGCCAACTTGTTGAAACGGCTGAGGTACTCATTGATGTAGAAGGATCCTTGTTTGATCTTGGCAAACTCTTCTTTCTTCATCTCAATTGTGCTTTCTAGGATGTGAGCTGAACGGAAGGCTTCTTCAAACTATATCCAAGTGATAGTTGTTGAATTAGGATGGGCAATACAGTAGTTGTCCCACCAATCTGCTGCAGGTCCTCTTAACTGATGTGCAGCGTAGAGAGCTTTTTCCACTGGTGTGCATTGGGCAAGGTCCAGCTTTCTTTCGACATCTTTGATCTAGTCATCGGCTTCGATGGGTTCAGTGGTCTGGCAGAATTTTGGTGGACGTGATCTCAGGAAATCATTGAGCTTAGATCTGCCATTGTCTTGAGCCATATGGGGTTGATGCACTTGTGCTTGTTGATGTTTTATCACTGCCAGGCTCTGAGCGATTCCTTGCAGTATCTGGGTCTGGATAGCAAACAGCTGGTGAAAATCCATTAGCGGAGGTTGATTACCGTTTGCAGCTTGATTGGCTAGTCCGGAGTTGACAGCGGATCCACTTTCATCATCTTGTGGAGCAACCGAGTTGACTGGCGAATTGGATATTGCCAGGATTGGATCTTGTTCATAGCCGAGGCGGTTGGGAACACGGATCTGACGGTTGGTGCGACGTGCCATCTGTTCCAAGTTGACTGAGATTAGAACTGTCGATGTTTTACACCGGCAATATGAATATGGGGCTACTCGGCGGATGGAAACTCAGTGGATTGCAAAGGAACATGGGGAGATTTATACTAGTTCAGGCCCTCAATGTGAGGTAATACCCTATGTCCAGTTTGGGATGTATTCCTTTGAGAAATTATGGTGACAATTCTGATGAACCGTGTGAACCTGCCCTCATGGGGCGCCCTGCCTCCCCTTATATACTGGGGGACAGGGTTACAAGGTAGGAGTCCCAACTAGATTACGGCCAAGGGATCTCCTCTTAGAGATATAACACACCCAACTAAGACTGTGTTTTCCTTATCATACAAGGCAAAGTCTGCTAGTGATTACTATATCTCTAATTACAAGGCTAGGCCCATCCTCTATCCGAGTGGCCCATATGCTTGTCATGAGGTACCCGGGGCCCATGGCACCAACAGTAGCCCCTGAGACCTTCATAGTTGAGTCACAACTGATGCCGAGTGCTCATCCTCCATGGTGAAGTCTTCCCGAGTGCATTGCTCCCGAGTACTCTTTGTCCGACTGCTTCTTCTCCCGAGTCCTGCTTCATGTCAACTGGCAGCGAGGCTATGAAGGGCTCCATGTAGAAGTATGAATAGTGTGCGCCGAATAGGCGCACCTATTATGTGTATCCCCTGACTTTGTACTTAATTGTGAAAACAATTAAACATAAAGTCAAAGATCTTTAACCTTGTAGTCTTTCCCGAGTAGTATACTACTGGTATATGAGACTCTTCGGTATCATGTCAACCGGAATATGATTTGTAGTCTTTGCCGAGTAGGATGCTACTCGTATATGGGACTCTTCAGCTTCATGTCAGCTAGAAAGGGGGTTTATGGTCTTTCCTGAGTGGCGTCCCACTCGGAAGTTAGACTCCTCAGCGTCATGTCAGCTGGAAAGAAGGTTTATAGTCTCTCCCGAGTAGTGCACTACTCGAAAGTTAGACTCTTCAGCGTCATGTCGGCTGGAATAATATTGCTCATGGCAACTGGTGGCCAAGCATGTAGGCTGAGTACCACTTTATGAAATTAAATCCATTGCGTGGTCTGGTGTACTCGAGAAAGATACCTGCATCCCCAATTTTAATGAAGCCCAGCTTGTGATCCTTATAAGGATATATCCTCGAGACCTGGTGGATAAAACAGATACCCAAACACATGTGTTTAGCAATTAGGCCTTCATGAAGCATATTTGTTTACCACATCGGTTCCTGTTGGTAGCATCAGCACTGCAATTTTAACTCAGCCTGTGAGCGGCCCACATCGAGCTTGCTACTGTAGAAACTCATATCTTGGTGGTCTACTACCAAATAAGCCGGCCTAAATCGACCCACCCAGCGTAGGCTCTATAAAAGTAGCATCCATCGCATGTCAGGATGAGTTTTTTGGCGTCGGTAGCCGCAATCAGCTAGAGGAATCCTTGTCTGCAAGCCTTTCTGACTCATGCTCTATATGCAGCCTGGTTGCCACAGATGCCTGAGTAGGTATATTGCAGAATCTACTTGCCCTCCCCAGGTGTGATGCAGTGCATGTGAACTCCGGATGCGCTTTGACGACATAGGTCTTCTCTGACTTCCATAAAGCCGGATAAGGTACTCGAACCTTGCATTAGCATAGGATTCGGCTGGCGACCCTCATGGGGCGTACCCTACCCAATAGAGTTATGGCCAAATAAGGTACCCGAATCTTGTAGGATTTGGTTGGCGACCCTCATGGGGCGTACCCAACTCAGCGGAATTGTACCCGAGCCCTGACTGGCGTCGGAGGCCGGTTGTTAGCTGAATAAGGTACCCGAACCTTACATTTGCATAGGATTCGGCTGGCGACCCTCATGGGGCGTACCTCACCCAGCAGAGTGGTGACCAAATAGGGTACCCAAACCTAGCATTAGCATAGGATTCGGCAGGCAACTCTCATGGGGCATACCCTACCTAGCTGAGTGGTAAGCGAACTCCGACTAGCACCGGAGGTTGGTTGTTAGCTCACATGGAGCATAGCTGGGGAAGATGACGTCTCAACTGGCGCAAATACTTGGTCAATAGCCCTCATGGAGTATTCCGAGCGCATCTTGGCAGACTGGTCCAGCCCTTGAGCGTAGGAGATAGGCTCGCAGCCCTGAGTTCCTGTCACGCGTATCCGGAGCTGGCCCTGCACTATAAAGATATCGGATGAGTAGCATCTGATGATGAAAACAATCACCCGAATAATATTTATGTATTTTACAATATATGTAAGTACATGTTCTTCCTCTTTCTGATATTAATTTCCCCGAGTAGTTGACCACTTAAGTTTAAGCACTTTGCCCGACTAGTCATAGCCCCCTAGCGTCAGGAGTTGGCTCATGGCTCTTTCCCAGACACGCGTTTTGGGTGACTTGAGTTCGTCTTTCATGGAGCAAAGTTTCACGGATCAGGATTTATGCTACTCGAGTACTTTTGCAATCATTTAAGAGCAAAAACAGAAAAAAGTGCAGCTTGTACACCTATTAGGTGTAAGCGGCTGCGGCATTGGCGAGGCCAAGTAAGGAAATATTTATCAGGAAGCGACTTAGCTGTTCGGTATTTTGGAGTGGGGATGCCATCCTTGCGTTTGGGCTTTTGAGCCCCTAAGCATGTCACTTGTTGTTCTGATAATCTTCAGTTGTTGAAGGTCGAAGACGGTTGTGACCGACTGCCACAATGGAGCAGTTTGACTTGCGTTTGCAATCCCTAGCTTTAGTCGGGACTGTGTTGTTGGTGCCCTCCCGCTTCTTCTGTCAGGGTGCCTTCTTGTCTTCGAGGGCCTCAGCAACAGCATCAGCCGAGTCAGCGTACTTGTTCTCCATGTCGAATAAAGCCTTGACAGAGTTGGGAGGCTTTCGAGTGAATTTGTCGATGAAAGAGGTGTCTTTGACTCCTTTTCGAAAGGCGGCGATGACGACCTCATCCTTGATCTTCGGGATTGAGTTCTTCTTCTCAGAAAACCTCTTGATGAAGTCACGAAGAGACTCGTTCTTCCTTTGATACAACTGATGCAGGTCGTACTCGGAAGATGGCCTCTCGTATGTTCCCTGGAAGTTGGCGATGAAGCTTTCCCGGAGTTCTCCCCAGGAGCCAATTGATTGCCGCGGGAGCCCCATTAGCCATGTCCTCACTGAGTCAGCTAGAGCGACTAGGAGGTAGTTAGCCGTGGCCTTGTGATCTCCTCCAGCTGCTCGGATCGCCAGAGTGTAGACCGTGAGCCAGGACTTGGGGTTGGTCTTCCCGTTGTATTTTTCAATTCCTATAGGCTTGAAACCCGATGGCCAGTCGACCTGTTGTAGCTCCTGGGTGAAGGCTGGTACGCCTTCGTCTTCATGAGGGCTCCGACTCCGAATACGGTGGCGAAACCACTCGTGGTGGAGGCTGAAGCGCTCGTTCTTGTCTTCCAGTTGGCGTTGCTCATCTTCCTCTCGTTTGCGGCACCGAGCGTTGATGTCTTGCTGAAGGTCACGCCGTAGTGGGCCTCGAAGATCCTGATTGTCCCGACGGTCGCTTCGACACTGCCGGTTGTTGCTGGGGTTGCCGAGTGACGTTTGGCGTGACTTCGTGTGCAGCCGACTAGAGCCAGCCGCTCGGCGTCGCTTTGAGGTGGACGATACTGCCGTTAGGGATGTCGACCGGTTGGTCGGTATGAGTGTTTCGCCCGACTGTTGATGTTGTTGATATGCAGCAGCGGTAAGCATGGCTCTTATCCTTGTGATCGTCGGGTGGCCTGGTGATCAGGCTTGAACTAGAGTGTATCCAGTAGAGTTGTGGAGGCCACAACGTTCTGTTGTGGCGTGATGAAGACGTCATGGTCGCTGACTTTTGTTTGGAGGGTTTGTTGCTGAGCAGTTTGCCCAGCCCTACGTAGGCCGTCGTTGCGGGCATGCAGGCGTCTTGCTTCTTCCTCCTGTTGTTCTCGCAGTCGGCAGGCCTCCTCCTCTTGCTGTTCTTGTAGTCGGCGTGATTCCTGAGTAGGAGTAGAGCCTTTCGATGCCATGAAGATTTCTTGTGTTGGGGAGAAGCTTGCCGAACTGCTGTCCGACTTAGAGTCGGAATGCGACTGAGAGTCATAGTCCGACTGAGAGTCGTAGTCGGAATAATTGATGGGGGTGATTATTACTCCGACCTCCCTAGATCCGATCTCGAGCGGCTCTGGGCCGTATCCGAGTCGAACACCAGGGGATCGGGTTTGCCGCGTCGGATGTTGTTTGACGATGTCCGAGGCGTTGCCAAGTCTATACGGGAGATTGACGATCCCTTCTCTTCTTAGCTCGATCTCGGCCGGCTCAAGGCTGAGTCCGAGTCAAACATCAAAGGAGAGAGTTGTCCCGAGACCCGGGGAAGATGAAGATTGCCGCAGCAAGTTGACAAAGGTTGCCGCAGCGTCATGCTGGCCGACTGGCGCAGAGCCGGCCGGTTCCCTGGCAGATCGGATCGAGTCCGAGTCAGCCAAGGTGAGGTTGCCGATCTGGTCAGCGACGAAGTCGAGGCTTCCAAATGAGATTGTATCTCCGGGGGAGAATTTGCTGCTGTCGACTCCGGTTGTTGGATCCATCAAGCTTGTAGATGTAGATCTCGCCGAAGCCTCTACCTGGCACGCCAACTGTCGATGTTTTACACCGGCAATATGAATATGGGGATACTCGGTGGATGGAAACTCGGTGGATTGCAAAGGAACACAGGGAGATTTATACTAGTTCAGGCCCTCAATGTGAGGTAATACCCTACGTCTAGTTTGGGATGTATTCCTTTGAGGAATTATGGTGGCGATTCTGATGAACCGTGCGAAGCTGCCCTTAGGGGGTGCCCTACCTCCCCTTATATACTAGGGGACAGGGTTACAAGGTAGGAGTCCCAACCGGATTACGGCCAAGGGATCTCCTCTTAGAGATAATGCACCCAACTAGGACTATGTTTTCCTTATCATACAAGGCAAAGTCTGCTAGGGATTACTATATCTCTAATTACATGGCCAGGCCCATCCTGTATCCGAGTGGCCCATATGCTTGTCATGAGGTACCTGGGGCCCATGGCACCCACAAGAACGATGGGAACAGGAGTAAAGACGTAACCGAAAACACTAGATAAAAAGGTTTTCGTAATCTGAGGGAGGAATAGTGGCATGTCCTAGTCAGTAGCCCAACTGGTCCCATATCTAAACACGGACTACCAGGCATAACATCACACACGCACTGCTTCGCCACAACTCCTACTGAGCGGGCGATGATACTAAGGTCAACTATTAACAAGGGCTAGCTATTAGCTCGCCAGGCAGAAGCACACCTTTCATCAACTGAGCAGGATGACAGGCGGGTTCCAAGGCAAAAAAAAAAGAATACACGAGACTAGCTTCTAGATTTTGATGTAGGCAGGGGCAAACAGACAAAATTTTTTCACAAATCTAGACCAAAAAGGAAAACCAATCCTTAGCTTTTTTTCAACTAGCTTTGTATTCAATTATTGCCATCCTATCGGCGGTTTTGGTCCTAGAGCCAACATATGCTCTGATACCATCTCTTGTCACACCCCGATCTGGCACCGCTGTACAACGGCACCAGTTAGGGCGTGCCGCAAGAATACAGAATGAACTGCCTTCCTGCGGAACCGCGATACCGATACCAGTCCTAGGACACAGCGCTGGTATCCATGGCAATCAGACGTGCATCATTGCAGTACCTTAAATAAATAAATAAATAAGTAGACATATACCTTAACTTACGTTGCAACTTCGGAGCAAGCCGGAGACAGCAATGAGCAACACAGAGGCAGCAGCAGTAGCGGAACAGCAGACTAAGTCCCAACACATAGGCAATGGCTGGGAACTAGGACAAAACCCTAATCTTCACTTCACAGCAACTCCCACTTCTAGCTCCCGGTGGAGAACTATATATGTGTAGAGCAAGGGTGAGTACTTACGTACCCAGCAAGCCAGGGGAACTTAAGTGGTTGTTGTAGGCTTCAAAGAGAGGCTGGATTTTTTGTAATTCCTTTTTCTTGAAATCTTTTAAATCTGCTAGTGTGTGCTTCTCAACAATTAGGATGAGGTGAGTCTTGTCTGATCGAAGTGAAAGATGCATCAATCTTTATTTCTCCAGTTTTCACAATCAAGAATCACATCACACGGCTTCTTGAGCCAAAGCATTTTGCCGGACTTCCCGTGTCCTGCTGTCCACGACAGCTAAGCCATTTCATCGGACCTCCAGCGTCCTTAATGGCACCTCCTTCTCATAGTTCCTGAAACCACACACATATTTGCAAACAGGGTAAAATAAAACTACGCTAAGGAATCGCCTCACATCCACCCATGACCGTGGGAACGGCTATTCAAATAGTTTAGACCTCTGCAGAGGGGGTACACTTTACCCACACGACGTGACTCACTCTAGCCACCACCTCGCACTGCACGGGTACGATTGATGACATAGTGGTTTTCACGACAACGCATTTCCCTAGCCCTCCAAGGTTACCCCATGCCAACTGGAGGGGTCCTCGAGACCAATCACAGGGTAGGTCCTCGACCATGCTGTACCAGTAACCCAGGAGGCAACCCCGACGCCCTCTCGCACGATCCACAGTCCAATGGCATGCAAGGCGTCCCTAAGAGCCTAGTTACTCGGCCATGGGCTTCCCAATTCACCCATGTGGTTGTACTGTCATATGCTCGGATGAAATTCCGAAGGAATCGGTCCTTAAAGAGACCACACAGGCATCACACACACCGGATCGGCCTTGTGTCACAAATCTCCATTTTGAAACTCATTTTTCTTTCACAAGGCACTGACCCAGGTGTCGGGTTTTCCAAATGTTTCGTAAAACCATATTTTACCCAAGAATGTTCCAAATTTTTAAGTTAAAGGGGCAGCCATCAGTACTCGTACAATAGTGCATGAATACCGAGGCGCGACAACGGTGGTTACAAGGGAACAGGGTATTTCAATCATCAAGGAAGGATTTAAATACAGCAAGGTTGGGTAGGTCACCCGGTCTGACTTGCAGATGGGACCAAACGATTTAGTGCACGCATATCGATGCAAGATTTCGCAAATAAAAATAATTAAAGTTCACATATAGGCTCGATTGATCAAAGGTGACTTGCCTTGCTCTAGGTCTTCACTGGTCATCAAGAAATCGTCGTGAAATCCACTCCGAAACATTATTTTCTAGCGACCGTTACTATGCGCAAACACACAAAAATCTACACAAAGTCCAAGAAACAAATCTATTTAGTGCTAATAATAGTGCCCTTAGATAGATCTCAATTTTAAAAAATTACTGGAGTTGGAACGGAGTCAATCGGAGTCACGGATCAAAAGTTATGATTTTATGAAGTTTAAATGAATTTTTGAAGCGAGGAAAAGAAATTATTTATTCTATGGAATGGAATATTCTCAGGAATATTCCCATGCGTCACTGATAGTGAGGCCTACTGACAGGCCTGGCCCATAGGCTAGGGAGTAGAGAGAGATCAGTAGTGTGGTTGCTGACAGGTGGGGGCTGCTGCAGGCCTAGTCCACTGGTCAATGGGTCAAGGAGGGGGAAAATCATTCGGTGGCCCATGTGTCATCGATGGAATGGGAGAGCAGGTTCGTCGGCTGGCACACAATGGATCAGGAGCGGTAGGCCCACTGGTCAACGGCGGGGTCATGGAGACCGTGCGCACGGGCATTGGGGACGGTGGCCATCTCTGTCCGCGCGGGGCACGTTCGTCAGTGTGCACGAGGGAGTGGCACCGGGCCATCCGAGATCAATGGCTGGCGGCGGCGTGAGGTGATTCAGAGAGTGGCGGTGCACCGGAGCAAGTGGCAGGCACCAGCGGGGAGAGAAGGTCGAGACGAGTCGTTTAAGTGGCTTGGATCCATGAGAGTCTGCTCAACGGCGGCCGACGGTGGGATGTTGTGGCAGCGGGGAGAGAGAAAAGGGGTAGACGACGACGTCAGTAGGAGTAGCTCTTGGGAGCGCGCCTGAGAGGAGGGGGAGAGGAAGATCGGCATCCATGGCAGTGCGGCGGCCACGGCCGTTCACGGCAGCTGAGAGAAGGCGGTGGGGCTCCAGGGGCAAGGGGAGAGGAGGGATGAGGTTCCCGGACTCGGGATCCAAAGGGAGAGTGAAGCCCGGTGACGGTGGCCATGGCATCGGCCGGGGAGGAAGGAGGGAATTGGCCACAGTAGTCCGAGGAATGGTTTGGCCTGTAGGGGCGCGGTCGACGGTTTGACGCAAAAAGAAAATCTTTGCTGGCGCGGGATTTGGCTATTTGAACTCCGCAAAGGTTTGATTCCCAGAAAGCATTTGAGCTCACCGACGAGGGGTTGGCGGCGTGGTGATGGAGGAGGCCGAGGACTCCGGTGTCGGGGGATGGGGTTTGTCTTCCGGGGAGGGGTGTTCCTCGCGACATTGGGAACACGGCGGCGAAGGCGGTGCAGATGAGCAATGGGCGACATTGCGGCAGCGGCGGATGCGGGTTGCTCGATCCCGAGACGGACGCGGCTGGTGATGTGATGAGGACATCACTTCTTTAGATACACACTTACAACCTCCTCATGTTGAACAAGATACGCCACAGATCCAAGGACCAATTACTCGCGCACGTGCCCGTCAACTTAATCGCCAGGTGAATGCGTTCCTAAGCTTACATGGAAATATTTCTACGAATGGCATACTATTTAATTCTTGTGATGATTTTATTGTTATTAGGAACTTGGGAGAAGACCATGGACAATAGCTGAAGAAACCAAATATTAAAATGGAGACAACAAGTGCAAGTAAACTCCTATTTTCGACAATAAGTGCGTCAACTTCAAATGGCCATAACTTTTGATCCAGAAGGAGTTACAGGGCCTACAAGTACTTGCTGGAAACCTTATGAAGTCTACTTTCAGATGGTTTTGGTTTCATGCCAAAATTCCTCCTGAGCTGTCCAGAATCGTCAAAATAAGTTGCATTATTTTTTCTATCCGAGTCAGTTTGGGCTTTTGGGCTTTGTATTTGTGTCATGGGCTAAACCCATGAGGAGTGCGGCCCTCACAGGGCAAACCCTCACCCTAGGACATCCTAACTCATATATATTCAGTAGCCGCCATCGTTTAGAGTGGGTTTTGCTTAGATTAATCTGTCTATTAACAGTTTCACCGTTTATCGGCCTGTGAGACCCCAACTTCGAGAGTATAATCATTCATCTGCAAGTTGAGTTGCAATCTTCCTTGTTCTTGCTTGTGTTCTTCGATTCGCATGCAGGGATTAGCCTTCATAGCGAGGTCAACCGAGCAGCGCACGTGTCACAGCCCTAAATCTAATTTCAGGTAATTGGTGTATGCCCAACTGTCATTAGAGTGCACAATTTAGTTTTTGCTTTGTCACTTCATGTAAATTAAAGTTTGCAATATATTTAAACCCTCATTTATTAAACCCTAAATCGGCAAAAACAAAACATTATCAAAATGTGCATCAAATTGAACAGAAGTGTATATGGGAGATAATTTATGCAAATACTAGATTATTTATCATGAACTAATATAGTTTTTCCAGAATTTAATTCATTAGTTTGGACCCATTAAATATTCCAACAAATTTCAGCCAGTGTCCTTTTCTTCGACATATGCATTTGTATAGTCTAAGGTTTTTCTAAAGATGTTTTGGTTGCATATAAAATCATGGAAAAATTCCTGTAAACACTATCCCACATAATTGATCCACTGTAAATTTTACATGATTTTATCACTTCACTAAATACTTCAATAAAATACCTCAAATCAGCTAGACTAGGGATCTAGCAAAAAATGAATAGGTATATTTCTAAAATTCACCAAATAAAAATGAAGACTAATTAGACAGAGCCCTTTTGTAAAAGTGTGTGCCAACATGAACCCTACCACCAGTAATTTTTGCTCAATTTAATTACCAAAGAAATCACATAAAATAATAAAGGCAAAGCCCTAGGGACATAAATTACACTGCAGAAAAACTGGATCAATCCCCCTACTTTGCATTTTCAACAAAGATGAACCTGACCACTTCTAACCCTGAAATTTGGTCAGCAGGTTAAACACATCTTTCTCTACCCCCAATAATTTTTCCCTAATTTATGGCCCTCATTAACTTAGTGAAACAGTAATATAAAGACTGCATGTTGGACAGCTCACAAGACTTAGCTTCTAGAGGTTTCTCCACTCTCAAGTCAGTGACCAGTGGGACCCACACGACCTTGGCCCACTTGTAAGCCATAGCACAGCATGGGACAGTGTGTTGCACCAAGAAATTCACCCACCCCTCTCTCTTCTCCCTAGGTTTCCCCTTCATGGACCCACTAGTCATAGACTAAATCTAGCCAAATATGTGTAGAAAAGTGTTGTCTTACATGTGGGACCCACCATGAACACTGTAGCACTAGAGTAACTCAGCAACTGCATGCCAGACGTGTCACTGCCTCCTTCCCCTCCCTCACAGCACACAGAGGCATAGAGATGAGCTCAACCATTGGAAACCTCGACCTTTTCGCCTCAATTTTAGCCAGCCGAGTCTCTTTCTCATCCTCTCCACGTTCCCACCGAGGAAACCGACGGAAACCCCAAGGATCACCGGTGGCAGCCTCATCCTCCCTGCTGCCGAGAGTGTTCGACCGAGCTCGAGCTAGCTCCGATGAGTTCCATCCCTTCTTGACCCCGGGAACGTGATCTACAAGCTTTGATCGTTCCATTTTTGCACTTAGCCGTCCCAGGTTTGCTGGCCGAAGTCGCCGTGGCGCCGCCGTGCTTTGTCTCTGCTCTGCAGAACCGCCGCCGTGACAACGTCATCGTTCTGGCCAATCCAGTACACCGCCGACCGAGCCAGCTCGCCAGCGTCGTCGCCTCGTCTCTAAAAGCCCGCTAACCGAAGGAATCGGACTGCGAAGCCCCGAGCAAGGAGATCTGCCTCCGTCTTTCCCAAGTCCGGCCGCCTGCCGCCGCCATCGATTTCTTTTTCTCTAGTGAGCCTCGCTTCGATTCCTTACACTGGAACCGCCTCTATGAAGTCCCTGACTGGTTAGATGCCTTACCTCAACCGCAGGATAGCGGACGCAAGCCAACGACGCGACCCCGAAGGTTTCCGCCGCCGCCGGACTAGTTCCGCTGTCGCCATTGCTGTCCCGGCTTCTCCAAGACCAGCACGAGCCTTGGTGAGCACCCTGGTACTCTATATAACCACATGCATGCATGGATTTGGAAAGAATCGAGCAGTAGCTCATTTTTACATGCCATCCCGAGATGTTTCCCCGCTTGCGTCGCCACGGTGCCTAGCTCCGGCCACCGCCGGCGATGAGAAGACCATCAATGTGTTCGCCATAAACTCCTCTTCTTTTTCTCTTTTGGCCACACCGGCAACCGAGCCGCCGTTCACCGCCGGCGCCGGTGAACAGAACCGGCGGTCCAGTCTATCTGCGCCTCCCCTGCTCTGTCTCTATGGCGCACTGGCCCCACCTGTAAGAGAAAAAGAGATAAAAGAAAATCCGAGAAAAGAAACATTTGATTTATTGCATAACTGGAAAATGGGTAAATTTCAAAAATTCATAAGTAATTAATTTTAACTCCTTTTTGAGTGAAACCAATTTTTTTAGTTCTGTAAATTTGTAAACTTTAATACTATCAAATAAAATATGACCACTTTGGTACAGAAAATATCTATAAAATAATGTGAAGCAAAAATACCCTATTTTGTGCCTAGGAAATTGTAATATTTCTATAAAATCCATTATAACTCCTTTTGAGGTGAACCAAATTTCTCTGGATTCACAAAAATGTTCTCTTTAATGTTGTAAAATAAAAAGTGAGGACTTCTGTGTAAGATTTTTCTCTAAAAATAAAAATACCTTTTGTATACCTCTTTATAACCTAGAAGTTTATAAATTTCTAGAAAATTCATCCTAATTGTTAAAAATGTGAAACCACTTTTGTTTAACTCAGAAAATTTTACCTTACTATGGAAAATTTTTATTTGAGAAATATACCTCCCCAAAATAGGCCTAAGTAATTTCTAATCCTTCTTTTTGATAAACTTATAAAATTCACAACTAAATTATTTTAAATCAAATTTCAGTGAACCAAATTTTGTTAGAACCAGTAGGTTATGCTCTTTTTTATAAAAATACTTGCCTTCTTGAAATCTTAATAGAAAATGTCAGTTAAATATATTAACTTAAGGTTACAATATAAATAATTACAAAACTGCCATTTTCAGCCCTTCTACCATGTTATTTTTGTATCTCCCAATCCAGAGATGCAAATGACTTGGTTCTTTCTCCTAAAATCTTTTTAGGGCATGCCCTACCTACTGTTTTTATCTCATAATTAATTGATCATTTCTGCATAGACATGTTTAATTGCTTCTTATTTGCATATTCGCTTTTTATCGATTGATTCGGAGGTTTCGGAGTACGAGGAAACTAATCCAAAGGCTGAGTGTGAACCTTCTCTACAGCAAGGCAAGCATCTATGCATATTGAACCCATATTTTCAATAAATTGATTTGTTTGTGAAAGCAATATCTATATGCATGTTACGGTCTATTTAAAATGGGAAAAACGGGTAGAGTCAAGATAACCTAATTGTATGCATTTCCATTCCTTGGTTGTTGATTCCATGTTTATACCTTGTCACCCCTGGTTAAAGACTTTGGGATGCTTTTATTGTATCGAATGCTTAGCCATGCTTATTTCTAGACCTAAAAAAATCCGATAGATAGAGCTATGGTTCAAAACTAGTTTAATCCGAATGGATGGGTTAAAATCTGAAAAGAATAACTTTTGATTTATAATTAAGAATATGTTTGACTTGGACAGATGATAGGGCGATGACGGGATGGTGTTTCCCCGATGCACGTAGCTCCGTCTGGGTCGTTAAGGACTGAACATGTTGACGTCTATTCAAGCACCCTACGTACTTCCACATGCCAGGAATGGGACGGCTTAACTAAGTAGCAAGGGAGGCTGTGGCCATCTACGCCCGTCCGTCAGTCGTAAGGATGGTTTTTCCTTTGGAGGGCCTCGAGCGCGCCTGGTTTTGGCTGGAGGTGCCTCCCGTGACGGTGAGCCTGCCTTAGTCACCACACACGCACGACTAAGTCGTCGGGGGCCCAGAGGTGGTTTAGGTGGTTGGGGCTAAGCGTGCAAAAGGTTGTGTTGTGACCTCTAGTCCACACTCAATGTGTAGAGTGTGGGTACCGGTAGGTACGGATCAAACTAGAGTGTAGCCGTTTGGCTTCTATCACATCGTGTGGGTAAAGATGTACACCTCTAATGAGAGTAATAACTATTCGAATAGCCGTGTCCACGGTCACAGGACGACCGCTTGATGTGTTAGTTACTCATGTTAGCATCCAACTTGGGATATGTGGTTATGAGATTATGTTGTGATACCATGACTTAGGATAGTCATGGATGGATGGATTTATATAAAAGGCTTTGATGTTAAATATGGCTTTGTTTTAGCCATGAAAGATGGTATGCTTGTGTAGCATAATTATTTTGGGCAATGGTGGCCCATTGTTGATGTTAGAGCATGGGATTGTGCTCATTTTTACTTCCATTTCAGAACTATAAGCTTGCTGTCCTAAATTTTCAGATTGAGCTATTTCACAGTTGCTTATGTTTTAAATGTATTACTTGCTTAATAAAATCAGCTTTATACAAAATCAGATCGACATAGCCATACTCCTTGATGTAGAGACTAGCATTACCCCTTTGTTCTATTATTATTGTATAAGCCTAGTTGAGTACTTGTTGTACTCACGCTGCATATCTTTCAGGTGAGGATATCGACGACATTGATGTGATCTACTATTATCCCGCCGAGGGTGGCGAGGATATTGTGTAGTTGAAGTTATGCTCTATCCCCAGTCGGTTGCCCTGTGGTTTGGTTTGGCACCACTGGTTTTATCTTTGATGTTTATATTTTTCCACTGCTATCTTTTGGATTACTTTATGATGAATTAGGGTGTGAGCCCTCTATGTAATATATATAACTCTGCTGCTCATTTATCCATATTTAGAGTACTTGTGATGTTTATCAATTGCTTGCGATGAAAGTGTAAAGTTAGTCGCTTTCCTGGGGACTAGCTGAACATGAGTATGAATTTAGAAATGATGAGATGCATGGATGTTGGCTCAACCGTAGACCATGTTCCAAGAAGTGTGTATCATGTTTGGTCACCACCTTCGTGTGGTTTGATGGGCACACTTCGCCGTTTGGGACTGGTGAATCAACTCTCCAAATATCTCTTTATTTCTGAATTTGGCGCGTTGGAATTGTATTGTGAGTGGGTAAAGATTATAGCAAGGCTGCGATGAGGATGGATGGTTACCGCATTTATTTGGTTTTTATTCGAGACCCCATCCATCTAGATATTTCACGTTGTCATAATAATTACTCTCCATAATGTACTTCCGGGGTGCCCACAGCACGATTGATAACGAGAGGAGTCGTGGTGCTACGATTGCAGGGTTCGGGTCTTGGTGATCAGAAGCCGGATCGTGAGTGTCAATTCTCCACCAAATCGAGAGTTATCCTTACCTAACGGAAGATCGGGCACCCTGTTGCCATCAAGTGGTATCAGAGCGAAGGTTGCCCGTTAGGTATAATCTTTTCCGTCCTGTTTCAATCTTTGTTTATTATACCTAGAGTCCAGAAAAAGCCACAAAAACAAAATTAGTAGTCATAGGTTTTTCCCTGTCCTACAACCACGTTTAGCCTTTTTGCATAATTCCATTTTAGAGTCAGTAGTGTTGAGTTTGTGTCCTAGGTTGAGTTCGGTTGCTGGCTTAGATTGTGTTTGAGTCTAGTTCATGATCCATCCGCCGCACCCCCACAAACCCTAAGCACCACCATTATTGTCTCTGTTTTCCCATATACTAACCATCTTGTGCAAGTGTTGGTCATCGTGTGTTCTATTTTAGTGTCATATATCACGTCCTTTGATCACCCTACATCTCCATCCACCTCCCCAGCAGCCACCGCCACCATATCATCCCTGGTTTCACTACCTGATTCCGAATCAGCCTCCACCAAAACACTGCTACGGAGGACCCTTCTTGAAACAGCCATAACTTTCGCATACGAACTCGGAATCAGGCAAATAAGTAGTCTGCGGACATCTGCAAAAAAATTCCCATCCGCTACTCCCCAACTTTGTCGAGTTTGCCAAAATCAGTTTTGCAAAAATTCAGGCCGGAAAATTGGGTATCTGCACTTCAAAGTTCTAGCACGCTTTTTAAAGCACACTCGTGTATTTCTACAGGCTACATCTTATATCAGATTGAGCTGCCACCTCCTGAGGTTGTTGTTCCTATGCTCCTAGTTGAGAAAAAAAATATCAGAAAAATAAAAGCAAAATAAAAAAGGGTGTGAAAGAAAAAAAAGAAAAGGAGGAGCACATAGGACACACCAGGGAGCTAGCTGTGTTGTTTTGTGCTGTGTTTTGCCTTGTCCTTATTTCCTTGCTGCTGTCCTTTCATACTTGCTTGTCTCCCTTGTTTTATCACATCTGGTTTCGAACGCGTTTAGGCCAGCAATTAGGACAAGTACTTTGGATATTTTTTCAGCATTACTATCTGTTATTGAATTGTGTGCTACTAACATATTTTGGCCTCCCAAACTCCACATATATACTTCTAGTCAGCACGGTCTTGACCCTTGCAATCGCTGGATCATGCCCTCAAGGTATCATGAACCAGCCACTGGTTATACCATCCTTTGCTCGCTAGTCTTAGAACCTTGTAAGAGCTCGGTAAGGTGCTTCCATTTGCGAGTGTCCACTATCCTTGCATAGTAGTAGTTGATAGGGATAATACTTTTGTGCTGTTTGTTTCCTATTTTCTACTAACCATGGCAGGTGAGGTGAATGATTTCGTTGATTGTGCTTCAAAACAGGAGATTGTTAAGCTAGATCAGAAGATTGAGGAAAATGTAGTTGCCTTGAATGCTATGCGAGAAGACCTCTAGGCTATGGTGGGGAGCATTGCCACCCTCACTAACAGCATCGAGCAGTTGGCAGCAAACCGTCACCCACCACCACTTGTTGACAATGACGGAGGTAATGAAGAGGAGGAAGCCGACAATAGTGATGCACGTCGTGACGAGCGCCTACTACAATGGCTACGATTCAACTGGCAAGGTATGGAAGGTAACCGCCACCAAGGGCGAGGTAACGATGATCCCTTTGCTAAAATTAAATTTACCTTGCCTTCATTTTCTGGAAAATATGACCCTGAAGCCTATTTGGATTGGGAGATGACCATAGAGCAGAAATTTAATTCCCATTTAGTTCCTGAAATTCATAGGGTTAGGCAAGCAACTAGTGAATTCAAGGACTGTGCTATTATCTAGTGGAATGAACTAGTTAAAACTGGCCTAGAACCTAACACATGGGAAAGGTTGAAGCGAGCTATGCGGAGTAGGTTTATTCCTCCATCTTTCAAACGTGATTTGAGAAATAAATTGCAACGCTTAGACCAAGGAGAAAAATCTGTAGAAGATTACTTTCAGGAGCTACAAATAGGAATGTTGCGTTGTGAGGTAGAGGAGGATGAGGAAGATAAGATGGCTTGATTTTATGGGGGGTTGAGACGTGAAATTCAGGACATTATTCAATATAAAGAATACAATTCTCTTAATCAATTGTTCCATCTAGCTATATTAGCTGAACAGGAATTGCAGGGAAGGCCGCCATTGAGAAGGAACAATTGGGGAAGCACGTCTACATCGAGGCCTTCCATTGTGCAAGGCAAAAGTGTCCCTATTCGGAGTTCTACGCCGTCCACCAATAGGGCACCAGAAGCGCCATCTTCACGAGCTACCGAGGTGAGTAAATCTGTTCGCGTACAGGCACCCGCAAAAAGCGCATCATCGGTTGCTTCTACGGGACGAACGAGGGATATCCAATGCTTCAAGTGCAAAGGGATGGGCCATGTGCAACATGATTGCCCAAATCAGAGAGTTCTCATTGCTACAGATGATGGTGAGTACACTAGTGCTAGTGATGTTGATGATGAATTAGCACATGGCACTAACAATGCAGGTGATGAAGACGAGAGCGATGAGGATGTGGAGCACATAGGTGCGGAAGATACAAGCAAGTACCTAAGCATTGTAGCACAACGTGTGCTAAGTGCTCAAATGGAGAAGACGGAGCAAAATCAGTGCCACAATTTATTTCAATCAAGGTTCGTGGTTCACAATAGAGCATACCGTGTTGTCATTGATAGCGGCAGTTGTAGCAACCTTGCTAGTTCAGATTTGGTTGACAAGCTAGGTTTGCCTACACAACCACATCCACGGCCTTATTACATCCAATGGTTCAACTCTTGTGGTAAGTTGAAGGTAAGTAAAGTTGTGAGAGTGCAATTTTCTGTTGAAAAGTACCATGATATTGCAAATTTTGATGTCGTGCCTATGCAAGCATGTTCTTTGCTTTTGGACAGACCTTGGGAATATGATAGAGATGTGCTGCACCGTGGTAGAACTAACACGTACACTTTCACACATAATGGCAAAAAGATTGAGTTGCTACCAATGACCCCTGCTGAAATTTTGAAGGACGATATAGTGCGTGCTAAAAATAAATCTAAGTCTGAAAATCAGCAAGTAGCTAAAGATGTGTTTCCACCTAAAAAGGAGAAAAAAGAGCCACCAGCTAGGAAAGACACACTTAAGTTGAAAGGAGCTTCCATGTTAGCTACTAAATCTGAGATTTCTGAGTTAAATGTTAATGAATCTATTTGCTATGCTTTGGTTTGCAAGGAAACTTTCTTTACACTTGAGGACTTGCCTCCTTCTTTGCCACGTGCTATTACTAACCTTTTGTAGGAGTTTGCTGATGTATTTCCAAGTGAGATACCCTTGAGGCTACCACCTATGAGAGGAATTGAGCATCAAATTGATTTGATCCCGGGAGCTGCATTGCCAAACCGTGCGCCGTACAGGACCAATCCCGAAGAGACTAAGGAAATTCAGCGTCAAGTGCAAGACTTGCTTGAAAAAGGGTATGTACGTGAGAGTCTTAGTCCTTGTACTGTTCCTGTTATTTTGGTGCCTAAGAAAGATGGGTCATGGCACATATGTGTGGATTGTAGAGCCGTTAACAACATAACTATTAGATATCATCATCCTATTTCTAGGTTAGATGATATGCTTGATGAATTAAGTGGCTCTGTTGTGTTCTCTAAAGTAGACTTGCGTAGTGAATACCACCAAATTAGAATGAAATTGGGTGATGAATGGAAGACCACGTTTAAAACTCAATTTGGTTTGTATGAGTGGTTACTAATGCCTTTTGGTTTGACTAATGCTCCTAGTACTTTTATGCGACTCATGAATGAAGTTTTACGCACTTTCATTGGTAGATTTGTGGTGGTTTACTTTGATGATATACTTATTTACAGCAAGTCTTTAGATGAACATAAGGAACATTTACGTGCTGTTTTTAATGCTTTAAGAGATGCACGTTTGTTTGGTAACCTCACGAAGTGCACTTTTTGCACGGAGCGAGTTTCTTTTCTTGGTTATGTTGTGACTCCACAGGGAATTGAAGTTGATGAGACCAAGATAGAAGCGATCAAGAGTTGGCCGACTCCTACATCGGTTACACAGGTGCGGAGCTTTCTTGGGCTAGCTGGATTCTACCGCCGCTTTGTGAGAGATTTCAGCACCATTGTTGCACCCATGAACGAGCTCACAAAGAAAGGCGTTCCTTTTCGATGGGGACAAGCACATGAAGACGCCTTCAATTTGCTTAAATAGAAGTTAACTCATGCACCGCTACTCCAACTCCCTGACTTTGGTAGGGTTTTTGAGCTTGAATGTGATGCAAGTGGGATTGGAATTGGAGGTGTGCTTATTCAAGAAGGTAAGCTAGTTGCATATTTTAGGGAGAAGTTGTCAGGACCTAGTTTGAACTATTTAACCTATGGTAAAGAATTGTATGATTTGGTTCGAACATTAGAGACTTGGGAACATTATCTATGGCCAAAGGAATTTATCATACACTCTGATCATGAGTCTTTGAAACATATTCGAAGTCAAGCTAAATTGAATAAACGACATGCTAAATGGGGAGAATTTATTGAGTCGTTTCCATATATTATTAAGAATAAGAAAGGCAAAGACAATGTGATTGTTGATGCTTTATCTAGGCGCTATACTATGTTATCTCAACTTGATCATAAAATTTTTGGATTGGAGACAATAAAAGAATTATATGCTACTGATTTAGACTTTAAAGAAGCTTATGATCACTATCGAGAGGGGAGAACTTGGAATAAATATGTGTTTAATGAAGGATTGTTGTATCGAGCTAAGAAATTATGTGTTCCTGCAAGCTCTGTTCGTCTTTTGTTTTTACAGGAAGCGCATGGAGGTGGATTGATGGGACATTTTGGAGTGAAGAAGACTGAGGATGTGCTGGTCACTCACTTCTTTTGGCCGAAAATGCGGCGTGACGTTGAACGATACGTTTCACGATGCAGCACTTGTAACAAAGCTAAGTCCCGTCTTAAACCACATGGTCTTTATATGCCTCTCCCCATCCCTAGTGCTCCTTGGGAAGACATTTCTGTGGATTTTGTTTTAGGATTGCCTAGGATAAAGAGGGGGAGGGATAGTGTATTTGTTGTTGTTGATAGATTTTCCAAAATGGCACATTTTATTCCTTGTCCTAAGAGCGACGATGCTACAAAAGTTGCTGATTTGTTTTTCAGGGATGTCATTTGTCTACATGGTCAGATCGAGATACTAAGTTCTTGAGTCATTTTTGGATGACGTTGTGGAGGAAATTGGGGACGAAGTTACTATTTTCTACAACTTGCCACCCCCAAACCAATGGACAAATGGAGGTGGTGAATCGTACCTTGTCAACGATGTTGCAGGCTATTCTGAAGAATAATTTGAAAGTGTGGGAAGAATGTCTTCCACATGTGGAGTTCGCCTACAACCGTTCGTTGCACTCCACCACAAAGATGAGCCCATTCCAGGTGGTATATGGCTCTAACCGTCGCGCTCCAATTGATTTATTGCCTTTACCTTTTTCAGAAAAAGTAAATTTTGATGCTAAGACACGGGCTGAATTTATGCTTAAGTTACATGAGGCCACTAAGAATAATATTGAGCGTATGAATGTAAAGTATAAACTTGCTGGTAGTCAAGGTAGAAAGGAGCTTATTTTTGAATCCGGTGATCTTGCTTGGTTACACTTAAGAAAGGATAGGTTTCCTACTTTGCGCAAGTCAAAATTAATGTCTCGAGCTGCCGGTCCTTTTAAAATTCTTGCGAAGATAAATGATAATGCATACAAGATTGATTTGCTTGCAGATTATGGTGTGAGTGATATTTTCAATGTTGCTGATTTGAAGGCTTACTTGGGTGAAGAAGATGACCTTGAGTTGAGGACGACTCCAAATCAAGAGAGGGAGGATGATGAGGACATCATTTCTTTAGATACACACTTACAACCTCCTCATGTTGAACAAGATGCGCCACAGATCCAAGGACCAATTACTCGTGCACGTGCCCGTCAACTTAATCGCCAGGTGAATGCGTTCCTAAGCTTACATGGAAATATTTCTACGAATGGCATACTATTTAATTCTTGTGATGATTTTATTGTTATTAGGAACTTGGGAGAGGACCATGGACAATAGCTCAAGAAACCAAATATTAAAGTGGAGACAACAAGTGCAAGTAAACTCCTATTTCCGACAACAAGTGCGTTAACTTCAAATGGCCATAACTTTTGATTCAGAAGGAGTTACAGGGCCTACAAGTACTTGTTGGAAAGCTTATGAAGTCTACTTTCAGATGGTTTCATTTCATGCCAAAATTTCTCCTAAACTGTCCAAAATCGTCGAAACAAGTTGTGTCATTTTTCCTGTCCGAGTCAGTTTGGGCCTTTGGGCTTTGTATTTGTGTTGTGGGCTAAACCCATGAAGAGTGCGCCCCTCACACGGCAAACCCTCACCCTAGGACATCCTAACTCATATATATTCAGTAGCCGCCACCATTTAGAGTGGGTTTTGCTTAGATTAATCTGTCTGTGAACAGTTTCGCCGTTTATCGGACTGTGAGACCCCAACTTCGAGAGTATAATCATTCATCTGCAAGTTGAGTTGCAATCTTCCTTATTCTTGCTTGTGTTCTTCGATCCGCATGCAGGGATGAGCCTTCGTGGCGAGGTCAACCAGGCAGCGCACGGTTGATAACGAGAGGAGTCGTGGTGCTGCGATTGCAGGGTTCGGGTCTTGGTGATCAGAAGCCGGATCGTGACTGTCAATTCTCCAACAAATAGAGAGTTATCCTTACCTAACAGAAGATCGGGCACCCCATTGCCATCATGATGAGAGAGGCAACGAGGTTGCCAGCAGCCCTCAGGGGGAGCAGGAACAAGAGGGGGGTGAACGAGCATCCGGGGCAAATTTATAGGGGATAGGGACGGCGTCTAGGTCGGTCGGGGGTGGAGGCCGAGCTCCCCTTGTGACCAATAATGGAGGTGAGAGAGAGGCGGGAGAGAAATGGCGTTTTCCCGAGCAATGAAATCGACCAACGACGGGGATTTGATGGGCGGCGGATGGCGGTAGATCGAGCGGCGAAGCTTGATCCATTTTGAACGCGGAGCGCAGGCTAGCTCAGTCAAGGTGGGGATGCGATGGTGATTAGAGCGGCTTGGCTACCCTTTTTGACCGCGCGGCAATGGCAAAAAAAGGGCAAAAGGAGGGAGAGAGGGGAGGGAAAGTGGGCGGTGACCGCAGCTATCCAAGTCGTGGCAGATAGCAGCGTCGGTGGGGCTAGGTGAGGCCGAGGTGACACGGGGCGACCACTGTGGTATTTGGTCGAATGGGTAACGGGTGAGGACGAGGGGATCAACGGGAGACGGACAGAGGAAGAAGATGCATAGTTTCGCGAGATCGGATGGTTGCGCGGGCGGGGAGGCACGTGGCGATCATCCATGGCACGCGGTGGTCTGCTCGTGGGCGTCACGGAAATTGAACGACGGCGCTCATGGCTCGGCAGTGCACGTGGCACGCATCCGGTGGGGGCGAGCGGCCCATGTGCGGTCGCGGCTGGCGAGAGGGATCAGATGGCAACCGTCGCGAGCAGGGGGCACGTGGCAGGCATCCGGCCACGGCGGGATGGGCACGTCTGCAGGGGAAATCAGACGGTGGATGCTTGCGGCATGGGCCACGCGGCGTGATCTGGCGAGGCACGGCACGTGCTCGCCCGAGGGAGAGGAAGGCTGGGTCGAGAAAAGGGGGATTGCGGCCTAGAGGAACAGTAGGATTTTTCTTTTCTCTGGGATTTTCTAGAGGAGTTTTGGGAGGTTTCCAAAAGGATTCTTGAAGTGCAAATTTATTTTGAATCTAGGAAAATTTGAGGAAATTCCAGGAGAGTCCAAGGTGGCAACTGTCGGTATTTTTTTTGGATTAATCTTCTTCCGAGAAATTTTGTGGGGGATCCAAAGGGAGAAATTTCAAAGAGGGAAGATGGAATTCAATTTACAATATTAAATTTGAATTTTGGGGAAATGCTCTAGGAAACTTTGATGAGTTTTCCTAGGACTTTGGATGGAGGCGAGGCATATTTGGGTGGATACCTATATATATACACATATATGGGTATGTTTATGGAGGGTTTCATGTATATATATATATAGAGTGAGAGAGAGGTATTTATATATACGCATATATATACATAAATGTATATATATATACACATAATTTGGTGGAGTTGAGTAGGAAGGTTGATACATGTAGGTATATATTCATGTACTCATATACTTACATATATATATGGATGCTCATATATATATATATATATATATACATATTGGGGTAGATCATCGAGTAGAGGTGGATTTCAAGGGAGAGAGAAACAAGGGAATTTACCGGAAGATTCGACGGGGGTGTTTTAGGGTTCCGACATCGGATCTTCGGAACGAAAATTGAATTAGAGATGTTGGCACATTGGCTCGGATATGGAAACGGAGATTCCTCGAGGGAGAACCCGAGGGTGTTGCCGTCAGGGTTTAAGGAGCGGAGCTCGATATCGGCGAATCGAAATCGGAGATTATTCTGGAACGGAGGATTTTGAGAGGATGGATTGTTGAGATAAAGGATAGGATTTTAAATCGAGATCCAGGCATGACATACAACACAGTACACAAGAAGCGAAATTTTCACAGGTAGATTTTAGCAAATTTTTGTTTAACGTCTCACTGAAAGCGGGGCGTTACACAATTGGTGCGCCAGATAGGGGTATTGGCAAGATCATCTTCAACAAGCTTGATATATTCAACCACCGAAGTCAACGGCATCAAGTTCTTCCCCGGGCAGATGATCAGCTTTGGGAGCCTCGACTTCATCGCTGACAAGTTCGGCGACCTTACCTTGTCAGACTCAGATTCGATCCGATCGGCCGGACACCAAGCCGACTTCGTGCCAGTCGGCCTGCTCAATGCTGCAGCAATCTTCAAAGACATGCTGTGGCGATCCCCAAGATACCCAAGTCCAGTGACAACTCTTTCTTTTGGTGTTCGAGTCGGATTTGGCCTCAAGCCGACCGATTTCGGGCAAAGAAAGGAAGAGAATATCAACCTCCCGTTCAGACTCAGCAATGCCGCAGATAACTTCAGTTAACATCTAATGTGGCAGACGCAATCCCCTGGAGTTTGACTAGGATACGGCCCAGAGCCACTCGAGATTGGATCTAGGGAGGTTGGAGTCATAATTACCCCCCTCAACTACTCTGATTCTGACTCTCAGTCGGACAGTATGGAGGCCATGGGCCCCAGGTACCTCAAGAGAAGCATTAAGGCCACTCGGATAGAGGATGGGCATATCCTTGTAATTAGGGATACAATAGGACTTGGCATACATTACCTTGTACGACAAAGAAAGGATATAGTCCTAGTCGGGCACGTTCTATTCCTAGAAGGAAATCCCTTGGTCGGAGTCCGACTAGGATTGCTACCTTGTAACCCTGTCTCCTCGGTATATAAGGGGAGGCAGGGCGCCCCTTGAGGGCATAGCGAAATCTCACCAGAGAAACCTCAAAGGCAATACACAACAGCTAGAAGTAGGGTATTACCTCACCTCGAGGGCCTAAACCAGGATAAATCGTCTCGTGTTCCTTTGCAATCCATCAAGTTTAGGTCTCATGAGTAGCCACATATTCTTATTGCTGGTATAAAACATCAACAGTTGGCACCAGGTAGGGGCTTTGGCGAGATCATCTTCAACAAGCCTGATGGATCCAATCACCGGAGTTGACGGCATCAACTCTTCCCTGGGCAAACAATCAGCTTCGGGAGGCTTGACTTTGTCACCGACGAATTTGGCAACCTTACCCTGTCCGACTCGGATCTGATCCAATCAGCTAAGGACCAAGCCGACTCTACGCCGGTCGGCCTACGCAATGCTGCAGCGATCTTCGGCAACATGCTGCGGCGATCTCCAACATGCTCGAGTCTAGGGACAACTCTTTCTTTCGGTGTTTGACTCGGACTAGGTCCTGAGCCAGTCGAGATCGGGTTAAGAAAGGAGATCGTCAATCTCTTGTACGGACTCGGCAACACCGCGGATAACTTCAATCAGCATCTGATGCGGCAAACCCGATCCCCTAGAGTTCAACTTGGATACAGCTCAGAGCTGCTCGAGATTGGATCTAGGGAGGTCAGGGTTGTTATTACCCCCCTCAACTATTTCGACTTCGACTCTCAGTCAGACAGCACTTCAGTGAGCTTTTCTCCACCACATGAAGTCTTTATGAGATCCAAGGGCTCAACTCCTACTCAGGAGGCATGCCGACTACGTGGTTTGCAAGAAAAGGAAGCCCGCTGACTACGTGAACAAAAGGAGGAGCACCCAAGACGCCTGCAGGCCAAGCGCGATGCTCATAATGACAATCTGTGCAAGGCTGGGCAGACTGCTCAACAGGAAATCCTCCAGACCTGAGTCGGCGACCACGATGTCTTCATAACTCCTCAACAGAACGTTGTGGCCACTGCAACCCTACTAGATACATTGTAGTTTGGGCCTGATCACCAGGCCACCCCGACGATAACAAGGATTAAAGCCATGATTACCTCTGCTACATGCTAGTAGCATCACTAGTCGGGTGACACTCTCATACTGTCCAACAGGGTGGCTTCTCCAATGGCGATCTCATCTGCCTCAACACGACGCCGAGCGGCTGGCTCTAATCAGCCGCACACAGAGTCACGCCACACATCACTCGGCAACCACAATAATGACCAGCAGCATCGACATCAAGATGACTGTCGGGATAACCTGGATGTCCGAGGCCGACTATGACGTGATCTTCGGCAAGACATCAACGCACGACACTGTGAACTCGAGGAAGACGAGCATCGCTGACTAGAAGACGAGAATGAGCGCTTCGGCCTCCACCATAAGGACTGCTTCGTGCTCAAGAAGTTTGCTTCCAAGCAGACTTCAACATCTGGTAGCAATAAAGACAAGGACAAGCCAGATCTGGGCGCAGCCGGTGACTACGAAGATCCCCAGGCTAAGCTCAACCATATCTTTGGAGGACCGACTGTATACGAGTCCAAGAGGAAGCAGAAGCTCACAGCCCGCGAAGTTAACTCGGTCTCTACAGATGCGCCCCCAGCACTTGCGTTGGTCAGAAACACCAATCACGTTTGACCGCGTGGATCACACTGAACGGGTCACTCATCTAGGATGCTATCCACTCGTCCTGGACCCGGTCATCAGAAGCATCAAATTGAAGAAGGTTTTCATTGATGGAGGAAGCGCTCTCAATATTCTGTTTACCAAGACGCTCGACGAGATGAAGATCCCTCGCTCTGATCTATGCCAAGTAAAGTGCCCTTCCACGGGGTAATCCCCGGCCTATCTTCCACTCTACTCAGACAGATAACTCTGCCAGTTACGTTCGGCACACGGGAGAACATCCGTATAGAGAACATCTGCTTCGAGGTCACCGACTTCAAGACCGCGTATCACGCCATACTCGGACGGCCAGCACTAGCCAAATTCATGGCAGCGCATTATACATACATGATGCTCAAGATGCCAGGACTGGCTGGAGTGCTTTCCCTTCGCAGCGATGTCAAGCAAGCCTTCACCTGCGACAAGCAGAGCTGCGAGCTGGCCCAATCCCAAGAAACAGTAGTCGGGCGCAACAATATCCTACTAGCCGCTACAACAGCAAACGAGGACAATCAAGTTCCAGCAAAAAAAGCAACCAAGTCAGGAATCTCAGTAGACTCTGAAACAAAAAAGATCCCCCTGGACCGTTCCGACCCCTCCAAAACTGCACTTGTCGGGACCGGACTCAACCCCAAATAGGAAGACTAGCTCGTCACCTTCCTCCAAGCGAACAGGGACATATTTGCTTGGAAACCTTCCAACATGCCTGGTGTACCAAGAGAAGTGATCGAGCATTCCCTTAATGTCAAGTCAGATGCCAAACTAGTCAAACAACAATTACGGTGCTTCCCACAAGACCGCAAAGATGCTATTCGGGAGGAGATAACCAAGCTCCTTGCTGCCAGGTTCATCAAAGAGGTCTATCACCCGGATTGACTGGCAAACCCAGTCTTGGTCCGAAAGAAGAACAGTAAATGACGCATGTGCATCGACTACACAGACTTAAACAAGGCGTGCCCCAAAGATCCATTTGGCCTACCCAGAATAGATCAGGTGGTTGATTCAACTGCGGGGTGTGAGCTACTCAGCTTTCTCAACTCTTACTCGGGATATCACCAAATCAGCTTGAAGGAGGAGGACTGCCAAAAGACTTCTTTCATCACGCCATTTGGAGCATACTGCTATGTCACTATGTCGTTCGGGTTGAAAAATGCTAGATCAACGTATCAGTGAGCAATCTAGTGGTGTGTACACACACAAGTCGGGTGCAACTTGGAGGCGTATGTCGATGACATGGTGATCAAGACAAAATCCAAGGAAGATCTCATCGCCGACTTGGAGGAAACTTTCCAAAACCTTCGGAGATTCAAGATGAAGTTGAATCCGGAGAAGTGTGCCTTCGGAGTACCGTTCGGAAAGCTACTCGGCTTCATCGTATCACATCCTGGCATCAAGGCCAATCCAGTGAAAATCAACGCTATCATGAGCATGGCACCCCCAACTAACCAAAAGGACGTCCAAAAGCTAACAGGCTACATGGCGGCACTCAGCCGGTTCATCTCTCGACTTGGTGAAAGGGGCATGCCCTTTTTCAAATTACTAAAGAAAGTGGATAATTTCAATGGACACCTGAAGCCCAGCAAGCCTTCGAAGACTTCAAAAAATTTCTCACATCACCACCAGTGTTGGCATCACCCATGCCCCAGAAACCTCTAATGTTGTATCTGGCGGCCACTACTCAGGTAGTTAGCATGGTGCTGGTAGTCGAGCGAGCAAAGCCAGGGCATATACAGAAAATTTAATGGCTAGTCTACTTCATCAGGGAGGTCCTAGCCGACTCCAAGATGAGGTATCCTCAAGTCCAGAAACTGTTATATGGCCTACTCATCACTGTCCGGAAGTTGGTGCACTATTTTCAGTCGCATCAAGTAACTATTGTCACATCGTATCCACTCGGGGACGTCCTACACAACTACGAGGCCACTTGCAGAATCACTAAATGGGCGCTCGAGTTGATGGCGTTTGACATCATCTTTCAGCCTCGGACAACAATCAATTCTCAAGTTATAGCCGACTTTGTTGCCGAGTGGACAGAAGTCCAGACAGCTATAAATATGGACAAGCTAGAGTACTGAACGATGTACTTTGACGGTTCTCTACGGATTGGCGGTGTAGGGGTTGGCGTCGTGCTGACGTCACCCACTAGCAAAAAACTAAAGTACGTTCTCCAGATTCACTTTCTAGCTTCCCGCAATGTTGCCAAGTACGAGGCACTCATCCACAGGCTCCGCATTGCCATATCACTCGGCATCCACCGACTGGTCGTATGCGGGGATTCTCAACTCGTGGTCAACCAAGTCATGAAAGACTGGACATGTCTCGACGATAATATGGTGGCGTATTGTCAGGAGGTACGAAAGCTGGAAAACAAGTTCGATGGGCTGGAGATAACTCATGTATTATGACAATACAATGAAGCTACAGATGAATTGGCCAACATGGGATCCAAACGAGAAGTGGTCCTGACTGGGATTTTTGTCGAGCAACTATTGGAGCCATCAATCAAGAAGAAACCAGTGCTTGAACAGTTGGGGGCTGAACCTACCCAGCAACAAATGAAGTTCTAATCGTCTCTCAAGACTGGCAAACTCCAATTTTCAAATTCCTCTTGGATGACGAACTCCGAGAAGATTGCAGTGAATCTGAGCAGATTAAACGTCGAAGAAAATGTTTTCTTGTAGTCCGATAAGACCTTTACCGTCGAAGTGCACCCGGAGTCCTCATGCGTTGTGTCACATCCGACGAGGGCAAGCAGATTCTGCAGTCAATCCACTCGGGCATCTGTGGCAACCATGCTACATCCAGGACGTTAGTCGGAAAGGCTTACAGGCAGGGTTTCTTCTGGCTGACTATGGTAACAGATGCTAAAGATATAGTTCGCACATGCGAGGGATGCCAATTCTTTGCAAGGCAAACATATCTTCCAGCTCAAGAACTTCAAACAATTCCAATCTCTTGGCCCTTTGTAGTTTGGGGGCTTGACATGGTCGGGCCGTTCAAGAAAGCACTAGGAGGGTTCACACACTTGTTCGTCGCAGTGGACAAATTCACAAGCAAAGGACTTCATCATGAGTATTTTGTACTGATTTGGAGTCCCCAACTACATCATAATGGACAACGGCACTCAGTTCACTGGCGGTGTTTTTCAAGATTTCTGTGACAATTTTGGCATCAAGATCTGTTATGCTTCTATGGCACACCCGCGAAGTAATGGGTAGGTCGAACGTGCTAATGGTATGGTCTTGCAAGGTATCAAGGCTAGGGTATTCGACCGACTACAACCATATGTAGGGCGGTGGGTACAAGAACTCCCATCTATTCTCTAGTCTCTAAGAACCACGGTTCGTCGGGCAACAAGGCAATCCCCTTTCTTCCTAGTCTATGGTGCTGAGGCTATGTTACCAACCGAGTTGGGGTTCAGCTCACCACGAGTTCAGGCCCACTCAGAAGATAAATCAAACGAAGACCGACTGGTTGAACTTGATCAGTTGGAGGAAGCAAGGGACATCACAACTATTCAGTTGACAAGATATCTTCAAGGCCTACGTCGTTATCACAGACGGAATGTTCGTGGCCGCGCCATTTTAGTGGGAGATCTCGTCCTGAGAAAAATACAAACCACCAAAGACAAGCATAAACTATCCTCTTTATGGGAAGGGCCATTCATTATCGCTGAGGTAACGCGTCCGGGCGCCTACCATCTGAAGACAAAAGACGGTGCCCTAGTGAGCAACTCATGGAATATAGAATAGCTACGTCCTTTCTATACCTGAGTTTTGTATTATATTTTTATACATGAATAAAGTTCTTTACTCTAACTCACTACATCGCTTGTCCCAACTGAGTAGTAAGTTGGGGGCTGCATGTATTATGTGCCTTGTTAATAAAATCCGAGCTTGTTTTATCTATGTCATGAAGTTCTACAACGATTAAGCTAAGTTTGCCTAAGTATAGCTCTTTGAGGTGAACGTCTTTTCCTAAGTTTGTCTCGATCTACTCAGCGCAAACTACGTAGTTGGGTAAAGCTAAGGACGACTCAGAATATGCATGTACTCAGCAGCATTTACAGACATTTACAAAAGTCATATATGTTCATCAGTGGACACTGACTACATAATTGTTTTGTTTTTACATGCCCAGGTCCCTGGCTATTACCTCTGCGGTTGGCCTCACCTAGCTGATTAGCTCCAGCGCCTCTTTAGGAGTTGTCCCCTTGGCAAAAACCCTCACCAATGGCCTTGATGTCTACCCTAGGGTAGATCGATTTGTTCATTGCGAGAGCTTGGGTGACGCCGACAGCTAGACGCTCATCCGAGTACATCTTCAAGATACTCAGGGCTTCGTTGAGGCATTAGTGCACTTGGGTGATGGAACTGGAGCTGGTCCCCTAGGATAATGAGGCTGCATGATGTCCAGGAGCGCCTTCACATATTCAACAATGACTTCCCATGATTCTTTGATCATCTTTATCTCTTCCACGAAGGTGCCAAACTGAACTTGGGTGTTGGCTTTCGAAGCTATTCAGATGCATCGACAAAGATATTGGTTAACCAGGACAAGAAGTCAGAGCAACAAGCAGTCGGGCCAAGATCATGGTCAAGCAGGAGACTTACTGGCATAGTCGGCCTTCACCATGGCTTTGGCCTTCTCAACCTCCTTCAGCTTTTTGTCCTACTTTTCCCTCTCCTTTGTCTGGGCTTTTAGCTCAGCTTCAAGGGCTGTAATACAACTCAACAAGGCAGTTGGGAATTAGTAATGTCAGGGAAATCTACTCAGGATTCACTCAAGAGGACAACACAGAAGACTTACTTCTGATCTTTTTAGCTTGGGCCCAGTTTTCATCCCTGAGCTTGTCTACTGACCCCCTCAGCCACGTCTCCCTCTCTTGGTTGGTTCGCTCCAGGTTGTCCTTGGCTACCTGGAGCTGGTGTAGTTGTTGTAGCTGAGGGGCGAGCTTGGTCAGGACTTTGTTCTTCTTTTTCGAGTGATCAATGATCTTCTGCTCAGGACAAACCAGGAGTAATCAGAGTCAGAAGGCAGAATACTAGATCAACAGAAACTGTCAAGCACTCAACATGGCAAGATTCACTATGTACCTAGACTCCCTTGGACGCAGCAATTGTAGCATACATTAGATTTCTTTGCTCTCTTAGTGCTGCTTGCTCGTCATGCTTGTAGCTCTCTGCAACTCCCTTGGGGGTGACCCAGTAAAATGTCCTTGGGAAATTGCGCGGAGGGGCTTCGAGCTTGGGGAGATTTCCTTCATTGACGTCGATACTACTTGTGGGCACCCCGGAAGTGCATTATGGAGAGTAATTATTATGACAACGCGAAATATCTAGATGGATGGGATCTCAAATAAAAACCAATTAAGTACAGTAACCATCCATCCTCATCGTAGCCTTGCCATAATATTTACCCAATCACAATACAATTCCAACGTGCCGAATTCAGAAATAAAGAGATGTTTGGAGAGTTGAGTCACCAGTCCGAAACGGCGAAGTGTGCCTGTCAAACCACACGAAGGTGGCGACCAAACACGATACACACTTCTAGGGACATGGTCTACGGTTGAACCAACATCCATGCATCTCATCATTTCTAAATCCATACTCATGTTCAGCTAGTCCCCAGGAAAGCGACTAGCCTCACACTTTCATCGCAAGCAATTGATAAACATCACAAGTACTCTAAATATGGATAAACGAGCAGCAAGGTTATAAATATTACATAGAGGGTTCACACCCTAATTCATCACAAAGTGACAGAAAAGATAGTAGCGGAAAATATAAACATAGAAGATAAAACCAGTGGTGCCATTACCAAACCACAGGGCAACCGACTGGGGATAGAGCATAACTTCAACTACAAATTATCCTCGCCACCCTCGGTGGGATAATAGTAGACCACATCAGTGTCGTCAATATCCTCACCTAAAAGATATGCAGCGTGAGTACAACAAGTACTCAGCTAGACTTATACAATAATAATAGAACAAAGGAGTAATGCTAGTCTCTACATCAAGGAGTATGGCTATGTCGATCTGATTTTGCATAAAGCTGATTTTATTGAGCAAGTAATACATTTAAAACATACGCAATTGTGAAATAGCTCAATCTGAAAATTTAGGACAGCAAGCTTATAGTTCTGAAATGGAAGTAAAAATGAGCACAATCCCATGTTCTAACATCAATAATGGGCCACCATTGCCCAAATAATTATGCTATACAAGCATACCATCTTTCATGGCTAAAACCAAGCCATATTTAACATCAAAGCCTTTCATATAACCCATCCATCCATGACTATCCTAAGTCATGGTATAACCACCCAATCCCATAACCGCATATCCCAAGTTGGATGCTAACATAGACTGACTAACACATCAAGCGGTCGTCCTGTAACCGTGGAGACGGCTATTCGAATAATTCTTACTTTGATCAGATGTGTACATCTTTACCCACACGATGTGATAGAAGCCAAATGGCTACACTCTAGTTTGATCCGTACCTGCCGGTGCCCACACTCTACATATTGAGTGCGGACTAGAGGTCACAACACAACCTTTTGCACGCTTAGCCCCAACCACCTAAACCACGTCTGGGCTCCCGATGACTTAGTCGTGCGTGTGTGGTGAATAAGGCGGGCTCACCGTCGCGGGAGGCACCTCTGGCCAAAACCAGGCACGCTCGAGGCCCTCCAAAGGAAAAACCATCCTCACGACTGACGGACGGGCGTAGATGGCCATAGCCTCCCGTGCTACTTAGTTAAGCCGTCCCATTCCCGGCGTGTGGAAGTACGTAGGGTGCTTGAATAGATGTCAACATGTTCGGTCCTTAACGACCCAGACGGAGCTACATGCATCGGGGAAACACCATCCCGTCATCGCCCTATCATCTGTCCAAGTCAAGCATGTTCTTAATTATGAATCAGAAGTTATTCTTTTCAGATTTTAACCCATCCATTCGTATTAAACTAGTTTTGAACCGATAGCTCCATCTATCGGATTTTTCTAAGTCTAGAATTTAGCATGGCTAAGCATTTAGTAAAATAAAAGTATCCCAAAGTCCTTAACCAGGGGTGACAAGGTAAAATTATGGTATCAACAATCAAGGAAAGGAAATGCATACAATTGGGTAATATTGACTCTACCCATTTTCCCATTTTAAATAGACTGAAACATGCATATAGACATTTCTTTCGCAACCAAATCAATTTATTGAAAATATAGGTTCAATATGCTTAGATGCTTGCCTTGCTGCAGTGATGGTTCACACTCAACTTTAGGTTCTTGCTCCACGTACTCCGAATTGTCTGAATCTACCGATAAAAGCAAATATGCAAATAAGAATCAAATAAACATGTTTATGCAAAATGCCCAATTAATTATGAAATAAATACAATAGGTATGCCACATTCTAAAGTGAATTTTAGTGAAACAATCATTCCAAAATCTTTTACGGTTTAGGAGATACAAAAATAATATGCCATATACGTTGAAAATGGCAGATCTGTAATTAATTTGTTCTCCATTAGGGTATCACAAGTAACTTGCATTCCAAAATAGGATTTTACAAGTGTGAGTATTTTTATGTGAAATTACATATCCTACTGGTTCCAACAAAATTAGATTCACTGGATTTTGATTTAAAATGATTTAGTTGTGAATTTTACAATTTTACCAAAAAGAAAGGTTAGAATTTACTTAGGCCTATTTTGGGAGGTAGTTTTGTCAAATATAAATTGTCCACAGTAAGGTTACAATTTTCTGAGTTAAACAAAAGCGGTTTCATATTTTTAGCAGTTAGGATGAATTTTCTAGAAATTTATAAACTTCTAGGTTATAAAGA
This sequence comes from Oryza meyeriana var. granulata, assembly GCA_003991445.1. Classification (NCBI taxonomy): domain Eukaryota; kingdom Viridiplantae; phylum Streptophyta; class Magnoliopsida; order Poales; family Poaceae; genus Oryza; species Oryza meyeriana. The sequence goes on along the minus strand of RYFJ01000828.1, from coordinate 25,245 downwards.
TGTATATAAAAGGTATTTTCATTTTTAGAGAAAAATCCTACAAAGAAGTTCTCACTTTTTATTTTACAAAATTAAAGAGATCTTTTTATGAATCCATAGAAATTTGGTTCACCTCAAAAGGAGTTATAATGGAGTTTATAGAAATATTCCAAGTTCCTAGGCACAAAATAAGGTATTATAGCTTCATATTATTTTATAGATATTTTCTGTACAGAAGTGTCATATTTTTATTTCACAATATTAAAGTTCACAAATTTACAGAACTAACAAAATTGGTTTCACTCAAAAAAGAGTTAAAATGAATTCCCTATACATTTTTGAAGTTTGCCCATTTTTCAGTTACAAAATAATTCAGTTATTTGCCTTTTCTTCTTCTGGATTTTCTTTGCTTTCTTCCTTTCTCTTACAGGTGGGGCCAGTGCGCCATAGAGACAGAGCAGAGCAGGCGCAGATAGACTAGGCCGCCGGCTCTGGTCACCGGCGCCGGCGGCTCAGTTGCCGGTGTGGCCAAAAGAGAAAAGGTAGATCCTGTCCTTGCGCACCAGTAGGTTGTCGTGCGGAGTCCAATGGTGGTTAGAACAGTGCTAATGGCGAGCAAAGGCGGCGATGCCGTTCGGGTCAATGATGCAAAAGAGGCTACGGGCTCGGGCTAGCTAAACTGATGCATGCAGGGGTATCCTCAGGGCCCCAGGAAACTTACCCAACGGTTTGTCGAGGCTGGACTCCTCTGGCGAGGTCGTGCCAGCGAGAAACCTGGTGGCGGCCTGAAGAATCTCCGGGACGACGGCGTTGGCTCGACTCGGTCCAGGACCTAGCAAACCAAGGAAAGAATGAGGTTGCTGGGACCCTAGGGGTGCTTCCAGAGTGAGGAATCAAGCTAGGACTCACTGGAGAAGAAGAAATCGACGGCGGCGGCAGGCGGCCGGACTTGGGGAAGAAGACGCCGATCTCTAGTTTCACGGCATCATAACTCGATTCCTTTGGCCTGCTAGCTTCTAGAGGTGAGGCGACAACGTTGGCGCATTGGCTCGGGCTGGGATCACTGGAGCTCACCGGAACAGGGACAAACCGGGCGGCGGCAGTTCGGCAGCGCAGAGAACAGGGATGGCGGCGGCATGGCGGCTCCAACCAGCAAACCTGGGGCGGCCAAATGCAAAAATGGAACGATTAAAACTTGTAGATCATGTTCCCGTGGTTGAGAAAGGGTGGAGCTCACCAGATCTAACTCGGGCTCAACCGAACACCTTCGGTAGAGGATAAGATGGGGTTGCCACCGGGGATCCTTGGGGTCTCCGTGGGTTTCTCCGGTGGGAACGTGAAGAGGATGAGAAGAAAAGATGGCTGGCGTGTTTTGAGGCGAAACGGCCGAGGTTTCCAATGGTTGAGCTCATCTCTATGCCTCTGTGCTGTGAGGGAGAGGAAGAACAGGGTGCTGACACGTTGGCTCATGCAAGTGCTGAGTTGCTCTAGTGCTACAGTGTTCATGGTGGGTCCCACATGTAAGACAACACTTTTCCACACATATTTGGCTAGATTTAGTCTATGTCTTGTGGGCCCTAGAAGTGAATTCCTAGGAAGGGAAGAGGAGTAAGGGTAGAAGTTGGGTGAAATACACTGTCCCATGCTGTGCTATGGCTTACAAGTGGGCCATGGTCTTGTGGGGTCCACCTGGAAGTAAGAGATGAGAGGAGAAATCTCTAGAGACTAAGGGTTGTGAGCTGTATGGATAGCTGTCTTGCATCTGTGATTTCAGTAGGTTAATAAGGGATATAAATTATGGGAAAATTATTGGAGGTAGAGAAAGATATGCTTAACCAGCTGGCCAAAATTCGTGGTTAGAAGTGGTCTAGTTAATCTGTGGTGAAATTGCAAAGTATGCATGCTGGTCCAGTTTTTCTTTAGTACAATTTATATCCCTAGGGCTTTGCTCTTATTATTTTATGTGATTTCTTTGGGAATTAAATTGTGCCAAAATTACTGGTGGTAGGGTTTATGTTGGTACACACTTTGGAAAAAAGGGCTCTGTCTAATTAGTCTTCATTTTTATTTGGTGAATTTTAGAAATATACCCATTCATTTTTAGCTAGCTCCCTACTCTAGCTGATTCGAGAGATTTTATTGAAGTACTTACTGAAGTGATAAAATCATATAAAATTTACAGTGGATCAATTATGTGGGATAGTGTTTACAGGAAGTTTTCCATGATTTTATGTGCAACCAAACATCTTTAGAAAATCCTTAGATTATAAAAATGCATAGCTCAAAGAAAAGGACCCAGGTTGAATCTGGTTTGAATTTTTAAGGGGTCTGAACTAATGAAATAAATTCTGGAAAAAATATATTGGTTCATGATAAATAAGCTAGTATTTGAATAAATTATTTCCCCCATATGCTTGTGTTCAATTTGATGCACTTTTAGGAGTTGGTCTAATTTTGCCGATGAGGGTTTAATATTGCCAACTTAAATTTCCATGAAATGAAAATGCAAGAATTTAATTTGTGCACTCTAATGACAGTAGGTCATAACCCTAATTACCTGGAATTAGATTTAGGGCTGTGACACTGCTAGTGATGGGGTCCTGGCCTTGAACTCAACAGTTGCAGGGACTTTAGGAATTGGCTAGGGGGCTGGAGCTACAACTTCGGCATCTGCTCCCTGGTTGACCGGCGCTGGTAGCTCTGCTGTCAGGACTGCTTCAGCTTCAGCAGCTGGGGCAGCCTCTGGCTCGGTAGGTGACACTACTAGCTTAGGCTCGGCTGGGATGGGCTTGCTGGCAGGAGCTAGTGGCATAGTCCCCTAGGGATCTATGTCAACTCGCTTCCTCCACAATATGTCAAATATCAAGACACTATCACATCATTCAGGATTCACAGAAGATTGAAGATTTTTTATTATTACCTCTTGGAAGTCTTGAATTTCCATAGAGGTGCTCCTGAGGACGTCGGCGAGGGGTTCGAGAGCCTGCTCGACGGCGGCGAGCTACCGACTGTTGGGCTAGTTAGCACACAGTCGGCGGTGGTGTGTTGGCTGCGGCTGGCTCGGTGCCCGAAGCAGTTGACTGCGTAGCTGGGGCACTCAGTGGTGCTGGCTTTGGGCTCAGCGACATGGGCCTTGGGCTCGGTGGTGCTGGACTTGGACTTGGTGGCCTAGGGGTTGGACAGACAGGATCATTGATCTTCAAGTTCCCCGGGGCTGCACTCAGCGTGCTCTTCATCTTGCCCAAGTCTTCAATTGGTCTTTTCCCAGCCCTCTTGGAGCTGGGTTAGGTGGCAAAAGGGCTAGCTGGCCGCTTCTTCAATTTTGTGGCCGGCTGATCTTGGGAGTCATTATCAAACTCCTCACAGTCCTGCAAGTATTTCAACAATATATCTTACACGCATTGCAGAACAAGCTAGGACAGATATCAATAGATATTCATCATAGGTGAATAACAAGCTAGCATCAATATCTTCAAGGATATCTTTGGCTAGGGCCTGCCCAGGCAGTAGGGCTTGGGGGCATGCTCCTTGTCCTTGATCTCCACCACCCCATTTATGAAGAAGCCAAGCAAGGTATTAGTGACCTTATTCTTGTCGGCTACATCGGGTTATTCTCGACTGGGGTCATTTTTACCCTGGTAGTCCCGGCCAAAATGGCTCCTGGCCTTCTGTAGTTTGGTGCAGTGATTCAGGAAGCACCTTGCCACCCAGGGACCAGTCAACCCCGTGCTCTTTAGGAGGTCGATCCTCTCCATCAGCTGGTATACTTGCCCCATTTCCTCATAGGTTGGTACTGATGACCAGCTTGGCAGGACGGTTGGTGGAGCACCAATGAAAGGGGGTAGAGAGGGTTCAAGGTTTGAGCAGTAAAACCACTCTCTGTGCCAACCTGTTGACGCCGAAAACCCACCGGGGGCCGTCCGGCGTCGCGCCGACACGCGAAGGCCTGGGAGATTTGCTTCACTCCAGTGCAGGTCCTAAAGTTTGAGGTTCGTAGGCGTGCCAGTCAATTTGACCCTGTAATTGACAAGGAGGAAAATGTTAAATCAATGAGCCAATCGGCTGGAAGCCGATCTAGACTCGTTTCATCAGCTGATGGCCGATGCACACTGTAGCACTTATACATCGGCTTAAGGCCGATGACGGCAAGAGCAATAACGTAATAATAAACGAATATCATGCTAGCCGATCATCGAAGGGATATCCAAAAACCGGCTATAAGCTAGATAAAATAAGCAAGTATAATGCATAAATAAATCTAACTGATTACGATCTAGTGTTACTGGTGTTGTTATGAAGGTGTGCCTGCACCCGGGCCCTTGCTTATATCGGCTCCCGAGACCTTCGTCCGCTGTCCGGGCCCATACACTGGTCCTTACCTGGGGTCATGCCCGGGCCCTTACCTGGGGTCGTGCCCGGGAACCTGCTTGTACTTGTACTTGAATCGGCAGAATAAACCCATCGGCTAACCCTTAGCCGATTATAACAATAATACAGGCAAGAATATATAATAAAATATGCAATAACGTAAATGATACATAATTGATAAGCTAGCCGACTACTGAATGGAGCGAACATAGGATAAAACAATGAATAAATGTAATCGGCTCTAACAGATAACTTATCGGCTAAGCACTCCGATAACACCATCGCACAACACCATCGGCTCATCAAGAGTAAAGCTATTATCGTCAGTCTAGTAGATCGGACCCAACCGTTGCAGCACAGACCAACAATGATAACAATGCCTCAATGGGCCGATATATGTAATACGATCGTGATGAAGATAACTTATCGGCTATGCACTCCGATAAGACGCCTGCGCACAAAGCATCGGCCTAGTAGGACCGACTTATCACTAGCAGTTCAGTAGGTCGGACCTAACCGATGCAGCACGAACTGATGATAAATCGCTCCCAGTAAGTCGATACAATCTATGCACGCGTGATGTGATATACCTAATCAATCTATGAGATCAAACTGAACTGATGCAGCCATAGATAAAGTAGAATATACCGTGGTAAGCCGACTACCATAAACCGACTAGAATATCGGACCTAACCGAGGAAGTCCTAGCCGATTGGTAGCCGGGGTGACGAGACTTACCCTCTCGCAGGAGTTCGGACCTAACCGATGCAGCCCGGCTCGAGAAGCAGGATCCCGTCGAAAGGGTGGCGATGCGCCGAATTTTGTATTGATCTGTAGTTGATTGATTCTTACAAGGTCCCCGGGCATACGTATATATAACCCCGAGTTACATAATCCTTATAGGACACGATATATGATTCCTATCTATAACAGAAAACACTAACAAGGCCTGACCGGACACGAGGTCAGGTTTCCTAAAAGAGATAAACCTTTTCCTAATAACTATAGTAATTAACTGCCACGCGCGGTCTTCACGGCTCCTTCTCGGACTCGGTCTGTTTCTTGGATCAATTTCCATTATCTGACTGCAACCGTCCTTTTGACCGAATCTGATACAAGGCCTTACCAAATTTGGCGTTAACACATGCCCCCAATTTCGGAGTTCTCCAATAGGACTTCGAAATCTTCATTTTGGGCCTCCAGATTTCTCCCATACTGAGGCAGCCCAAGATAGCCCACTTACCATAAATGTTTGAAACAGTGCCAACGGCCTCGATTCCCGCTCGGTCGTCATACCTCTATAAAAACGCTTCGTCTTCTTGCCTTTTTTATACTCTCACATCACCAGAGCACCACTGCTTCATCTTCCACATCCTCACCAAGCTCTAGCGAATCCAGACGAATCATTGCAACCTTTCTCCCCGGCCATCGATCCCTGCAACCTCTCCTATTTCCGCGATGGCATCGGCATCCACAGTTCCTGAGGTAATCTTCTCACCCGATCATTTTCCTCAAATCTGCAATCTATACGAACCCGATCTGCTATGTTCTTCACCCGTTCTTCGTCGTGTTCTTGTTTACTGTAGCATCTTAGAGCCCAGATCTTGATTCCGGCCGCCGATTACCCCAGCTTTTTCTATCATGGCCCCATGGGCAGCGAAGATCCCACCGATTTCATCGTCGCCGAAACCCAACGCGTTCCCTTCAAGAACTCGACTATGTTGGTCAGTGACTGGACAAATAGCTTCAGATCATGGCCGAGTAAGCTGCCCGGATGGAGAGATTGGTACCTCAGGGTATCAGCTGTAAAGAGGACCTATTGGGAAGAATCTCACATCGGCCACTGCATCAATCTCTCCCTGGCTGACATGGAAAGGAACGAGTCCCTACTCGCATCGGCCTCATACTACTGGTCTGATGCTCTTAATGCTTTCATGTTCGGGCATGGGCCGATGACCCCCACTTTACTGGACGTGACCATGCTCACCTGCCTGGATACGACAAGCTACATCAACCCCTTCAAACTCCGGTTCAAGCCTGCTCACCGGCTTCAAACAAAAAACATCGGCGGCTGGTCCAGGTATATATCTCTCCACAACAAAGGAACTGGACCGGTTGATGATCGGGAGCATGTCGCTTTTCTGAACTTGTAGTTGGAACGGTTCGTCTTTGGTGGCGCAACCCTCGGCCCGACGACCAATATGCAATGCCTGGCCGAGTGCTTGGCCGATAGAAAACAAATTCCGTTGGGACACTATCTCCTTGGCGCCACCTACCAGCTGCTCCATCAGGTGGCGACTAAGCTATCGGCCGGCCAGCCCGTCGGCCATATTGGGGTCCTTGGTGGTTTGTTCAGCTCTGGCTCAATATCTATACCTCCAAGGCTATCCCAGAAACCTCTCTCCTCAAGCAATCCTTCCCGGCTGATTACCCAGAAGATCAAGACCCCGTTTACCGCCGATGCATCTCTATGGGCGAAGCTGCATCGGCCCTTTCTGGCGGCAAGATAACCCCCGCTGAAGTTAGTTAATGGTTCAAGGGGTTTTATTACGGCTTTACCAGGGATGCCACTCTTTGGTTTGCGTACAATGACGCATCATCATTTGGGATGCCCTCTAACTTTGATCCACTCAAAGCTCTGAATGATGATCAGTCTAAAGCCATATTCCTTTCGGCAATCAGTCCTTGTCTGCTACCAACCGGCTTTTCTCTGGGCCGAACTCAGCCATCGTATGAGTTCTATCATCCATCAGTCGGCTCTCGCCAATTTGGCCTTGGTCAGCTCCCGATAGGCCTATTCTTCATCGACAAACTCCAAGCCCGAGGCACAGTCAGCAGCGCCCTGGAATATGATCGGCTGCGGTCTTTGACAGACTCCCTCCTGCTAGGCGCCGCCACCGAAGTGTTCATCTGCACTGCCAACACCAAGTTCTTTGTCCGATGGTGGTCAGAATGGAAGAAACATCTGTTCTGCTTAGCACCCGCCTGTTACTGTTCCCATCTAGACGCCGACTATGTTGAATCCGAAGACGAGGTAACACCTGTAATCTTTAATCGCCTTCTTCAACCAACTCTCACCTCTAATTTTGCAGGCTACCAGTGTCAAACCCCCAAGAACAAGCAACAGCGGTCGGCTAATCCAGTACCAACCTCCATCGGCCACCCCAAACTTAGGGCGTGATGCTCCATCTCCATCGGCTCTTCTCAAGGCACCTCGGCCAATGGGCCAAAAACGTAAGAAGCTAGCGCATCGTCCCTCCTCAAAGAAACAGAAGACCGATGCCGATGTCGCTGCCACGATGCCATCTTCTCCCCAGACCACATCAGCTCCTTCGTCCCCCCAGGTATGCGCCAAGCCTTATTATTATTATCATCCACTTTCTTATCTTACCAAATCCTTTTTCAGCCTGAACCATCGGCTCCAGAACCTCACCATCCCTCTGACGTCCCTCCAAGCATTGAGCCGATGACTTCTCCAGCTACTCCCCTCTCAGCACCAAGCCCTCTGGTTGCTGATGATACTGTCCCTACTCCATCGGCTGACATCGGCCCCCTCGAAGAAGAGCCCATTCTTCCTCCTGAAACCAATGTCGCGCAAGCCACCGATATCCTTCCTCAGGTAACTCTTTTATGTCCATACTCTGCTCTTAACTTTTTCACTGATTCCTTTACCGATGCCAATTTTGTAGTCCTTAGCCGATCTGTTCTCCTTCGACATCGGCAAATACCTAGAAGTAGAAGAACCCACAGCCACCAGCGCAACAACCAAACCATCCTTCCCAGCTGACGTACGCGAATATTTGACGAGCATCCTCAGTCGGCTGGAAAACCCAATTGACGCGCTAGCGGAAGATTGCGGGCCAATCCGGGCAAGATTCGCAGAAATTGAACACCATCTGCCCGAAGAACTTGTCGATGCACTAACTCCCGCAGCATATCTGGAATCCCATAAATTCAAACTCATCAAGCTTAGACAGCGCATAGCCGATCGTGCTGACCAACAGAAGACCACCGAAGACATCCAAGCCGATCGGCTATTAGCCCAAGCAGAGAAGAAAAAGCTTGATGACATGGCCGCTGTCCCCCAAGAGCTCCAACCTAAGTTAGACCAGCTGAAGAAAAAAGAGGCCGATTTACTGGCAGAACTTGAAAAAGTTCGCAGAGACCTCACAGCAACAGAATCCCAACTAATCGGCCTACCGCAAGCTGTCCAGGACCAAGAGGCCAAAGTTGCAGCGGCAGTGCGTCAAGTCATTCACCGGCACAAGAGTCTGAAGACCATCCTGGGCTCCGACGAAGACGACATCCGTGCAATTAATGAGATTGATCAAATCCGCTTGCGCGCAATTGAAGCGATCCAAAAATTCTTGTAAATCTTAAACCTTTGCAACTGACGATCCTCTGGAACATGCCGATCACCTTTCTGCTGTCATGTAATCCGGATCGGCTCTGCCACTCATCCTTTTCAATCTTGATAATATCTTTGTTTGTTTGATCTGAAGGCGATATCAATTGATATCGGCTGTCTTTAGACGATGCAGAAAAACATCGGCTTTCCGAATTGCTTAGAAATCGGCTGTACTTAACCGATTTAAGAGTTGATCCAAACACTAGGGTAGTATTTCTTGAGATATTTCCCGTTAAGTGCTTTAGCAAACTCCGTTCCGTCAAGATCTTCTAATATATATGCGTACCAGGCACACAGCGATTAATCCGATAGGGCCCTTCCCAATTAGGTGACCATTTCCCGAATTTATTATCCCTGGACCCGATCGGCAAAATCAACTTCCACACAAGATCCCCTTCGGCAAACGACTTATTCACCACCTTTTTGTTGTAATGCTGAGCTGCCTTAGCCTTATTCTCCTTGATTCTTTCCAGCGCTCTTAACCGATTCTGAGCTAAATCTTCAAGTTCATCTGTCATCAAGTTATAATAATCATCGGCCGTCAACTGATTCTGCAAAGAAAGTCTCCTAGAGCCGATGTTAGTTTCCCATGGTAAAACCGCCTCATGTCCATATACCAATTGATACGGCGGCACCCGAGTAGACCCATGACATGCCATCCGATAAGCCCACAATGAATCGGCTAATGTAGTATGCCATCGCCGTGGCTGCTCATCAATTTTCCGCTTAATCAATTTGATCAAACTCTTGTTGGAAGCTTCTGCTTGCCCATTGGCTAAGGCGACGAATTTAATAGCTTAATCCCCATACTGGCAGCAAATTGTTGAAACTCATCAGACACAAAGATGGATCCCTGATCAGTAGTTATCGTCTGAGGAATCCCAAACCGATAAATAATATGCTCCTTTACAAACTCGATCGCTTCCTTGGACGTGACTTTCTTCAAAGGAATTGCTTCTACCCACTTGGTAAAATAATCTGTCGCCGCCAATATGAACTTATGCCCTTTACTCGATGGAGGAAAAACCTGGCCGATCATGTCAATTCCCCATCCTCTGAACGGCCACGGTTTAATGATAGGATTCATAGCCGACGCTGGCGCTCGCTGCACATTCCCAAATCTCTGACAATCTTGACACCCTTTATAGTACCTGAAGCAATCCTCCAACATTGTCGGCCAAAAATATCCCACTCTTCTTAGCAACCACTTCATCTTATGAGCCGATTGGTGAGTCCCACAGACACCTTCATGCACCTCGCACATGACCACTTTGGCTTCTTCCAAATCTAGGCACCTAAGTAGAACTCCTTCAAAAGTTCGATAATACAGCTCCCCATCAAGTAGCACATACTTAGTAGCTTTATACCGAATCTTCCTGGAAACAGACTGCGACGGATTTTGCAAATAATCAATTATCTCCTGCCTCCAATCATCGGCCTTGCTCTGGACATCAATATCGGCTATCTCCACCTCAACCTGCCTATTCAGCCGATATCCTGAAGCAATCTGTGCAAGATCATTGGCTTCCAAATTCTGCTCCCTGGGAATATGATTTATTGACACCATCTTGAAATCTTTCAACAAATCCATGCATTCTTCATAATATGACCTCAAAACATCATCTCTGCACTCATATTCTCCAGATAACTGCTTGATCACCATCAAAGAATCACCAATAACCTCATGATATCGGCCCCGATCTCCTTCAATAATTGAAGTCCTTTCAGCACCGCCTCGTATTCCGCTTGATTGTTAGTCCGATAAGGCTTAATTGTAAAAGCAAACTCAAAACTTGCCCCCCGAGGTGATACAATAACCAAACCGATACCAGATCCATGCCTGCAAACCGATCCATCAAAAAATAAGATCCATGGGATCGGCTCCACATAATCTTCGTGAGACCCCCTGTGCTGCACAATAAAATCGGCCACTGCTTGTCCTTTGATTGCTTTAGCCGATTCGTAATCTTAATCAAACTCTGTCAACGCAAAAATCCATTTGCCAATTCGCCCCTTTCAAGACTGGAGCCGACAGCATATACTTGACCACATCGGCCTGGCAAACCACTGTACACTCAGCCGATAGGATATAGTGCCTTAATTTGTACATGAGAAATATAAACACAAACATAATTTCTCCACCGCAGAATATCTCATTTCAGCATCCAAAAGCCTTCTGCTCAGATAAAACACAACTCGCTCCTTGCCTTCAAATTCTTGGATCAAAACAGAACCGATGGACCTCTCATCGGCCGACAAGTATAACCTGAACGGTACTCCTTTCTGCGGCGGAATCAAAATAGGCGGGGAACTAAGATAATTCCTGATCTCGTCAAACGCCTTCCGCTGCGCTGCCCCCCACACAAATTCTTGATCGGCTTTCAACTTCAATAACGGTGTGAAGGACTCAATCCTTCCTGATAAATTTGATATGAATCTTCTCACAAAATTAATCTTGCCGATCAACGATTGCAACTCTGTCTTATTACTTGGTGGCTCTGTAGTCTTAATGGCTCTGATACTTCGCTGACTAACTTCAATCCCTCGCTCATGAACCATAAAACCCAAAAATTGCCCAGCCGATACACCAAAAGCGCACTTATTGGGATTCATCCTCAGTCCGTATTTCTTGGCCCTTTCCAGCACTCTTTGCAAATCGGCTATATGGCTTTCCCCACTTTTAGACTTAACCACCACATCATCAATATAGATTTCCACCAATAAGCCGATGAGATCATGAAATATATAATTCATCGCTCTTTGATAAGTCGCACCGGCACTCTTTAATCCAAAAGTCATTACTACCCACTCATACAAGCCGATAGCTCCAGGACATCGAAACGCAGTCTTGTATATCCTCTTCGGCCATAAAATCTGATTGTATCCTGCATTGCCATCCATGAAGCTGATAATCTTGTGACCTGAGGCTGCATCCACCAGCAGATCCGCTATCGGCATTGGTATTCGTCCTTAGGGTAGCTTTATTCAAATCCCGGAAATCAATACATATCCTCAATTTTCCATTTTTCTTCTCCACCGGGACAATATTAGAAAACCCACTCAGCGTATCGGCATGGTCTTATGAACCTGGCATCGTACAATCTTGTGATCTCTGCCTTGATCGGCTCATATAACTCTGCCTTGAATCTCTTGAGCCTGCTTGAATGGCGATATCCTGGTTTAATGGCAGCCGATGTTCAACAATTGATCGCTTAAACCTGGCATCTCATGGTACTCCCAGGCGAAACAATCCCGATACTCTTTCAGCAATTTTATCAATTCCTCTCGTAGCTCAGACTAATTTTTTGCTTATGTACGCGGCCTTGGTCTATCTCCTGGTCCAATATCAATCTCTTCTAAATCATCAGCCGACGTAAATCCTTGCCCTAGTTTTCCTTCAAAGTCTTCAATAGAGCCCATCAGAAGTAACAATTCAGAACCGATTGCTGGATCGGCTGTATTCCCTGGGTAACCCTGAGATAGTCTCCCTCCCAAACTTTTCCGGACAGACAGTCAACACCATCGGCTTCCCAACTGGTAGATCGTCATGGCAATATTGGTCGACCGATCTGCTACCACCACCTCGACTGATCTCCCTGCCACTGTATTAGACATTGATGCATTGTCGAAGGCACGCAACAGTTCGCATGAATCCAGTCCCTGCCGAGAAGTAAACTATATGACCCTTTCATCGATGACGAAAAACGTGTGGGCAATTCTTGTTCCCCACTGTCAGCTCCACGTTTAACACGCCCTTCGCTTCTGATGAATTCCCACCGAAGTCTTTCAGCACCATATTCGTCTTGATCAGATCTTCAGCAGTCTTCCCCAACTTCCGGAACGTGCTTGAGGCATAAGATTAACCGCTGCTCCTCCATCAACTAACATCTTAGTCATCGGCTTTCCATTCACGTATCCCTTGATGTATAATGGCTTTAGGTGCCGATGTTCTGATTCTTCAGGTTTATCAAATATAGCTTGATCAGGTTGCAATGTCAGTTGAGCGAACAACTCCTCATTGCCTTCTTCATCTGATGAAAGCACTTTATACTCCCGAGGCAAAAAGAACACCATATTTACTGGAGCCGACTGATCTTCGTCGTCCCCTTTCTTCACGTGCCATACTTGCCTGGTTCTCTTATGACGATGATCGGCTTCTTCTTGGTCCTGTCTCTGTTCCTCTTGCTGCTCTCGGTGTCGTAGCCGTTGTGCTCTTCTCTTCTGATTCTTCGTGAATATGCCACTAGGACACCATTGAGGATTCTGAACTTGTCCTTCATATACTTCCTCTTGATCCTCTTCAAATAATTCTTCATGGATCGGCCCTAACCGGCTATAAACCGATGCTCTTTTTCCAAGCGACCGATCTCACGAAAACTCCTGCTGGCGATCATGCCGATCCCCTGTACTATTGCACTCGGGGCAGTTTTTTACTGATGGCAGTCTCATCCCTTGATCCCAGCAAAATCGGAAGAACGGGCAATCCCAGTGTGGATTATATCTTTCTGGCTCATCCCTTCGTTCCTCGTACCTTGAGTATTTCTCTATCATACCCGATGAAGTAATCCTTGACTTATTCTGACGCCTTCTTTCATCGGTTTGGGCCCTTGATGACGATCCCGCATAAACCATGTTTACAGGGAACGGGTGCTTGTCTATCTTCATCGGCTTCTTGTCTTCAAATTTGATTCGCCCTTGTTCGACAGCCAACTGAATTTGTTGCCGAAAAACCTTGCACTCGTTAGTATGATGTGATATAGTATTATGCCATTTGCAATATCTCTTCTTCTTCAGTTCTTCAGCTGACGGAATCATGTGATTTGGCGGCAGTTGTATTTGCTTTTCCTGCAACAGCAAATCAAAGATCTTGTCGGCTTTACTGACATCAAAATCATACCGCTCCTCCTTGCCGAGATCCTTGACCCATGGGCACAACACTGACTTCTTGTTCCTGGCCCACTCCGCCAATCCCACCTCAGCATCGGATTCCTCATTATCTGAGCCGATGAGTAAACTTGAAACTTGAGCAACTCTCCTTCTGGTTTTGTCCTTTTTTGCCTCTTGAAATCGGCTTTCATGAGCCGATACCCTTTGCACCAGGGTGCGCCAAGGACTTCAAACTCTTGTGAAGAAATCTTCCCTTGATTGGCGCCAAAAGACCCTGGAAAGCCAAATCAGCCAGATGCCCATCGCTCAGGTTCAAACTATAACATCGGTTCCTGATATCTCGAAATCGTTGAACGTACTCCGGTTCTGTTTCATCTGGTCGTTGCTTAACCGATGTCAGATCTGAGTCTAAACTCATGAATTCCGGCGAAGAAAAGATATTTATGAAACTGTTTCTCTAGATCGGCCCATCCCCGAACAGAATTCGGTGGTAATGAAGAGAACCATGTAAAAGCCGATCCGGAGTGATAGGGGAAAAAACCTAACCCTTAGGCCTCTTCGGCCGATGCCTCCCCGCACCTGCGCCAGGAATCGGCTGACATGCTCTACTGTAGACATGTTGTCCTGCCCTGAAAACTTAGAAAATCCGGACCCTGTATCGGTGTGGTAACGGAACCCTGTCAAACCACTCAGGATACGGGTGCCGATACATGAACGCTTGTTCCTTGGGCTTGATCCCGAACTGCTCCCTTACTATTTCCTCAACCCGTGCCGGATAAGTCTTCTTCTTGCATTCTCCTGTTGATACTGCTGATATTGTATCGGCGGGGTTGGTTGCCGATTCTGTCTGTGATACTCCCTCTGGTAGGTACCTGGATCGGGCTCCTCCCGGATAATTCTGCTGGTATCCCCCATAATAAATAGATGGTGATATCCAGGAGGAATATCCTGTTGCCCCCAGCCTGGTTCTGTGTGAACAAGTGTTCTGGTATATCCTTGCTAATGTTGTAATTAACTTGGCCTGGCTCTATCTTTGGTGGGAGAAAAACAGGACCCCGAGTTGGTTCTTGGGCGATCGATCCATCAACAGTCTTCTTGATGAGATTATGCAGTGTGTTTACCAAGACTCCCGATTGATTGATGAGTGCATGGTGAACAGCCTCATTAACCATCTCCTGCAAAGGCTTGATTGGTGGACTCTCGGGTTGTGTACAGCTCGATTCTCCCACCAGTACTGGTTTTGGAAACTGAGACTTCTGAATCGGCCCTTGCCTTGTCATACTGAAGGATTCCAGGCACAGCTTCTGGAAATTTGTCATGTCTGTTCAACTTGCTGTTTTTGTTCTTCAGTTAGATCTTCCATGGTGACCGGAATTACGTTGTCCCATCTTGACTTCTTTCCGGTCATGTTGAAATCTTGATTGAAACTGTGTTTATTGGAATTTTGGCTTGAAACTTCGTGTCCCACCAGGCGTGCCAAAAGCGTGTTGACGCCGAAAACCCGCCGGGGGCCGTCCGGCGTCGCGGCGACACGCGAAGGCCTGGGAGATTTTGCTTCACTCCAGTGGCAGGTCCTAAAGTTGAGGTTCGTAGGCGTGCCAGTCAATTTGACCCTGTAATTGACAAGGAGGAAAATGTTAAATCAATGAGCCAATCGGCTGGAAGCTGATCTAGACTCGTTTCATTAGCTGATGGCCGTGCACACTGTAGCACTTATACATCGGCTTAAGGCGATGACGGCAAGAGCAATAACGTAATAATAAACGAATATCATGCTAGCCGATCATCGAAGGGATATCCAAAAACCGGCTATAAGCTAGATAAAATAAGCAAGTATAATGCATAAATAAATCTAGCTGATTACGATCTAGTGTTACTGGTGTTGTTATGAAGGTGTGCCTGCACCCGGGCCCTTGCTTATATCGGCTCCCGAGACCTTCGTCCGCTGTCCGGGCCCATACACAGGTCCTTACCCGGGGTCATGCCGGGCCCATTACCTGGGGTCGTGCCGGGAACTGCTTGTACTTGTACTTGAATCGCAGAATAACCCATCGGCTAACCCTTAGCCGATTATAACAATAATACAGGCAAGAATATATAATAAAATATGCAATAACGTAAATGATACATAATTGATAAGCTAGCCGACTACTGAATGGAGCGAACATAGGATAAAACAATGAATAAATGTAATCGGCTCTAACAGATAACTTATCGGCTAAGCACTCCGATAACACCATCGCACAACACCATCGTCTCATCAAGAGTAAAGCTATTATCGTCAGTCTAGTAGATCGGACCCAACCGTTGCAGCACAGACCGACAATGATAACAATGCCTCAATGGGCCGATATATGTAATACGATCGTGATGAAGATAACTTATCGGCTATGCACTCCGATAAGACGCCTGCGCACAAAGCATCGGCCTAGCAGGACCGACTTATCACTAGCAGTTCAGTAGTCGGACCTAACCGATGCAGCACGAACTGATGATAAATCGCTCCCAGTAAGTCGATACATCTATGCACGCGTGATGTGATATACAATCAATCTATGAGATCAAACTGAAACTGATGCAGCCATAGATAAAGTAGAATATACCGTGGTAAGCGACTACCATAAACCGACTAGAATATCGGACCTAACGAGGAAGTCCTAGCCGATTGGTAGCCGGGTGACGAGCTTACCCTCTCGCAGGAGTTCGGACCTAACCGATGCAGCCCGGCTCGAGAAGCAGGATCCCGTCGAAAGGGTGGCGATGCACCGAATTTTGTATTGATCTGTAGTTGATTGATTCTTACAAGGTCCCCAGGCATACGTATATATACCCCGAGTTACATAAGTCCTTATAGGACACGGTATATGATTTCCAATCTATAACAGAAAACACTAACAAGGCCTGACCGGACACGAGGTCAGGTTTCCTAAAAGAGATAAACCTTTCCTAATAACTATAGTAATTAACTGCCACATGCGGTCTTCACGGCTCCTTCTCGGACTCGGTCTGTTTCTTGGATCAATTTCCATTATCTGACTGCAACCGTCCTTTTGACCGAATCTGATACAAGGCCTTACCAAATTTTGGCGTTAACACAACCCTTGAGTGATGTCTTTAGAGGAACATTGAGATAGGACTTCTTCATTTCGTTCCTATGCTGAAATCCGGCTCCCCTGATGAGTTGGATTTTATTCCTGGATGGTTGGGGCTTGATGTGGAATAGGCCCCGAAAAATATTGAAGTGGGGCTTGACCTCGAGAAAAGCTTCGCACAAGGTAGCGAAGATCAAAATATGGAGATAGAGTTGGGATTGAATTCACAACTCTATTTGGTAGAAAGACAAGAGCTGCGAGAAATTCGAGGAGGGAGGCAAGACCGCGGTTGAAAAAACCGAATCGAAATGACCAGTCTCACCATATTTTGGCTGCCGGCATGACTACCCTCTATGGTGCACCAGTGGATGACGTCTTGTTGCTGCAGCATCAACCGCTTCTCTAGCAGCTTCAGCTTCACCGGGCTGCAATCCAACATCGGCCAGACTCCGGCGGTCATATCGAGGATCTCAAATGGAGCTTTCGGCATCGTCGGGGGCGAGAAATTTGGGGGAATGGCTTGTGGAGGTTAGGAATGGATACGGCGGAGCAGATTTTGGCGAGTCTTGAGCGGGGGCGCAAGCTACAATGAACCTGAGCGAGGCAGAAAGCTCAAAATTTGGGCACGGAGCTGGAAGGCGAAACGATTGGCGGACTAGAGAAGAAGGAGAATCTTTTCTCTTTTCCCCTGCTTTATAAGGCCTGTGCTGATAAGTGGGCCTGGGCTGACTAATTCAGTACTGGGCCACAAGATATGAGTTTCTAAATGGCATGCTCTATTGGGCCGATCGCTGGCTCTGTTAAATCACAGGTAGATGCTATTACAGAAAACTGAAAATAATTAAGATATGCTTCATGAGAAGCCTAAATTGCTAGACACATGTGTTCAGATATCTGAATTATTGACAGTATTGAGAATATCCTTGTAAGGATCATAACTTGTCCCCATTAAAATTGGGGATCACGTTTCTTCTCGGACACCTACCACATATGGTGACCCATATTGGTTAAAATCCATGAAGTGTACTCGCTTACATGCTTACGCCACAATTGCCTAGCAAAAATTTTCGAGCTGACATGATGCGTGAAGAAGTGTAATTCCGAAGTAGTATACTACATAGGAGACTAAAGTTAAAAGATCTTTGACTTGTTTAATTGTTTCACAATTTAAGCACAAATCGTGGCTACACCTAATAGGGCACCTTATTCGTGCACACTATTCATATTTTACCAGGAAGGCCCTTAATAGCCTCATTGCCAGCTTGATAGGGAAGCAGGACTTGGAGAAAGAAGCACTCGGACCAATAGTACTCAGTGCAAGCACTTGGAATCTTCACGCAAAGGAGGATGGGCACTCAAGGCATCAGCTGTTAACTTAACCTATGAAGGTCTCAGGGCTGCTGTGGAGCCAGGGGCCCCGAGTACCGCCAAGGAGAAGCATGCGAAGCCCACTCGGGACAGAGGATGGGCCTAACCTATCTAAATTAGGAAGAATACAATAGGGATCTTGGGCAATTACAAATACCCTTGTACGACAAGGAAAGGTAAAAATACCGAGTCCGGGCATCATTCATTCCTGGAATGAAATCCCCTTGGTCGGAGTTCCATTGGGTATTTCTACACCTTGTAACCCCTGTCTCCCTCGGTATATAAGGTGAGGGCAGGCGTCCCCTGAGGCATTTTGCGAAATCTACCAGAGAAAACCTCAAAGGGCAATACATAATAGCTGGAAGTAGACATTGTAGCGCAACAGGACGTTAACCTTTTCTATTCTTGCAGTGGTAAAAGCGTCTTACGCCCCACGCAGTTAGGTATTTGTCGTTGCCATGGCCTGGGACCTCATGAGAAGCATTGGGCCAACTCAGACCGAGATGGGCTAGCCTTTTAATTAGATACAAATAAACTCGAGACTTAACTTGTACGTCAAGGAAAATACGTCCTAGTCGGGCACGTGTACTCCTAGAAAGATCCCTTTGTTGGAGTCCGGACTAAGACTCCTACTTCTGTTACACCCCTATCCCCTAGATATAAGGAGGCAGTGCGCCCCCTGAGGACAAGGATCAGGAGTTCACCAGAATCACCAAGATCACAATCAAGTACATCCTCAAAGGAATACACACAACTGGACGTGAGGGTATTACCTCCATCTCGAGGCCGAACCAATATAAATTCTTTTGTGTCCTTTCAATCCATCGATTTTCATCCGATGAGTTACCCTATATATTTATTGCTGATACAAAACTCAATAGTTAGCGCGCCAGTAGGTCGCGCGAGACAACCTCAACAAACTGATGGATTCGAACAACCAAGTCGATTGGCATCCAACTTCTCCCTAGAGACCATCAATTCGGCACCTCAACTTCTTCCGACAAGTTCAGTAATCTCATACCTGACCGACTCCACAATCTACCGATCAATCACTAGGAACCCAGCCCCGCCTCCCTGCACCCAGTCGGCCCACTTCGACACTGCAGCAACCCTCGAATCAAATTGCTTTGTGTCATCTTCTACATGCCCGCGGTCTCTGGGACAACTCTTTCCTTCGCTTCGACTTGGACGCGATGGCCTCAAGCTGGCGAGATCACTTTTAAGAAGGGATGAGTATCATCAATTTTCTCTCGGTACAGACTTGACACATCACGGAGACATCCAATCTAACATCGACACAGCAAAACTGCATCCCCTAGGTCCAACTCGTACCGCCTAGAGCCGCTCGAGATTGGATCTAGCGAGTCTGAGTGTCATCACACCCATCAACTACTCTGATTCAGACTCCCAAGTTGGAAACAGCAGTGCTGAACAGTAGTGGGACAGCAGTTTGGCAAGCTTTTTCTTGCCCCGCAAGTCTTCATGGCGCCCAAGGGCTCTATTGCTACTCAAGAGCGCGCGACTACGCGAGCAGCAAGGGGAGAGGCCCACCGACTGTGAGAAGCCAACAGAGGAAGAAGCCAAGACGTCTACACGCCCCGCAACGACGAACCTGCATATGGGCTGGGCAGACCCTCAGCACAATCCTCCAAACCCGAGTCGGTGACCATGACGTCTTCGTTACACCTCAACAGAACATCGTAGTCGCTGCAACTCTGCTGGACACGCTCCAGTTTGGACTTGATCATCAGGCCACCCCCGACCTATAGGCAAGGATGAAAGCCATGATACCACAGCTGCCATGTCAGCAGCACAATAGTGAGCGATACACTCATACTGACCAACTGGTCGGCATCTCCAACGGCAGTCTCATCCACCTCACTTCGACGCCGAGCGGCCGGCTCTAGTCAGCCGCACACGGCGGTCATGCTAGACGACACTCGGCAACCCCAACTACAACCAGCACGTCAAAAATGACCGTCAGGGACAACCAGGGATCTCCAAGCTGATGTAGGGGCATGCACCTTCGGCAGGACATCAACGCTCGGACCGCTACGACGAGAGAAAGATGACAACACTGACTAGAGACGAGAACGAGCGCTTCGACCTCCACCCGAGCAGTTTCACCGCCGTAGTCAGAGTTAGAGTCCTCACACAGATGGAAGGTTATACTAGCCTTACCCATGAGGCTGCAACAAGTCGTACTGGCCGCTAGGCTGTTTCAACCGACTTAGAAATTGAAAAATACCGACGAAAGACCCAAATCCCAAATCCTGGCTCACGTCTACACCTGCAATTCGAGCAGCTGGAGGAGATCACAGGCCATTGGGCAACTACCTCCCAGTCGCTCTAGCTGGACTCAGTGAGGACAATGGGCTAACAAGCTTCCTAAAGAGATCACTGGTTCCTGGGAGAACTCCGGGGAATCTCATGCCAATTTCCAAGGAATGTACGAAGCCATCTTCTGAGTACGATCTATATCGTTGCACAAAGGAAGAACAAGTCTCTTCATGATTTCTCAGAGCGTTCTCTTGAGAAGAAGAATGTCAATTCCAATGATCCAAGATGAGGTCATCATCGCCGGCCTTCGAAAAGGGTCAAAAAAGCACCCCCGTTCATCGCGCAATTCACTGAAGCCTCCCAACTCTTCAAGCCCTATTCGACATGGTGAACAATACGCCGATCTCGACCAACACTGTTGCCCTAAGGCAACTATGTTGACATCCGGGCCAATTTAGGAACTTCCTCTGTGGCCATGATGCTGTGCACTTGATTAAGTACCACCTTGCTAGTTGAGCAAGACGTTGAACCAATATAAGACCTCGGTCCCTCAACCATAGCACTTCCAGTTGACCCTTTTACTCGAAGCGGAGGACAAAAGTGTACAGTGGGTTCTATTGTAAGTGGGACCGCCCATCGATGGTTGGGCTACGCGGTTCTGGGGGAGGCAGACCATCTACAAATGTATCAGAGCCGACCCCGCGTTGACATACGTTAGTGTGCCATCATGGTGCATGACGCATTGCGTTGGGCCATCATGCATATGGCGCTCGTGTACTGGATGTACGACGTCCCCTAAGAGGGGCGCGTTCCTGGAACATTTGCTATATGCTGGTGTGCTATCGGGTAAGTTGACTGGCGGGACGCCAGCCTTTAGGGGTTGTTACATCCTGCCCATTAGAATCTCCTATGTGCCCTATGAGTGCTGGTATGTGCATTTGATTAAGCTGACCACCTAGCTAGTGGAGCAACAGTTGAACCAACTTATAGGGCGCTGTCCCTCCACCATTTAGCACTACCGGGGTACCCTTTACACGACGAGCATGAAAGTGTAAGTGGGTGCTAATGTGTAAGTGGCCGCCATTGATGGGCTGGCTGCGTGGTTCTGGAGGGCAGGCTGTGACACTCTCGATGATAAAAAGGCACCCTGACAGAAAGAATCGAAAGGACACGATGACGCAGCCCCGACTAATGCTGGGAACCCGCAACGCAAGTCGGACGACTCATTGTGGCAGTCGGTCACAAGATCTTCAACCTCCTAAATGAGGATTATTCAAAACAACCGAATGACATGCTCGGGGCTCAAAAGCCCAAAACGCAAGGATGGCATCCCCACTCCAAATACCGAACATCTAAGTCGCTTTCTGATAAAATATTTCTCACTCGGCCTCGCCCAATGCCGCAGACTTACACCTAATAGGTGTACAGCTGCACATTTTCTGTTTTTGCCCTTAATGATTGCAAGAAAAGTACTCAGAGTAGCATAATTCCGAATCCGTGCAAACTTTGCTCCATGAAGACGAACTCAAGTCACCCAAAACGCATGTCTAGAAAAGAGCCATTGAGCCAACTTGATGCTAGGATGGCTATGACTAGATCGGGCAGAGTGCTAACGTAAGGTAACTCTCAGGAAATAATATCCCAATAAGAGGAGGAACATAATTTACATATATGTAAAATACATAAATTTTCTTGGGGGATGTTTCCCTCAACAGAGCTACTCATCTGTTATGTTTATAATTGAGGGCCAATGTCGGATACGCAAATAGAACTAGGTACGAATCCTATTCCTACGCTCGGGGGCTAACCAGGTCTGCCAAGATAGCACTTGGAGTGCCACGCTTTTCCAGAATCACTTGAAATGCTTCATAAGGGCCACGGCCGAGCTACCTCGCCACAAGTCGAGACTCGCGTGTGGAGCTAAAAAGACTCCGCGCACCTGTCGATGTTTACACCAGCAATAAGAATATAGGACTAACTTGTCGGATCAAAAAGCCTCAGTGAATTGCAAAGAACACAGGAAGTATTATACTGTTTAGCCTCATGTGATAATACTCCACATCTAGTTTGTGGTGTATCCTTTAGGTGTATATGTTTGTTCGATGAGCTTATCCCAGGGCCACCCTGCCTCCTCCTTATATCACTGTGGGGACAGTGAAACAAAGGTAGGAGCCCCAACTGGGATTAACGGCCAAGGGATCTCCTCCGTTAGAATACTAGACCTACTATCCGATATAGGACTTGTATATTCGCTTATCGGTATTAAATTAAATGCCAACAGACGGGGTGTGCCGGCGTATTCATCCTATCTCAATTACAAGCTAGGCCATTCTCTATTCGAGTGCCCATAGCTTGTCATGAGACCCAGCCCATGCCTCCACAGCGCCCAGTCGGGCTGTCGATATCATTGATGCTCCGTTGGTGATGCTTCATTGGGGGGGCCCATGAGGGTGGCCAGCCGAATCTAATGCTAATTAGATCCGGGTACCTTATGTTGGCTAATTAACCGTCTCTCGGCACCAGTCGGAGCTCGTGTACCAGTGGCTGGGTAAGTATGCCCCATGAGGTCGTTTAGCTGAATCCTATGCTAATGCAAGTTCGGGTATCTTATCGGGCTAACACAGAGAGTTGGGTACACCCCATGAGGATCGCTAGCCGATAATCCTCATGTAATGCGAGGTGTCAGGGTACCTTATTCGGCTAATATAACCGACCTCCGGCACCAGGTCACGTGCTCATGGTTACCACTCGGCTAGGTAGGTATGCCCATTGAGGCGTCGCCAGCCGGCACATCCTATGCTAATGCTTGGTTCGCGGGTACCTTATTTGGTTACAACTCTGCCAGGTTGGTACGCCCCATGCGAGATCTCCTAAGCTAGAATCGCTCATGCTTCCAAATGCAAAGGTTTCGGGTACCTTATTTGGCTATATTCTATATGATAGGGTACCTCATAAGTCGCCAACCAAATCATTATGCGGATTGAGAGGTCTGGGTACCTTATTCGGCTTTTACCGAAGTACAGGAGAAGACTCTGCCCCTTACGTCAACACCTAGGAGGAAAGCAGTAGCCTGCAAATACCTACTCGGGCATCTGGTGCAACCATGCTGCAATCCAGCAACATAGCGGAATATGCTTGCGACAAGGATTCCTCTAACGTGGATTGCGGTTACCGACGCTGCAACTCATCCTGACATGCGAGGGGCTTAATTTAGAGGGCGCTGTGCTCCGGTAGGCGGTTTAGCCCGGCTTATTGAGTTAGTAGGCCAAAGAATAAGTTCTCGATGCACGCTTAATGGGCTGCTCGGCTTGACTGTGTTAAAACACATGCAGGTGTTATTCATAAAACCGATTAAATAATCGATATCTTATGCCTACCTCATAGCCGGGTGTATACATTCGGGATCTGCATTATTACCATTTGTTGAGTGATAATCGCTTTATAAGATTGAACTGGTCTCCATTAAAATGGGAGCAGATCTCTCAAGTACACCTGACTCACATATGGGTCTAAAAATACAAAAACTGGTACTCGGCTTACATCTAGCCATATATTGCCATGGAGCAAAAATCCACTCCAGCCTAACATGATGCCTGAAGAGTTCTCATATTACTAGTAGTGCACTACCGAGCAAAGACTACAGCGTTAAAGAATCTTTGAGTTTATGTTTACTTGTTCATCAATTAAGCCACAAATAGTCGGCAAGCACCTAATAGGTGCTCCTATTTGGCGATCACAATTGTATATTTCGACATGGAAGCCCTTCATAGCCTCATTGCTAGCTGACATTAAGCAAGACTCGGGAGAAGAAGACTCGGACAAAGAGTACTCGTAAGCAATGCACTGGAATCTTCATCGTGGAGGTGAGCACTGCATCACTTGACATAACTATAAAGGCTCAGGGGCCGCGTGTCGGCATGGGCCCCAGGACCTCATGAGAACATTGGGGCCCACTCGACAGAGATGGGCCTAGCCTTGTAATAGGTACAATAGAACTTGGCAGATGTAACCTTGTACGACAAGGAAAATTCCAGTCCTAGATCAGGCACGTTGTACTCCTAGAAGGAGATTCCCTTGTGTCGTAGTCCGACTGAGACTCCTACTTTGTAACCCGTATCCCCTAGTATTATAAGGGGAGCAGGGCGCCCCCTGAGGCAAGGATCTGGAAGGTTCACCAGCAATCACCCAACCAAGATCACAAATCAACTCCTCAAAAGAAATACACCACAACGGACTTGGATTACCTCATCTCTGGAGGCCTGAACCAGTATATAAATTGTTTCGTGTTCCTTTGCAGTCCACCGAAATTTTTCGGTGGACGAAGTAGCCCTATATCTTATGCAGTGTTAAAACATCAAGCAGTATTACGTCACCTCGAGGCCTGACCTAGGATACAAATCCTCTCATGGTCCTTTGCAATCTATCAAGTTGGTCTCACGAGTGGCCGCCATATTGCTATTATTCCGGCGAAACATCGACAAGACAATAGTTCGGCAAGGCTTCCTCCTCCCACCACGTTGTGAAATCTTCACTGGCGTCCAAGTGCTCAACTCCCACTCAAGATTGCACTGCCGACTACGCGTCAGCAGAGAAGAGGCCGCGACTACGGGAACAATAGGAGAAGAAGCACGACGTCTACACCGCCGAGTCAATTGCAGCCGTAAACAAAACAATCTATGCAGGTGGGAGTGCACTGCATAAATAGAATCGCCCAACCCCAAGTTTGACCATGATGTCCTTATGTGAGCCCCACAAAGAACATCGGTGCCCATTGCCACTTATTGACCAGCTTTGCAGTTCGGGCCTAGATCACCAGGCCGCCGACAGCCGATGCAAGGTTATGCATCTAGACGCCGAGATGTC
>RYFJ01003739.1:0-37195 GCA_003991445.1 Oryza meyeriana var. granulata | reverse complement strand
AAGAGACCTATGTAGTCAACCAGACACCAAGGGAAAAAATCACCTCAGAGGCTCAGCCCGAGCCTCTCCACACTGTGCAAGTCGGCTAATTGCTCTACTGTAGATTGTTGTCCGTCCTAGATTTAGAAAAATCGGGACTGATCTGTATCGGTGTGGTAATGGGAACTCTGTAAAACCACTAAGGATAAGGCTGCGATCAATATGCTTTGCTTCCTTTTTTGTTTTATCCATTGTTCTCTCTTACTATCTTGCACCCTTGTCGAACATCTTCCTCCCTTGATTCTGTTGATAACTGTTCGGTTGAAGTTTGGAGCCGATTCTGCTTCGATATTCTCTCTATAATTCTGAATCGAGAAACAGCCTCTAGGTAATTTTGCTGATACCCCCACCAATAATAACGTTTGAATGTAATCCTGAGGAATATCTTGTGCCCCCCGCCTGATTCTTGAAACAAATTTTTTTTCCGGTCATAGTTCTGGTGCATAAGTGACTTGATTTGGCCTATTTTTGATGGAGTCACAGGACCCGATTGGCTCTTGAGAATTGATCCATCCAACCGCCTTCTTGATAAGGTTATGGCAGTGTGTTTCACCAATATCCTGATTGATTGATAAGCGCGTGATGCACTGATTCATTTAACATCTCTTGTAAAGGTTTTGGTGGACTTTCAGGTGGTGTACGGCTCGATTCTCCGACTAGAACTGGTTTTGAAAATTGTGTTTTTTGAATCAGCCCTTGTCGCGTCATACCAAAAGATTCCAAACAGAGTTTCTGAAAATTGGCCATATTCTGCTCGACTTGCTGTTTCTGCTCATCAGTTAGATCTTTCATGCTGACTGGAATCACGTTGTCTGTTTTAATCTCTTTTTCGGCCATGTCGAAATTCCGTGTCCCACCAGGCGTGCCAAAAACGTGTTGAAACCGAAAATCACCGGCAGCGTTGAGAACGAGCTGATGATATGGTTCGATGCACTAGACACGCGAAGGCCTAGGAGATTTGCTTAACTCCAGTGCAGGTCCTAAATTTGAGGTTCGTAGGCGTGCCAGTTAATTTGACCCTGCAATTGACAAGAAGATAGAAACATTAGACCAGTGAGCCAATCGGCTAGAAGCCGATTTGGACTCGTTTCATCAGCCGATCGCCGATATGAACTGTGGCACTTATACATCGACTGAAAGCCGATGATGGTATAAATAGGCAAAATAAATAAATTATCCGATTACAAATAGAACATGTGCATCAGCTGGAAAGCCGATAACAGTACCGATACATAAGATAACAATTAAACAGTGCAGTCGGCTTTATTTAATCAAAAGATAACTTATCGGCTAGGCACTCCGATAAAACATTGCATAAACACCCATCGGCTTAACAAGGATAAATCTATCATTATCAATCTAGTAGATCAAACTTAACTGATGCAGCACAGATTAATAATGATAAAAGAACCTCAATAAGCCGATAGATCTAATGCAATTGTGATGTACTATACGATAACTTATCGGCTATACATCCCGATAAGACGCTTGCATGAAAATCTATCAACCTAGTAGGAACAACTTATCGTTGGTAGTTTAGTAGGTCGGACCTAACCGATGCAACACAAACTGATGATAAATCACCCAGTAAATTGATAAAAACTATGCACGCGTGATGTGATATATCTACTCGGACTAAGAGATCAAACTTAACTGATGCGCCGTAGACAGAATAGATATATCATGGTAAGCCGACTACCGTAGATCGACTAGAATATCGGACCTAACCGAGGAAGTCCTAGCCGATACGATAGTCGGGGTAACGAGACTTACCCTCTCGCAGGAGGTTGAACTTAACCGATGCAGCCTAGCTTAAGAAGCAAGAACCCGTCAAAAAGGGTGGCGATGCGCCGAATTTGTATTGATCTGTGTGATATCTTACAAGGTATCCGGGCATACGTATTTATACCCTGAGTTGATACAAGTCCTTATTGGACACGACACACGATTTCCTAATTACAGAAGGAAAACACTCAAAAGACCCGATCGGACACGAGATCAGGTTTCCTAAAGGAAAGAAATACTAACATTGCCTAATTAGTAGATAAGATATTAATTGCTTTTCCGTGGTCTTCACGATCCCTTCCCAAACTCGGCTTCCTCTGGATTAATCCCCACTAATTGACCGTGATTTCTTCCTTAACCAAATCTGATAAAGAATCATACCAAATTTTGGCGTTAACAGTAGTCCAGGGGGGGTGCCAGACTCACACGAGGCTGGCTGCGACGGGTATTTGGACGGAGGCAAGGCTTGCTTGAGGCTGGCTAGCTGTGGTTGGTGGCAGTGGCAGTCGGGAGCAGTGACGGCATGAAGATGACGGCGGGTCACCTTCCTTGATGTCGGCCGGGCACTTTCCTTCCTGGTGGGGCTCCTCCCCTCCTCTGTGGGGAGCTTCATAGGCAAGGTTCAAGTGGCGGCCGGACAGCAGGGGAAGGCTTGGGCTTCCAAGGCGGCGCTGTCTAGCCACGGGCTCTCCTTGGCTGGATCCGGAGAGGAGATCGGTAGGCGACGAGGCGGAGGGGGCCCAAGACAGTGCTCAGGAGAGTGGTGGCTGGGAGAGGGCATTGGCGGCAGGGTGTAGCAGCGGTTTTGCCAGGAGTAGGACTGGAAGTCGGCCAGCGGAGGGGCGTCTATTCGATGTGACGGAGGTTGCATGCTACCACGTTTGAATGGTGGTATCTGAGATTGTCACACCCTGAAAATTTGCCTAATTAAAAATCATTTTGGATAAATAGAAATACAAGAATACACTAGAAAATTTGTTTGAGAAAGTGTTTGAATAAAATTTTTAAATTTCCAATATTAAAAATCCCAAGTTGAAAATTTTAAATAAATACTTGGATGCTTCTATATTCCTAGGGTTTTGTTAGAATATTTTAAGCATTTAAGTATTTACAATAATAAATTCTTCGTGTTTCGTGGTGGCATTTACTTCTGGTAAATTCCCCATGATTTAATAAACTCTCTGAAATTTTCTCGGATTTTTCGGAGCCCAGAGTTAATTTAAATGAAATAAAGATCACTTTAGTAATTAAATAAATATAAATAAACCCCTTTTCTTTTCCTCTGTTCGGGTCGTTTCTGCTTCCGCCTTTTTGAGTGTCCCTCTGTTCACTTCAAACTTTGGTTCCCTCCCTCTTTAGAGATCTGGTGTCGCTTTTGGAACCCTAAAATACTCTATACTTCCTCGACTCTTGGAAACTCTTCACCGTTGAAACTCCTTTTGACGATGAACCCCAAATCCTAGGAAATATTCCGAGATTTTGCCCCGTTTCAGTCCCCATAAATTATTCTCGCCAATCTCTTTATTTCCAGAAGAATTACAATATTCTGAATATTCCATTTTTCTAGTTCCCGGGAAACTATCCCAATTTCCCACATCTCTAAAATATCCATATATTCTGGGAATTTCAATTATGCAAATAAGTCATACTATGCCTTTACTTTGGAATCCTGTTGCATTATTTTGCATTTTCATGTGTGGCTTGTTGAGTATAGTGGGTGGTACTTAGTCTTGCAATATTATCATCAGAGCGAAGCTGTGCTAGGAGAAGAAGTTTGGTGTTTGTCTTATACCCCTGTTGAGCTGCTTGTGGCTTGGTGCTGAAGCTACGCTAGGTTGCCGTTCCGCTGCTGTTTCTTCTATGTGAGGACTAAGTGCCTTTTCTGTAAGTAATTATTATTATTACGTATTTGGTTATATTTATCAAATTATCAATTTGTGTATCTCGGCTGATTCTTGGACGAGGATTTATTGCACAAATTAGCTTTGAAAATTCTGGTGAATTTTTGAGCGTGACAGAGATGGAGGACCACAGACCACGGCGATGGGGTTGAGGGGGTCCAGGCGAAAGCTTAGCCCAGGCTGGCAGTGGCGACGCCTACGGGCGCTGTAACCCCCCTAGGGCACTGTCGAGGTATCTCCCTTCTCCCAATCTTGGAGAAAATCTCTGGGTGTAAACCATGTCTAGGTTGCTGGACGGGCGACGGTGGCATCCTTGGCGTCGTAACCTCCGTGGAGGCGTTGCTTTTGGAGACTTTGTCTGTTGGTGTTGTTGTAGGCCCGGCAGCGGTTGGTTACGCATAGCGGCGGTTGATCACGCATAGTGGCGGCCGGTTTGGTGTTAGGCTACCTCTCAGGGGCAGGTGTTTGTGTGGTTGGTGCGAGGTTTCTGTGCATGCGTTCTAGTGCACAACCAACCTTGACAGCCTTCTGTCGTTTTTCCTTGTAACTTTTTCCTCTTCTGAATACCATTTGGATGGCCCTTCTTAGGTCATCCCGACAAAAAAAAATAGTTTATATCGAATATATATATAAATTTAATTACTAATTAGGAGTTGGAGTTATAATAGGTATAGGATAGAGTTAGAGTCGAACTCTGTCCTAGGCTCTCGGCAACAATAGCATAGGGGAGGGATGACTTGCTGGCGGTGTACCAGCTTATGGTCATGAATACTTTGATACGCTGTAATTATGCTGAATTAGGGAGGAGTGCCAATAATCAGTCCCGGAGATATAACGTGCGGCTAAACTCCATTACCAAATATCGTGTCTCGGTGTCGTCATCGCGTTTGGATCTTTTTTGTAGTTTCTTCCGCATTTGGTTATCGATGCTCTTATACGACTTGACACAATCGAATCATCGCAGCTTCCTGCGCCTTGATTTCCTCACACTTGTCATCATCCATCTTCACTGGTTTCATCTCATTGTGAGCCTTGGATATTTCCTGTTGCGCTAACAGATCCTTCACCCTCATCTGCCAAAGAACAAAATTTCCGGTACCACCGAACTTCATCACCTTAAATTTGGAAGCCATCACCGCCGCCATCGACAATAATCAACACAACCGTCTGTCGCCTCAGTCAAAATTGATCTGCTTGGTTTGATTGGCCCATCGACTAAAAACCAAGCCGGACTAAACCGATTTTTTCTCTCTTCAAAAAATGGCCTCGATTTTCTTTTTTCCAGCCAAAAGCTAGTTCGATCGTATCTCTTAGATTCGGTCATGTACCATGTCATGGATGAAAATTCACCGAAGGAAATTTGAGACAAGTTGACAACCCGGTATATGTCTAAGTCATTGACAAATAAGCTGAATCTCAAACAAAAGTTGTACGGTTTACAAATAAGATGCAAGAGGAGTCAGATCTTAGGGGGCACGTGGATGTCTTCAATCAGTTGGTCACATATCTAAGCAAGTTAGAGGTAAAACTGGAGGATGAAGACAAAGCCATAATAATTCTGAGTTCACTTCCACCATCTTACGAGCATGTGGTGACTACCCTGATGTACGGCAAAGATACCATCAAGACTAAGAAGATAATTTGGGTGTTGCTTACGTAGGATTTGAGAAGATCAAAGTTGAACAAGGCATGTCTTGAACAATGCATAGGCTACGGCTGAACTCCATCACCAAATATCATGTCTAAGTGTCATCATCGCATTTGGTTCTTCTACGGCGTTTCTTCGACGTTTGGATATCTATGCTCTATCGGTGTCGGTTTTCTAACATACGGGATGCACATGCTTGGTTTTGTGATATGGCCAATTTCGCTGACTAATTTGGTGACATGTACAAAATTCTTTAGTTTATTTTTCATTGAATTGGTTGCACAAAAGTAGCATAGTTAATTATCACCACTAATTTGAATTTTCAATTTTGAAGGTAGTGCACCTGACAATTACTTATAGGTTGTACTGAAGAGGTGTTTTACTATACTCTCTACTGATAGTAAAATTAATTTATGCCGTTTATTTTTTTCTAATCCAATAAGCCATATCTATTTATATTATCACATCAACTACTGTTAATAGAATATTTTTTTACTGGTAGTACAACTCATAATTGAATGGTTGAGTTCATTTCTAGTTGGCATTTCTCCTTGTTACTTTGATTTAGGGCTCGTACTCATCGGTGGTCATCTGAAGCCTTTCAACCGCATGTAATACAATGTAGATTATTAGCACGTGATTATTTAAGAATTAACTATTATAAACTTGTAAAATGAATTATTTGATATTTAAAAAACTTTCCTATAAAAAGTTTTTGCACAAAACGTATCATTTAGTAGTTTAAGAAGCGTGCTCACGGCAAACGACGAAGTAGCCCGGCCTACATAACGAAGTCGGTTGCAAATTAAACGGCATTTATTTAATGATCTTGTTAATTCCACTGAAGACATGCTGCCCAATTCAGATAGCTGCCTCTTGAGGGAGCACTAACGCTATTGCCCTTGACGTTATTGTGTAAACAGACAGACAGTTTTGTCACATTGAACATGAGGAGAAACCTCAGGACTGAAGTGCATACACTGCTTGAATGCCTACGATTTTATTTTAGTGCAATTGAATCTGCCAGGATTGAGCACGTGAACGATTTGTGCAAAATGGACCGTATGACAAAGATCGAGCATGTGAATAAAAAAGGTTCAGAAAAAACACTTTCAGGAAATGAGAATTAACTTCACAATTTTTCAAATGTGTTCGCAGTTACAAAACTGCGCCCGTCGGACTGAGCCTTATCACAAGCCTCGCCTTTCGCTTACGACGTTTTGCTGAGCCCTGTGCTCTCCAGCCGCTTCATCCTTCTCATATGGAAGGTGTGCTCACGACTCTGTTGCGTAATTCAGGTTTAACATTGCTAATCTAAGTGTAGTAAAAGCTTGCTGCGCCAAGAAACATAGTCTCTTGAGAGCTCTGAGCACGTAGTTCTCTTATAGGCATATAGCTTGGTTATTAGAGAGGCGGGGTACAGACTTTCTGGTAAACAGATAGCGAACGGACTTATTTGTTTTAAGGTTTCTTCTCATCCTCGAAAAGTTATATACTTCCCTATTATTTGAGAAAAAAAATTAAACTGGTTGGGCACTAGATATAAAGCCACCAAATCGCATCCTTCCATCTATACCTGTACTAATTGAATACTTATAGAAACTACCACATTAATCACAAAGACTTAACTGTTAATTAAGTACATTATGTTATCTTAACCCTAGGTTATTAATCTCTATTTAACGTCATGAGCCTCACAGAGCCCATCAGACTGGTCTCTGTCCCACCTACGTACGCGTGTTTTGTCTCCCATATATAAGTACGCGTGCCTTTTTTCCCCATAGGTAGGTGTTATTTTCTGGCAAAATTACATAACCCACCCCAATTGTCACTCTTATTTTGATATTCCCCCAAAAACCCAATCCGTTGCAAATGCCCACCCACCCAACACCTCCAAGCCGAAATCAGCCCGTGAACGACTGATGAATCGGCCCGTTTCCATCGACGTGTATCTGCAGCGAGCCAAATCAGCTGAGCTAGACTCATCCAGCGTGGCCATGCTTGGTCTTGAGATGCGTCCGACATAAGAAGTTGTAATCATCTTGGACACAGTAGTTTGTTAATTTAATTTCGACATTCAAAATTAACAATAAGTTAGTTGTGATTGGCATAGCTAGCTAGGATTCTTCTTTTAGTCTAACTAATGTATTTTACATACAAATAGAAGTTAAATGTTTGTAAAATTAGGACTAAAAATAATAGCCTGTACGACTGCAAAGATTGACGTCTAGTTAATATAATATGGTAGTATTAGTGTTAAAGCAGGTAAAATAGGCTTATGTTAGCCACCGAAAACAATATACATGTCATATCTACGCTTATCTCGAAGAAAGAGAGTGCAAAGAGACAAACACACGTTATTCTATGCATGTATGTATGTGCTCTTCAATCGACAACAGGACAGTTATGGTTGGTTGGATTAAAAAATTCAGTTTTTTTTAAGAAGTGTGCTATTTTCTCCGTCCCAAAATATAGATATTTTTAGATTTTAAACTTATTTCAAAATATAGCTATTTCTCACCTATCTCCTTATCCCAACCAATCATATTTATCTCATATTTAATTTCTGCACTTATTTTTTTTTTCTCAACCAACCACGACCCTCCACTACTCAATTTCATCTATTTTTTTAAATCTCGTGAAAACCTCTAGAAATATTTATATTTTGGAACAGATGAAATATATACTAGCTACTCTGCTCCGTTACAAAATAAATCACGTTATCTATGCTTGGTTCATGAATCGAGAAATTTATAGGTACGCAAACTTTTGTACTAATGAGTGGTATTGTAGTCTTTATCCCTCACCACTAAAATTACCTTAGGATACAAGGATTGGTTTATTTTAGAATAGAGGGGGTATTGTATATATTGTCTCCTAATATCATCTGTTATTGATCTGGAATATTTTAGAGCCAGTAGTTGACCGTACTATTCAATTTAGTCTTAGCGAGTTTACGGGCGTTGCTGGCCAACCATCATGCATATGGATGAAGTTTGGCACTGGGAAGAGGGCAGAAGGCGTCCGGAGTCTTACCCGAGAACCAGCACCACAAAACAGCCTATTTTGACCGGCATATCAGTATTAGGTATCCAATCCCTAGCACTGATGAGGCCTGCCTGCTCTCCGCCTTGCCCCACGCCTGTGCAGAAAAATGGACCGGCATCGATGGCCATCTATTAGTGCCAGTTTGAGATATTAACCGGAACTGATAAGTGGCCCTCTCATCAGTGCCAGGCACTGATGGGTGCACCTATTAGTACGGGGCACCACCCGGCACTGATGGGTGCACCTATTAGTATCGGTTCTAGCCATGAACCGACACAGATGACTTTGACCATATTAGTACCAGTTTTTAATATGAATCTAACTTTTTCATACGAATTCGGAGGAGATAAACTTTATATGAAAATTATAGCTTTTGATGAGACCTACAATTTTATAGTTGGCAACCTTTTCATTTGATGTCATTTAAATGCTCAAATATATGTTTTAAATCTTAGATATGGAGGGTCAAAAGGGAAAATATCCATAGATAAACAGAATTGGTGTCTAGGTGAGTTGGTAAGGATAGAAGCCTAAGAGAGGGAGGTTTAGAGTTCGAATTCCACCATGACAATTTATAGTTTCACTTGAAAAAATAGGTGCTAGTAGTCATAACCATATATATGGGGTTAAGGATGGTAGTAGTATATGAAAATATATTTTTTTGCTTTTTTCATCCTAAAATTTGAATTTTGATCCTACTATCAGTGCCGGTTTATGGCTAGAAGGCCTCATCAGTGTCGGTTTTAAAACCGGTATTGATGAACCTCTCTCATTAGTGCCGGGATTCTAGTGCCGGGACTATACCCGGCACTGACGGGCTTTAAGGCCCGGCACTGATGAGGGTGCCTGTGGTAGTGAATGGAGTATGAACTGGCCCAATCTGCAATGGAACCAAACTAGACGAGTTCCCCTACTCCAGAAAGACCAATTAATAGACAAAAAGTTCAGCAAAATAAACCACACGAACTTTCTCGAGTCATGTTTGTGAAACTAGAGGCTCTTTAGAATACAATATACTAGTGATAAAGAGAAGGTAGTATGACTAAAATCTAACCATTCATTTCAATAGGTATTTTAGTAAATGACATGTTAATTATAAAAATTACCCATATTACCACTAAAGGTATTTTAGCCTGGAAAAAATGTTTCCATTCCAATCAGTTCGATCAGACACCGATGCCATGTCCTCTAGCAAGAATCTTCGTGCGATCGGATGGTAAAAATATATAATAATCAGCCAAAAATAACTAACAAAATATATATAAATATGTCATTTTTATTTTCCCATAATACCCTTATACTAGTGTCGGCGAAACGGGAATGGGGTCCCACATTCTCCGGGGACGCGTGGATCTTCGGCCACGTCAGCTCCTCTGGGGCCACATTCTGCACCGGCGACGACGGGCTACAGCCTTCTTCCCGCCAAGTACCTGGGGCCCGAGCACTGCCCGGGCCTGTATGCGTCTTCTCCGGGCGCCTCGCGACGGGCGCCCACATCCTCCCCGGGTCCCGGAGGCATTCCCGAGAAGGGACACTCCTCTGTGCCCGGTCCCGGGGCTCACAGGCTCCATGCCCGGGCCCCGGGTCTCGTCCCCGGTCCCGGGAAGCTCCGTTCTCGGGCCCCAGGACTCGCTGCCCGGTTCTGGGACCCATAGTCTCGATGCCTCGTGCGCGCGGAGGGCTCGACGAGCTCTCCGCCCCAGGCACGAGGCCGGCTAGAGCGGATCAGCTACCGACAACCCGCATTAATGGCGATGCGACGGGGCGCCTCCCGCCTGTCTCTTGGTCGGACACGCGCGCACCGTCATGATGGCCTTCCGTGGGCCCTCTCCCAGTGCCGTCAGATAACTTTCGGCTGAGAGGGCCTTGATTCTCCACACTCCGACAACGGAGGCACGCGCTGTCACATCTCTGTACTCCAGCCACCCACAGCAGCCCGGCAACGTGCCGACCAGGCATGCAGCACCAATTCCGGCGTGGCTACAGTAGGCCAACTCCAGCTGCCCGCGGCAGCAGAGCCGGGCGGCGACTAGACGTCCCTCCGCAGCAGGCGGCCGCGTGCGTGCGACGAGACAACACATAGCTAGCTCTCTCATGTATACTTGGCACTGTGGACTCCCCTTGCACGATAAAAGGAGGATCCATGCCAACGGAAAAGGGATCGGACTTTGGCTGGTCCAAGAGACTTCTAGAGGATAGCTTCCGGGGAGAGAGCTTTCTAGGGCCCGAGCACCTCGGGAAGAACACACTGTAACAACAATCCACATCCATTCATCTCCACATAGCAAAACACACACAGGAGTAGGGTATTACGCCTCCGAGCGGCCCGAACCTGTCTAATCCTCCTGTGTTCTTTGTGTGCCATCTTCCTCAAACCATCCATCGTCCATCAGACGCCGCATTCGCCTGAGAACAGCTCCCCTGGCCAAACCTCAAAAGGGGGGTCTCCCGACTTCCCGCCATCGGAGTCTCATCCTCCGACAGCTGGCGTGCCAGGTAGGGGGAGTTTCCTTTTAAGATGATACGCCAGCGTCCTCAACACCGGCGCACTCCATGGCAAGAGGCCATCATCCGTGGGACTCCGACGAGGAGTCCGGCGGCTTCACCCCGCCAGGCGACGCTAGCCCTATGGCGCGCCCGCCACACTTCCCCTCCTCGCCTTCCTGGGGGTGTGCGGCGCGCGCCCTGTGGGCCGAGTTCGCCTAGCTACGGCCTGGTTGTGCGGCCTCGGCACCTTCTCTTGCGGAGGGAGCCGGCAAGTGCCCCGCTGGGTCCGCTGCGGCCTCATCCAAGAGGCGCAAACGGACGCGCCGCTCCACGGCGCGCCGCCATCTTGACTTCCAGCCAGCGTTGCCGCAAGGGGCCCTCCTAGCGGCGGAAGCCCTCCTGCGCCACCCCCCGACATTTACCGGGGCCAGAGGCCGGGAGCGGCGGTGGCTCAACGAAGTCGCCGACATGGTAGGCGCGGCCCGTCGCCGGGTCGCCGCCGACAGCAACGCAGGGGCCGGGAGCGCCGACCGCACGGCAGCTAGCACACATCGGCCCCCCGCCCCGAAACAGAGTCAAGCCCGGAGCGCGGCGCCTCGCGCCGCGCCCCCGGCCAACAATGGCCTTGGCGACCTCCATGACCGGCTAAACCGGATGCGGGCTCATGAGGACGCCCGGGTCACGATCGAGCAACAGTGCGAGAGGTGCGCGAACGCTGCCGCGCGTCCCAAGACCTCACTTTCCGCGTTACGACGGGACAGGAGGAAGCGCCAAAAGGCCAAGGCGGCAGTCGAGAACTTCGCCTTGGCGGCTGCGGGCAACCCCCGGAGCGATGTTGCCCGCGAGGACAACAACAGCGATAAGTGGCAAGATGCCACACGTGCCCCACCGCCGCCGGCAATGGCCCGGAAGTGGTGCCCCTTCCACCAGATAGGCTGGCACGGCCTTACGGAGTGCCGCGCCCTCCAGGGCTTTGCCGAGCATGTCAAGAAGTTCCGGCAGGAGCAGTAGCAGGCCAAGCCCGATTGAGGTGATTCGAACGGTCCGATCCCTTGGCGGACGGTCCGACCCTAGGGATTCGGACGGTCCGATCCCTAGGTGGACGGTCCGATCGTAGGGATTCGGACGGTCTGATCCCGAGGCGGACGGTCCGATCCCGCTCCCAATCCGGAACACCTCCAATAGGGCGCGATAACCCGGACAGCTTCGCCCAGGCGAGAGCGAGTCCAGGAAGGTCGTCCCGACACCTCCCATATCCAAGCCCGGGCCTCCGGATCCCGGCACATATCAAACCACATTTCAGTCCGGGGCCCCGGGTCCTGGGCACATATTCGAGCCGGGGCACAGATTCTCGGGTCCTTGTCCCGGAATCCACGCCCCGGGCCCGACACCGCGGAGCCCGAACCAGGGCAGCCTCGCCAAGGCGAGTGCGGGCCTAGGAACACGGCTCCCGGAACAACCTCAACATTTTCATAACTAGATGGGGAGCGATAACCCGGACAGCTTCGCCCAGGCAAGAGCGAGTCCGGCGAAGTCGTCCCAACACCTCCCATATCCAAGCCCGGGCCTCCGGATCCCAGCATATATCAAACCACATTCTAGCCAGGGCCCTCGGGCCTTGGGCCTATATATGCTCCCGGCCGCGAAGAGCTCGCTCCCTCCCGGGGGAGTTGAGCCTGGGCCACCGGCCCCCGTCGGGCCGGGATCGAGAAGCACGCAACAAAAGCAGGTGTCCTTCGTCAGCGAGGTACTCCGCAATGCTACACCGCGACGAATCATCACCGACAGCGGCGCGCTTCGCTCCATGTCGGTCATAACTAGCACAGCCTCGAGCGCTACTATCTGCACAAGGTTCGGGCCCGATCACTCCAGGTTGGGGATCTGGTCCTCCGCCGTGTCCTCACACGTGCTGGAAAGACTAAATCTTCCCTCTGCAGGAAGGCCCCTTCCTGGTGATCGGTGTCTCCCGACCGGGCTCGGTAAGCCTGGGAGCATCTTCACAAGTTTTAATCTGTAAATACATCCTGTAAGTTGCGGTGTGCCCGGGCCAGCGCCGGATTTCTCCAAATTTCAGCGCTGACCGGGGCCCCCATGTGTATACGCTTTCATATATACAGCATTTTTAATATCCTTCCCAGTCTCGTACCTTTCGTCTTTTTCCGTGTGTTGCATTCGTGGCAGTCTCACCCCCTAGGGGCATAATCGGGCCGCGCCCGTACGGCGGCTGGGTTTTGCGCATAATCATCAGTTCCCTACCAACGGGCTACCGTGTCCCCACGGGCTAAGCCCGGGGCGTTGTCGAGCCCGCGGGACCGTGATGGCGCCCCTCTGTGTGGTGCCCCCGGGTCCTAGCAGCTCCGGTGCCCCCGCTGCCTAGCCTCGGGATCGGTTTTCCCCGGAGGTAGGGGGCGAAATGCTTATGCGTAATCTCTCCCTCTGCACAGTCGCAACCGCGAGGACGCCTTAGGGAGGTGTTTGACGCCACGGTTCGTAGCATGGAATGAACAAAGGAACGAGCCAAATACTCTCACAGTTCGTCGTGTGCAGATTAGACCAATTCCCGGCAGGGTTAAGCAAGCTTTCCGGACCTCGACGCGCGCTAGGAGCCTGCTCGGCTAGTGCAGCCCCGATCGCCGAGGTCTGATGGCCGAGTCGTGGACCGCCCCCCGGGCACTGCCGATGCTCCGGGGTCTCGGGCGTAACCCCCCGTCAGGCCAGCCTAGATTCCCGGGGCGGGTTGCGGTGCCCGGCCTGGCCAGTTCCTCCCCACCACCAGTGCCGAGACGCCGGGTGCTTCGCTGGCTGGCGACCCCGGGTACGCTCAAGTGGTCTGTCCCCGCGGCCTCGCTGCGCCCGGGGTCCCGGATCCGGAAGACAGAAGGGGTCGAACCTACGGACTTAATCGCTCCGCCAGGCTCGCGTTCGGTTGCTCGCGGTCCCGGGGACCGGGTTCCCGGGGCGGGCAACCATCGCGTTCGCTGCCCCTGGGGACCGAGCTCCCAAGGCAGGCGGCTGCGCCAGGGCCCGGATAGGGGTCTCAGGTGCTACGGCTATTCGCGGCTGCTGGCTCTCGCTGTCGGATGGCGCCCGGTACTTGGCGTTCCCGGACACGGGGCCCCGAACACAAGCAACCTCCGAACAACACAATAAGCAATGGTATGAAAATATAAACATGATTATATACATATACAAATGTCTCTCTTCGTACAAGACAGGAAAAATCGGAGCGCAAGCACGAGCGAGGCCCGGAGATGTCGTCGCATGGGGGGAGGTCACCGGTGTTCTTCGGACCGGACCCCGGGCGGCGTCAGAAGGGGACCTGGGCGCTACGGCGGTTCAAGGCGGATGGGCCCGGTACTCGGCGTTCCCGAGGGCTAGCAACGCTCCTAACCCCTAGATTGTGCTCGCGGAGCCACAGCACCCTTTTCAACTTCCAAATACGTAATCTTATCCGACCTTAAACATTGCTCAATTTGTATTCTTCCCCCGTTTGTATGGTCTGGTGTTTCGTTCTCCTCGGCCCCGGGGGCAAAATGGAATCTGCCAGTACCCGGCGACGCCGTGCCCGGTCAAGGTCGGTTCCCGAGAGGCTCCCGGCAAGTCAAAAGGTACGAGCTCAACACTTTGGCCATACCTAACCCACGCGGGGCTCCTTTCGTTTGTTCTCTCTTCCAGCAACCCCTTTTTCCGCGGCCTCGCTGCGCTCCCCGGGTCGGCAGCGCTCGGGGGCATGGAGGGCCCCCGGGCCCCGAAGGCGGCCACGGGTGGTGTCGGAAGGAAATCGACGTCTCCCACGCACTTCTCGTCAGACATCGGCTCCACCAGGTGCTCGCCGCGGTCGAGGAACCCTGCCTCCGTTGCAACAGTCTCGGCCACGGCTTCCCGCGCCTCCTCGCGAACCACCACGGCTTCCTCGACGTTTTCACAACCAGATGGGACGCGATTACCCGGACAGCATCGCCCTGGCGAGTGCGAGCCGGGGAAGTCGTCCCGATTCATCCCATGTTTCCAGCCCGGGTCTCCGGTTCCCGGGCGCATATCCTCCATATTACAGCCGGGACCCCGTGTCCCCTCGTTTCTTCAAGACGTGGCCCTGTTCCTGCCCGGGATTGATCCCGGCCGAGCAACAGGGCCAGGGGCCACTGTCGGCGAAACGGGAATAGGGGTCCCACATTCTCCGGGGACGCGTGGATCTTCGGCCACGTCAGCTCCTCTAGGGCCACATTCTGCACCGGCGACGACGGGCTACAGCCTTCTTCCCGCCAAGTACCTGGGGCCCGAGCACTGCCCGGGCCCGGATGCGTCTTCTCCGGGCGCCTCGCAACGGGCGCCCACATCCTCCCCGGGTCCCGGAGGCATTCCCGAGAAGGGGCACTCCTCTGTGCCCGGTCCCGGGGCCCACAGGCTCCATGCCTGGGCCCCAGGTCTCGTCCCCGGTCCCGGGAAGCTCCGTTCTCGGGCCCCGGGACTCGCTGCCCGGTTCCGGGACCCGCAGTCTCGGTGCCTCATGCGCGCGGAGGGCTCGACGAGCTCTCCTCCCCGGGCACGAGGCCAGCTAGAACGGATCAGCTGCCGACAACCCGCATTAATGGCGATGCGACGGGGCGCCTCCCGCCTGTCTCCCGGTCGGACACGCGCGCACCGTCATGATGGCCTTCCGTGGGCCCCCTCCCAGTGCCGTCAGATAACTTTCGGCTGAGAGGGCCTCGATTCTCCATGCTCCGGCAACGGAGGCACGCGCTGTCACATCTCCGTACTCCAGCCACCCACAGCAGCCCGGCAACGTGCCGACCAGGCATGCAACACCAATTCTGGCGTGGCTACAGCAGGCCAACTCCAGCCGCCCGCAGCAGCAGAGCCGGGCAGCGACTAGACGCCCCTCCGCGGCAAGCGGCCGCGTGCGTGCGACGAGACAAAGCATAGCTAGCTCTCTCATGTATACTTGGCACTGTGGACTCCCCTTGCACAATAAAAGGAGGATCCATGCCAACGGAAAAGGGATCGGACTTCGGCTGGTCTAAGAGACTTCTAGAGGATAGCTTCCGGGGAGAGAGCTTCCCAGGGCCCGAGCACCCCGGGAAGAACACACTGTAACAACAATCCACATCCATTCATCTCCACATAGCAAAACACACACAGGAGTAGGGTATTACGCCTCTGAGCGGCCCGAACCTGTCTAATCCTCCTGTCTTCTTTGTGTGCCATCTTCCTCGAACCATCCATCGTCCATCGGACACCGCATTCGCCTGATAACAGCTCCCCTAGCTGAACCTCAAAAGGGGGGTCTCCTGACTTTCCGCCGTCGGAGTCTCATCCTCCGACAACTAGTTATACTAGTGATAGATACTACATATATTACAAGTGCAAATTTTACTAGTATAGGGCGAATCTAAACCATTAGTATCTCTGGTATGATCCACAATATGTTGCATTGTAAAGAGATTCGTGAAACTATGGGCATGATCAATGATGTGCGATGAACAATTAGCATGATACATTTATTGTGATTAGAATGAAAAGTTGTGTTTAGATTGAAATTGGCATCGCAGTGGACAGTGTCGGTCAAACAATAAACCATACTAGTCAGACTATAAACAGTGGCCTTGGTGAATCTCTCGAGCTATCCCGATGTGTTTTTTGAAAAACTCATAAGAATGGAGTTTTTTTTTCCATTAAACTCTATGTATAAAACCCTTATGTATGAAGATGTAGCGTTCAGAAAGTTTTTTATTTGTAAACTTAGAATTTCTCTTAAGGTTAAGATTTTCCTGTGGTTTTTGAGAAGATGGGCAATCCTAACTAATGATAACTTGGTTGAAAAAAGGTGGAAGGGAAGTTCTAACTATGCTTGGTGATTCGATGAAACGATACAATGTCACTTTTTTATTGTCATGTTGTAAGATCGTGTGGAATACGATCTTTATGGCCTAGGGATCCAAGAGCCCATGTCTCTTGCTAATCTCTTTGGTGGTTGGTTGAGTGGTTTAAATTCTAGGCGGAGAGACCAACTTTTTGTGGGTGTTGGAGCTTTGTGTTGGGCGGTGTAGCTTTATAGGAATGATATAGTCTTCAATAGATTAAAAACTAATTTCTTTCTACAAATAATTTTCAAAGGTACATATTAGGCACGCCAGTGGTCACTATTACTTAAAGAGGATTATATCAACCTGGTAAAGCTTGGATGCAAGCTCTAGGAAGCTAGAGTCTTGAAGTTATTCTCAAGATCTGGGTGGAATTGGAGGAAGAGATTGGAAGCTTAGAGTCTCTTCTGTTGTCGTTTGATTATTTTGGCTTGGGGTAAGAAGTGGAGTTCAAGTACTCTTATGTCATTTGGTGGTGGTGTAAATCTTATGTAAGGATGAGTAAATACTCGTGTGTTGTGTGTATTGTAGCTATGTACATCTAGTTGGATGTAGATGCTAGGTTTATTAATCCATTTTCAAAAAAAAAACTATGAACAAAACTCCGGTCAGACCCATGAACAGTACCGGTCAAACTAGTCAACGTTACACTACAAGAAACTAGATTAGCCCTGACGGTCACTAATTTTTAGTGAAGTGTATGCAACTACCTATCAAGCAAAACCCGTCAAACTAGTTCAGACGTGTATACAAATATCAGTGACGGTCTATTCCACGTCAGGAATAATTTCCATGATGGATACACATCAGGAAAATTTCGTTTTACCCGACAAGCAGTTCTGACCGAATTTTCCTCGGGTTGGGACGTCAGGAACTATTCCCGTGACAGTATTCCATTTATTCCTGACGGTTTTTTTGGCTGACGGGGTATTATAGTTTCTGGTAGTGTACGGTTTGATTGACCGTAATTAGATTGCGATTCGTATTTTGTGATTTCTGAGTGGATTTCGACTTGGGCTTGTTTTGGTGTCTTGGATGGATAAGATACGTGGTATATGACTTGTTTGTGCTAATTTATGTGTCAAGTATGGAAGACGTGTGCTCAGAAAGTTAGTTTTTCATGTATAGGTCCACTTGAGCAGAGACATGGCAACAGGGGAAACAGGGGCACGAGTTCGGTGAATTCGTGGGTCTAGAACTGTTAGGAGACAATGGCCGTGTTCTTTTCTACTTTTTAATTAGATTTTGAAATGAATTATTTGCTCTGTACCTTAACGATATGATTTGTTAAAAAAATTTCTTCTGCTGCATTGATTAAACCATCTATTCTAGACTATTTATGAAATTTATTTTATAAAAATATTAATTTATCATATTAATAAAAAATAATCATACATCAAACAATCTAAAGACAAAAGATATCTTAAACATAGCCTATATAGAACATGAAGCTAGAGAGGTACACATAGAAGAGGAGGTTTCCATGTTACAAGTTTGAAGGGCTTTCCTGTTTGACATGGAAATACGAATTTGGAAGGTCGTCCAAGTTCGGAAATGAAGAACATATTGGATTCAGTTTATTGTTGATCCATACGTGGCATACATCAGAGAGTAGGCCTTTGATGCTAGGCCAAGAGGCTAAGCCATAATTGAGTATTTGAGAGTTTAGTTTTTTTAAATAGGGTTTGTGAGAATTTTATGACGGATGCTATGGCTGCACATTGTAAAGAAATACTTGAGCAATAAAAATCATATTCAAGCATCAAGGCATCTATGATCTGTTCTGACATCCTAAGTTATATGATTTTTCTCAGTTTTGGTATTAATTTGTGATTCTTCACTTTGTTGCCATTTTTCTTGAGTTGATCCATCTAGAACGTCTCTAATATTAGATCTATAAAGCTTTGTTAATTGGTTTTTGACAGATTCGATTTGTTTGAGTTTTAGATTTTATCGAATCTGATACAGCTAGCTTTCATGGGTGTTTTCTCTTAAACTAGGTTTTGATTATTTTGTGGTTCATCTAGTTTATTCTGACAAAGTTGAGCTCAATCCAACGATTAGTTTGTAGAAATCGTGTTTTTATGGAGTGTATAGGCTTTTTACTGGTGACGGTTAGACGAAAAGTGTACTGTGGTCAGACTGCCTATACATGCCCGGTAAGACTGGCAGTCGGTGACTTTTGATGTTCGGGTGGGTTTTGATACTTCAAAATTCAAATTTTTGGCTTCGTAAGCTTGGTTTACATGTTTCGATCGTACAACACTTTTGCTAAAAGTATGACACCATATTTTTTACTTGATTCCAGTCACTTTTTTCTCTATGCGATTGCTACCACTCTTTTAGATGTAAGTATGTTTATATCTCTCCGATCTCTTTTTCCAGGTTGGTAATCAATTCATTTTTATTCTAATCATAGTGTGTACTAGAAAATTACATTGAAAGTATTGAAAAATTTACATCACAAGTGTTGAAATTACCGAAAACGCTCCACGTCGCGAGTCCGATGGGGAGGCAAATATCGGATGTCCTCTTCTACCCACCCATTTCTTATCTTGCCTCTCCTTTTTCCGCCGGTGCTTGCATGACTTCACACCATGAGCCGCTCGGAGGCCCAACCGCCTGGATCGTCAGTGGCTGTCGAACCCTCCTGGTCCTGCCTCTTTATAGATCTGAGGTTGCCATCGCCTCAGTCTTCTCTCCCATCGTCCGAAT
Source organism: Oryza meyeriana var. granulata (assembly GCA_003991445.1). Classification (NCBI taxonomy): domain Eukaryota; kingdom Viridiplantae; phylum Streptophyta; class Magnoliopsida; order Poales; family Poaceae; genus Oryza; species Oryza meyeriana. Next base: position 17,711 of record RYFJ01003739.1, on the reverse strand, counting down.
CCCTTCCCTCTGAGCGCCATCAGCCTTAGCTCCTTTGTGAAAATCCCCTATGTGTGTTGGCCAGTGGCCAGGCCAAGGGTGGAGAAGCCAAGGCCGCCGCCACCACCGCCGGACCACGGGATGAGGCCACGGCAGCGGCGACCCCTCGAACGATGACGCGCACCAGGTGTGCTCTGATGAGGTCCTTTTTTGAAATTTAGATGATGTTACAATTTATTGTTTACTTTTGTTGTACTTTATTGTATTAGAATGTTTCATTGTGTTTTTATTGGATGTCACATATATTAATATCTTTGTGTTGCCAATAGTAGTTCTTGAATGTTGCATCTTATTAAAACATTTTCATTCAAACGATGAAATATTTTTTAACATGTGATGAAACACCGTCTGATATTTGGCATCGGATGTCCGAGCCGTAGTCGTTCCCGGAGTAAAAAAAATTAACAGTTTTTTTTTGGAAAATGTGGCGCCACCTATAGCTAGTCCCATCCGACAATGTTGCCAATTATTCATCACGAATTTTTTTACCGATCCTTAAGAGGCATCGCAAGATGGAGCTATTCCTTCATAGTGTTCATTAGAGGGGATACTAGAAACAAAGCTGGTTCTCCCATGTCCACTTAATGAGCTCTTGGGTAAGCTGTACAGGTCGTGCTGCTGAACTCCGATGGATAAGTAGACGCACTGAACTCCAGATTTTTCAGGGGAAAAGAATCACATGAGGCTGCAGGCAGCCGATGTGTCCTCCTCCCTGAGCTGGCAGCTCTCATAGCAGCGACAAATCCCGCAATATGGCGATCCACAGTGTCCATGGCACCTCGAATAGCCACGCAGCATCATGTCTCCCCTGCACCCCGGATAGCAGGGCACCGTCGTCGAACAGCCGCCGCTGCACCCACCTAACGATGGGATGATCTGTTTCGACTGATCTTCAGTACGCTTTTGTGAAGACAGCCGCTGCAGCTCCGCCATTTTCACTTCTAGCTGATCGATGGCACGTTTCAGATCTGCACAGCTCCGCTCTTGTTCCAGGAGATGATCCACTTGCTGCTTCAGACGCTCGATGTCATTGTTGTTGCCCACACAGATGCGCAGGAGATAGTCCGTTCTCATCTTCAGTTCCTCAATGTCCTTATTACATGTGCATGTCGGTGGCGGTGGCGGTGGCGGCGGCTGCGGCTGTTTGATCTGGATGTCCTTGATCACCTTACCTCCCATGCATCTGATCTTGCAGCACAGCTGGAGAGGGTCGAAAGGTCCGGAGATGGTGATCATCTGGTCCTTGTCGTTGTAGGAGATGGTCCTTATTCGCTCTTGATCAGCCGTAGCTGGAGAAGGAAAATAATGTAGGGAAACAACAGTACAATTTGCAGGCATGCACTGAGCCATTTTTACCTTGGAGCTTGCAGAGGACCTTGCGGATCTGTCTGTAACACCGCCGGCAATCAAGGTCAACATATACATTCAGAATGCTGGTCTGTGTTGAAACATCATTATTTAGAGGCCATGTATAGTATTACCTCTGTATAAAATTATAAAGCGTACATGTTATTTACATGGTCTTTAATAACATACTTTGACCGTTAATTACTTTTATAGTACATTATCAACGACTATGAAATTAACATCATATGAATATATTTTTAAATATAAAATCTAATGATGCTATATGCATGACATAAAAAATATATATTGTTATTAGTTTAATAATTAGTCAAATATTACAAAAGTTGACTTTACGGAAAAAGTAACGTCTTATATTTTTATATGGAGGGGCATGAGAGAGTATCTTTTTAAGAGATTGCTCGATCAGCAAGCAACGCACACTACTACACAAAGATCTATTACCACCGACCCATCTCTGTTGGTTCAAGGTGAACCGACAGTATAAAGTATCACTGCTAGCTCACCATAGCTTCTTGCCCAAACCAAAGTGACCCGGCAGTTATACTCAATATCACTATCGACCAATTGTATTGTATCATTACAAATCGTTAGTGATACCCCCAATTACTATAGATTCATGACACATTATTCATGCCATGAACCGATAACCATATTATAGTCTAGATAGTCCCGTACAATTAAACCGAACTATCCAAACTATATATATCACTGTTATTTCATCATTTAAACCGGCAGTGACATGTAGACCCTAATTATTAGTCAAGGCCGTATCCTCCCTGCAGTGGACAGGGAAATATTGTGTGCAGTAAAAATCAGTCTACATCAGTCTTATTTTTTTTTTTGATGGAGTCTACATCAGTCTTATGGTATTGGGCTTTGCGGTAAATTGCTGTAGCTACAGTGCAACAAGATCGCCGTTATTTTCAGTACTGTAACATCTAATTTAGTCCGTTCATCCCCATCGAACAGACGAGATTGCCCACAATCCAACTATTGTGGCCCTCTGCAGTCGATAGCTGCAGAGGATCCAGTTTCCAATTAAAGACCTTGCTATGCAACCAAAAATTATTGATCGGAATTCGGAACACAGTACAATCATGGTATAGGAACTAACAAAACTTGGAATCCTTATAAATTACTACAAATTATATGTGTGGATGAGAGAGAGAGAAAGAGAGGAGCACTGACCTTCTCTGCCATGTCTTAACTCTTGGGAGTTTGGGGCGAAGATGAAGAGGAACGATCAGCAAAAGCTATACGAAGGATTTAGGACAGAATTGTATATATAGGAGTGTACAGATGTAGTGCGAAGGGAAGAGAGCTTGATGCCACCCAAGTAAACCAATAATTAAGATTGATGAGTAATGCAACAGAGACGTCCATATCGCTATTATCATTCGGACGAGCTCGATCGATCGTGCATATATTCCAAGTACGAACGTAAATTAGCTGCACCAATTGGTGCTCGCGAATCATATTCAATTCAGTGATTACATTCACACGAATAAAGTTCACAGCAGCATGAAGACACGAACATGGGATGGGAATCTTATGCCTGGGTGAGTGGGGATCGATGTATATGTTGCTGACACAGTCTTGGAACCTTTTAATAAAGGTATCAGAATAACTTAAGAAGGACAAAAGATCGTAGTGTGATTATATCATCCTGATATAATTATTAGAGTTTAATAAAAACTTTTATTATAAAAAATCAACTTAAAAAATATAATAAAAAGACAGGATTAAGGATGCAGTGTAGGAGGCATCGGTCCTCGACCTCCACATGTTATGTCGCCAGTGATAGAGATCACTGTGTGAGAGGAGTCCGTCCTTCGATCTCTTTGTGATGATAGATTTAGGATCGATAAGGAATTAAGGTACTGAAAAAGAGGACTTCTACATATAATAGTAGTATATATTGCCAGTATAAATGTAAGGGTGTAGATTGATTTGATCTCCTACTTAATTAGATTATAGTATAAAATTTAAAAGAATAAATTTATCTTTCTATTTTATTCACCGAAGACCTGTTGCCCAATTCAGACACTGTCTTTTGCGGGAGCACCAAGGCTAGCTGTTGCCCTTGAGGTTACAGGTTAATCACAAATCCCAGTCTAGAAGGAATTGCCATCTGTTCCGGCTGATTTCTATCATATCAGATTTTCCTTATATCAGGTTAATCACAAGGCGGGATGTTTTTTTTACTGATATCTGTGAGAATGTTTTACTGTTCACGGTAGGTAGGATAACGTAGGGAATGGGGACTCAATTCCATCTACCCTATAATACACTAATTATATTTTAATCATGATCATGACTATCATTATGTGACATATTCAATGACCATATTTATCTGCATAGGTCCATCAGACGATCCAGATTTTCTCGCTCCCCGTGCCCTCAGACACCCCCGCCCGCTCTCCCTGCGCTGCCAAAAACCCTAGCATGCCATCCCCGTCGCCTCGACGTTGCCTCTCGCGCCCCGCTTTCCCGATCGCCCTCCTTCCCCTCTCCCTCCGCCGGCCGCTACGCCCCGCGGTCCTTCTCCCTCTTAGGCTCTTAGCCGACCCCTCCATCAGCTGCCATGCCACCGGGCCCTCGCCGCGCGGTGCCCCTCCCCCTTCTCCTTACCCCCCCCCCAGCCGCCGCGGGGCAATGCAATATCCTCCCCCTCTCCTCCCTCCCGGAACTCCACGCTGCGCGCCGCCACCTGCCCTTCCCGCCGCAGAGCAAGCGACCCACGACGACGACCCTGACTCTGCCTCTGGCGTGGCTCCACCAAGCCTCTTCCCTCTCATCCTCCTCCTGACCCCGACCATGACACAGAACAGGCGACCCGCAGCGGCCTAGGGTTTCGTCGTGCCTTCCTCCCCTTTGACAACGGCAAAGGTATGCCTGCGGCTCCCCTCTCAGGTTTCATCGCCTACCCTGTGGTTTTCCTCACGCTCGCCCCCTCACCCCCTCCCTCATGCCGCACCCTCGCCCTCCCTTCCTCGAAGTGCCGGCTTGGTCTTCCTCACGCTTGGAGGTCTGGCGAGATCGCTAGATCGAAACCCTTTCTTGTCCATCCCCGTCACCACCGGATGGCCTCCACGTCTCCCCCGTCTGCGGCCCCGAACCTCCAAACTCTAACTCTCTCTACCAGGAGATCCTCTCCCGGCTCGCCGACGAGGTCGACGACGCTACGGCCGATGAGGCGGTTGCTGTGTCGTCGGCTGTGACGATTCTGGTGTGGGGCAAGGACCATGCCCACATACTACCCTCGTCCGGGTCACTAATGCGGTACTTCTGCAGCCTGAGGCCCGAGCCCGATGAGGTGCCGTGCCCCTGCTTCCCTCCCTCTCCCCAGCAAACCTTTGCTAGAGAAATGGTTGCCGTATGGGATTTTGTGTGTCGAATTTGTTCGTGCGAATCGAATCTTTACCTTAGTAGCTTCAGTTCCTTAAGCTTTACTTGATATGAATTTCTCAATTCACATTGACAAAATACTAGACTAGAATAGCCATCGTGTTGCCCAACGAACTGTTGTTTGAGAAGACATATATTTGAGTATTCCTGATGTCGGTTCGATGGAAGCGAAGCTGGTGGATACTCATAGCAGGCATTACTGTGCAGGCTAATGCTTTTGTTGTTGATTGTTCAAATATTTTTACATGAGTGGTTTTAGGGGTGATGGAGTTGGTGGTTGTTAACAGGTTTCTGCTGAATTGTGCTAACTTGGCACAATACCAACATTTTGGATTGTTAGACTGTAGGCACTACTTGGCTTGGAAATACTGTGAATAATGGAGAGTCCAATGGTCAGGCTTGTGACTTGTTGCAAGCAGTGAGAAGTGTCCCTTGTTAGACAAGGTGTGATCCAAACCTGAGCAGTCTATAGTGATATGTTAGTACCTTATAGGGCATGTGACAAACTTGTTGAAATACAGTCCATGGAGTATATTAGATGTCATAAGATTTTTGGTTGTTGTTATTAACAGTATCGGATATCCAGGAATAAAAAATTGCTGATATTTGTTTTGACCTTTTGTATGTCTGAGCGAGGTTCTATTAGTTGTATGGTTTAATATTTCCAAATAAACTCTGGTGAGAGGAGCAACATTTCTCATTTAAAATGATGCAATTGCATTTTTCTTGTAGATTTCTAAACTCAAGGAAGATATTCATAAGCTTCAAGCTTCAGAAGTTGAAATAAAGGCATTGTCTTCAATTATTGTGCTGTGTTAAAAGAAAAGGAGGTATGTATGCTTGAAAGGTTTACTTTCTCCCTTTTCTATATATTATTGGCAGGCCATGTTTTATTAAGAATGTTATTTTTTTGCAATGGTGAACTTATATCTTGAGATCATTTACTGTTATTAAAACTACTGTTTTGCCACAGGGGATGCCATTGAAGGCATCAGTGATGTTTACTGACTATATATGGTATACAACCACACGAGCAGTGTGGTGTAGGGCTTCACCCCCATCCGCCAATCTGGCGACCGCCAACAGCTACTGCACATCGAGTGCTTCTTGCTGTAAGTGTTTCACCTAGCTGTTTTCTAGAGACTTATGTGGAATTGTGGATACTTTGGAGCAGGATAGTGTTTGTATGACTTAGCCTCACAACGTGTATATGTTTGTAATTTAAATCTGCGGTAGAAATTGAACAAATTAGAAATCATGTGCAATTTTTATACTGCAATTTGTGCAGTTTGTTGCAGAAATGCTTGCATCTTTTGTGCTGCAATCTTTTGTTGCTTGCATAAATGTGCATATATTTGTTCAAAAATGTACTGCATATTTTTGTGCAGAATGCATACAGTACTACTATTGTGAATGAATTTACGTGGCAGATGAAAGATCCAGGTCAGCGCTTGCTGCTGCTTCCATGTTTTTTGCTGGAAATTTGGCACAGCAACAGTCATCACTGACATCAAAATAACATCCATTAATTCCATGCACCTGCTCAAAATAGCAGGTTGGGCCTGGGGCCTGCGTGCAGAGGAGGAGAAGGCCAGCTTTGGGGCATTGCCGGTTGGGATCGAGTTCGCAGTAGGAGGCCACGATGCGGTGAATCCTAAACATGTAGACCAACCTGCAGTGAGCCGGTGACCATTACACAGTGAGTTTTCCCCTTCCTTTGGTCTCTGTCTCCATGTGTTCTATTTGACAAGGTGAAGCCAGATTTTTGGATCTTGCAGCTATACTGAAATCCATAAATTTTTGGACAGTTAACTCAGTTTTGTTGTCATCTCAAATCCTCTGAATTTGTATATCCTTAAGTGGCCTAGATAGACAACAATCAAATTATGTGGTAGTATTAATTACCGAGCATTGCGACCAGGCCTAGGGTAGTGCGAGTGCATGCATTACATATTTGCAATTTTTGATAGCACAGCAGCAAGGCAAGCATGAATCGGCATATAGATGGTACTAGATTATCCTTAATACATACATTTGCAGTTTAGGTGGCATGGTTATTCAGAACCATTGTTGGAAAACTTGAAGCTGAAGACTTAAAAGTCTGAAAATTAAAACCTTGATCAGTCACAAAAAGTGGAAAGTAACATGTAATTGCTTTGAAAAGTGATGATCTGGGCCGTCCGCCTCTCCAACTCACTAAGACATGGAAGGAAGCACTCATGAAAGTATTACCCTTTTTTACTATGCTTTTCATCCGATTGCTGTTCATTATCACTTATAAATATTATTGCATTCATTACTCTCTGTTATAAATTATTGCATTTGTTACTCTCTGTTTCCATTGCAGGTAATTCAAAAAAAAAAAATTCAAAAAAAAAAAAAAAAAACCAAAAACAAAAAAAAAACAACTAAAAAACAAAAAAAAAAAAAAAAAAACAAAACTTCAAAATACTCCATTAAACAATTGAGCAGCATTTGTTACTCTGTTTATTTGGCATGGGTCTATAAATGGTACTGTCCCTCAGTATTTGATTTTAATGTCTTTTTTTTAATAAAGACATGCACCAAATATGCTTTGAATCTCACAAAAAGAGAGCTAACAATTCAATTTTCTCAGGGAATTATATGATTATCTTGTCATGCTTACAAAAAAATTATGTCACGTGGATTTCACATGCATGCTTACTAGGATTTTTTGGATTTCTTGTTAATAGAGATACATTGCTTTCATTTTAAACATGGTAGCAAACCATTCATTAATACTACAGGATGGAAACTGAGAGACAGACAATGGCTCTTTCCTCTTTGGAAGGACACAGAGACCATTCATTACGCAACATGATGGCACGCAATCTGAAAAATCAATATGTTATAAAGGCGCATTCTTTTCGTAGGCAGTGCATTAATCATCTGAAAAATCAAAATGTATAAATACTATCCAGGTTGCAGTTAAAAATGGAGAGAGTTTTTCCAATGGGAGAATGCTTAGTTTGGGCGAGTGAGTGAAGGTCCATATAATGCTTGTTTTGGTAATGGATATATCTTCGTGTGAAATCAAAATGGAATTTGTTTCAAATTTGTGTGGCTTAAAAGGAGCACGGGCATCCTTCTGGCAGGCACTTCAAAAACTGATCATTCGCCACATTGTGAAGTGAAGGGAGGTGAGGCGGCGAACGAATCACGAGCTGTTCTTGCATTTTGAAAAGCATGGCTGGTTCTGCAAATGTCATTCTTCAGGCATAACTTTGTACTTTTTGTTTATGAAGAGGAAATGAGGAAGAGAAAGAGCTAAACTTATTACGATGCTATTGCCCACATCGCTATGATGCTTCTAGATTTTGTGCCCACTTTGTTAAAACATATTGGCATGAATATTATATTGTCTACAAAGTTAACGTTGTATATCTGCGAGTTCTATTGATTTTAGTTCTATAGTTTGTATGCCTGTTGCATTTTTGTTGATCATTAAGCATTAATGTTGCATATTTCTTCACTAAATCTATCAATCAATAAAGCGGCACTGCATTTGCTTACACTGGCCATTCTGAGAACTGTGAAATCGCTGTTTTTGTCTGGCAGAATCTTTTGGTTCCTCAAAGATGGCTTCTTCTGCTCTGGAGCTATTATGTAGGGCTTTGGCGTAGCTCAGGTGTCATTGTTTCTTTTCAATAGGAATGCAATTTGTATATGTCATAGAGAATGGCAAAGCTGCTTTCTCCAGAAGAGGAGATACGGAATTTTATGGTGGCAGATACTGCAAGGTCTTGGCATATATGCTAAACAATGGTTATTTCGGGCATCGTGACCTGACCTGGTATATTTTTAGACGGCATATTGCCGTTGAAGTTATCGACTGTCTATATACGCATAAAAGTTAATTAGGCCTTCTCTGCTTTCCTCTCGCCTCTAGAAATCTGTTAGTGACAGATGGGCACGTTAAAATTTCTGACTTTGGTTAGCAAGAGAAGTACTTCGCAGTCCTTACAACTGACTATGTTTGCCACGGCAGATGGTGAGTTTGTGTTTAAAGTATTTTTTTTGTATTGGAAATAAAAATGAGGCTTGGTTTCTTTGGCTCTGTTTCAAAATGATATATTTCTTGCCAATATGGATTCCATGTGCATTATTGTACTCTGGTTGCACGCACTGTGGTGTTTATTTTTTTTATTTTGCAACTTCAAATGGAAATTAACAATAAAGTTGATTTTTGTATTCTCTCTAAACATGGAAATAGAACTATCTTGAAGTACATATCCAAGTCTGGGCAAAATGTTAAGTGTCAATCCAAGATAAAATATCAGAAATCGTGGCGTTGCACGTGTAGCGATTATTAGTTTCTGTAGCAATATCATGACACCAAACATTATTTAGTGGCCTCTGTAAATTCAACAGGATGTTAATTTCTGAGTTTCAATAAAACATGAGCAGTTTGTCTTATGCTGAAGCAAGATCCCAGTTTTGTTGCGTCAACTGTTCGTCTGTTTAATTAGGTTTGCACACTGTGTACTCAATCCCTGAATGTGCGACCAATAGGAGGACCGGAGGATACCAGAAGATAAGGGGGATAAAAAAGTGTTCACTAGTTCGTTACTAGCGGGGCGTGCATGAATATAGCATTACCGCGCAATAAACCACCAACTTAAGAAGCAAATCCCTGAAGTCACATGGCGTGGCTTCAACGGCATATTATCTGAAGCATGAAAATGTTTAGGAAGCCTCACTATATGCAAATACTCCTGATGCCTCACAGGCCAATGCGTACTAGAGCAAATGGCACAAATGAAACATTTCAAACATCCGTTGCAACAAGGGGCATAGCTCTGGCTTTGGTGAAGTGGGGGGCATGGATCATTACCTCACGCCAGTTTAGATAAGTAAATAAAGGGGGACTACTTTCTGATATTTGATCCTTGAGTGCATTCACCTTTGCGACTCTTTTATAGAGCATTGACAGGCCCCCCGCCCCCGCACCGATAAGCAAAAAAAAAAACTCGGACCGGTGGATGATCCGTCACAGCTCTGCGTGTCCGCGCCAGTCCACCCAGCGGGTCCACCGGTTCACTCGTTGAAGCGCGCCTGCAGTAAAGCTAATCCTATACCTATATTCTAAGTATAGGCACAAGTGGTCTTCTAGTGGGATGGTTGACCCAAGGGTCAGACCCCACTCCTGACCTTTTTGCTCATCTGTTTTAAGCAGCACAAGTTTATGCTAAAAAAGTGTTGAATTATTGGCTTTATTGACTTGACTATTGACGGCCGTAGTTGGCTAGGCAATCAAAAGATGGTCACATAAATTGGGTGGACCCAATTTGGGCCACGACAGTTACAGTCGTGTTAGGGAGCTTTTGAGGCAGTGTAACTTTTTCTAGAATATTCATGCTTTCTTAAATAGGTCTAGATTGCTTATTGAGAATATGTAGCTATATAATCGAGAAATTAGAAGCAGACCAGAAGTTGGACAACTCAACTTTCTAGTATTTTTACGCAGTTAATTATCAAACCAGCTATTTTCATATATCTCTAGCTCTCTAAATAGGTCCTACATGCTGTTTGATACAGGCAAGATCAGTAATGACGTAAAGCCGGCGGCACGACTTAGGCAAAAAGTAGTGAGTAAGGAAGATATCGGTATATTTGGGGTTTGTGGATAAAGTTTGGACATACCACATGTCATACATGTCGTATTTTGTGAAGTCTAACGGTTTGGTTCGTTACTTAACTGTGATAAAGGCATTTTTATTAACCCCTTGTCTAATCGTAAATTGACAAAGGTTTTATTATTAAACATTGTCAGGCACTTGTGGCTAAAAGATTTATACTAATACTTTGCATAGGAAACTCTTTAAATATAATTAGTTGTGCTTCCTGTGGTCATAAATATTTGATGCTTAAGACAAAATTTAAAAGTTAAAATTTTGAAATTCCAACCGTCATTTTTTATATTAGGACAAGTTGATAAACTCTAATAAATTTATGGCGTTATGATAATACTTTTCGATACAAATCTACATATACTAATTTTTATTTTTAAACGAGGCAATAGATTCGAGAAAGTCTAATCGACCCAGGGAGGACGTGCTGGTGGTGGTCGTCACTGCCGGGGAGGACGCGCTGGCGCTAGAGCTCCTCCATCTCACCAGCGGTGACTCCATATCTCTCCCTCTCTCTAGTTAGCTTGGGGTAGGAAGTAGAGAAGTCTTACAGGTGGGCCCATAGGGGTATTAGGGTCTTTTCATCTCATCGTCCATGTCAGATACGGACGAAATGCAAAAGGGACGCCACGTGGACGCCGGAAAAAGTGGCACATAGAAAAGTTTTTGTGGGGACCGGGTGGCAAACGAGAATGAAAATCTGAGAGAGTGGCATTTGGGCACTGACGTTTTGGGAAGATGGAAAATAGTAAATTTTGCCCTTCACGTCGTTCCTATGTTTGTGCAGCGAAATTTGAGAAGTAGAATGGTATATATTCTTTCGGTTTCTATGGAAGTTTTTTATTTGTGTAAGTGGATAGTTCCGCTTGATAAAACTTTGAGACTTATGAGGCGTAGGGGTCCTACCGAAATTTTATTAAGAAAACAGGAGGTTACATATTATAGATCAACAACAGGGCAGTTGAGCGAAAAAGTAAAAAAGGAAAATCGCCTATACACAGAGCAAAGCAGCTGCTTTCACCCAGGCCTTCAGCACCTTGTTTTTCAAATTCCCTGAATTCACATTGCGTACTCCAACACCTATGTCAGGTGATGCTTCAACCATATATCTAAATGTTAAAAATGTAGAGGAAGCCTTTGTACAAAATAATCCTGATGTCTCACAAGCCAATGCATATTCGACGTGCATAAATGTGTTGGGGGAAAAACCCCCAACTACTCGCTAAGGTAACAACCTCGCAAGTGTGGAGGGCCTAGAGGCTCTGAACCTGAAAGATGGAGCCCTCCTCCGGAGTGGGCACCTAGGCCCCCACGGCCGTAGGAGACTAGCTGGATCACCAAAGGGGTGGGTCCACCCAACCCATCGATCGGACTGGCTCCGATGGAGTAAGTTCGGAGGGGTTTCCAAAGCAGGACGCGGAGAGGGCTCTGAGTTGCCTCTCCATGTCCCCCAAAAATCCACCATGAAGCCCAACACGAGTCTTAATAGGGTGCCATCCGCCTGTCTGCTCATCGGGATTCCCGGTGGGAAGCAAGCCGAGGGGCGGTGTCACTTCTCGATCCTAGATTTGCAGCCCTCCTGAGACGCCCCATTCTTAATGAGGAAGGGACGTAGCTAGCCCATAGCCTGGCTGCGTAGCCAATGCCTCTACAGTGATAGCTATGGTAGGTTACGTTGTACCATGTACCCACACTGGGCCCACATGTCGGTCACCTGAGGTCATGTAATAAATGTTGCGCACAAAGGCATTGCTATAAAGAAACATGTGGCCTCGTGGCCCTATATAAACAGCACTGCCCCTCGCCAGGGAGGCATCGTTCACAGCTCCAAACTCCCCTGTCTCGTGGCTCGATTCCCTTAGCTTGCGTTCTCGATGTGTGAACTCTCACCGTGCTTGTTGGGGCTATAAATTGCTCCAACAGTTGGCACCGTCTATGGGGAGAGACTGAAGTTGAGCCCATGGGATACGGAAGAAATGCCTCCCAAGAGGAAAAACATGCCGGGGTTTGCAACGCATGACTCATCACACGGCCCGCCTCGTGGACTAGGAGCTGGCCCCCCTCCCCAACAACCGCAATGGGGGCCAGGGAAGGTAGCACCACCGACGACACCATTGAGGATGCCAAGGAGGGCCTGAGCCCCTCCCGCACTACACCAAGGCCGCACACGACAACCTCAGACGATGTTGTCTTGTCATTGCAAATGCAACTGGACGAGATACGAGGGGCAGTCTCGAGGCTACATGGGGTCTCTGACACTAGTGCCTTGCAGACGCGGTTGAATGAAGTACGGATGGCGCTCGCTGCCATCCAAGCGGCAGCCAGATCAGGCTGGGGAGGCAGCACCGAAGCCTCCACTTCGGCATCATTCCCCATGGCCGATGACGCCCACCTCTTCCTCCCTCATCGAGGCAGCAGCTGCTCCTCCTGCACGACGAGGGGCACAAACCCCGCTAGGCCTAGACTCCAAATCTTCCTCGCAGTCAAGCTGCAAGCTGGAACCCTACCACTCCGGATTTTAGCCCCCTAAGCTCTCAAAGTACAAAGGGGAGATCGACCTTGAGGAGTTCGCGCACAACTACGCTCTCACCTTGGAGGCCAGCGGAGGGAGCTCGACCATCCAAATGCTTCTTGCTGGCCCAGGACAAAGTCACGCTTTGGTGGTTCTGGGCCATCCCCAGGGCTCTGTCCATACTTGAGTCCAACTACGAACGCCTTCTGCAACAACTTCCAAGGCACCTTCATTGAGCCCATGACCTCCGGTAGCCTGTTTGATGTAAAGCAGCAGTCAGGGGAAACAGTGCGGACTATTTCCGCTGCTTCACCAACGTGACGTCATAGACACGTGACCTCTTGGACTCCACCATGATAGACGGCACCAAACAAGGCCTGCTCGAAGAGGGTGCCATCTTTGACAAATTGTACTGGAAGCACATAACAAGGTCCTCATGTGCAAATTCGAGGAATACACACGTGCAGAGGAGGAATCCATTTGGTGTCGTGCCATGCGTGGCCTGCCTTCGGTACCCCACTTAGCAAGCACGGCCGTCTCGATCGCGGGCGTAGTCCAATCGCTGGCCACCGTACTGGACCATGTGCTGATCGCCAACACAGTGTACATGGTGGTCACCGGGCAAACCGGAGGAGGCTTTATCCCGCCGCGTGCTAAAGAGCACGCAAAGGCGCACTTCACCGAAGCGGCTCCCCCTTTGGCATCAAGAGCTAGGGTTGCACAGGCATGGCGGCGCCGATAGTAGCGACGTGAGCTCAACAACATCGAGCTCAGTAGAGCCCAACCGCGAGGGCGAGGCTAAGGACACAGAGGGGTATCCACTGGCCACTGTTGTGGCCCGGCCAACAAAGGATTCTAGTGTGTCGTCCACGGCTAAGAACCTGACCCATGACAACTGATGAGAATGCGTAAGAATCGATGCAAGACGCAATGAATACTAGCGCCGAAAGGCCGCGGTAGCCCAAGCACTAAGAACCATGGAGCACATGGACCAAGCATACCCACCAAGGGGGCTAGAGCCGTGGGGGGGGGGGGGGGGGGGGGGTGTATTACCCCCACCACTGCGAGTGCAATGGAACCAATGTGGCCCAGAACTAATTGCGCTGGTCACACAACCTCTGAGCCTACCCACGCCTCCCCTCTGGCATACCAACCACTACCCACCTCTTCTCCGCCACAACAATCTCTTCCCTAGTACCAGCCTACCCTCCCCCTCCCCTCCAGGCAATAGCGTTCTTGTTGATGTTGCAGAGCCCTTCAGGCCTCCACCGGCACTACCCTACCGACTGCCCCTTTGGGTCTTTTCTCAGTGTTAGGTTAGGGTTCTTGGTGTTAGAGAATTAACTCGTTCCCCCTCTCCTCTGCGCTCTCTTATGTTTTTCACGCTAGTGGGGTGGTCGGGGTTATTTCCACAGGCGGCCTTCTAAGTGACCGCCTGTGGTTAAAATCTTTTTTTGCAGGCGTTCCGTGACCGCCCACCGCGGCCTTTCCTTAAATACATTAGCAGCTGATGAGTGGGTCCCGTAACTTGTCTGAGGGGGTGTTAACAAAACCTTTGTAGCAGTGTTATCTCCTATTACGGATTAAAATTTGGTTTTGGCACCGATACACAAAACACCTTACCTCTTTTTTCTTCTCTTGTAAGGAAGGAAACCGGGGGTGTGATTTTCTTCCAAACGTATGGCATGGCGATGAAGTCAACCAAATATCTATGACATGTAGCTTGTCTCACCTTGGAGAGCGGCTAGATGTGAATTTTAGAGCTTTCAGCACGTAGTTGTCCTATAAGGCTGTTAGAATGAGGTGGTCGAATATACTGTCCTATTAGGTTATAGTTGGACTTGGAGTTGTATTCAGGTGGTAGGGGTGGAGTTAGTTGTCGGCTTTGTAACGGCGACAACCCTTTAAATAGAGAGGGACGCACAATATAACCATGGTGATGACATGTGCGTAGACGCCCAGGGAGAGAATGGCGTTGAGAACATGACTCGTAGCAGCTAGTGTGCTAGTTGTTGAGAGGAGCGCACAATCATGACCCCAGGGATTAGGCTTCGGCTGAACCTTGTTAATAAATATCGTGTTGTTTGCTGTCGTCATCTGGTATGTCTGTGTTGATCATGGCTGATAAGATCAGGGAAGTTAGTCATCATTCTGCTATCTGTCGGCTAACTTCTTATAACAAGTGGTAGCACGAGCCCGATGATTTCACGCCATTGATCTCAAGTTGACATGCGAAAGAGGAAACACAAGGTGTGGTCACGCATTGACAGAGATCATCAGTCGTGGCATGAATCGGATGGGACAACAAGGACGTTACGCGAGGCAGGATTCGTCTCACGATTAGCTGGCGAGGATGGACTACGTGACCGGAAGATGAGGCTGGGTGTGACCAAGGGGACCGAGAGAGATCAGAGGGGTGGACTACGGACAGCACACAACGGAGCTGTGGTGACTGCCTTCCTAGATATGGTTGGTGATCAGGATCCGTGGTACAGGAGGCCACACGGTGGAAGGGCAAACCAGTGAGCATGGCGCGGCCGTGGCAGGAACGTAATCGGGACCGGGATGATGAGATCGTGGACGGTGAGCCGAGGGTTGGATGCGTTGTTGCGTGGCAGGGCAGGACGTCATGTACCAAAGGCACGATACAACGCTCCCTGGCGCATGGTCGTGCACGGTATACCAACTAATCAGTCATAGAGAAGGGACGTACACATGGGCATATATGGTTGGCTAATTACTCCTTGGAAGATTATTAATTCATAATCATGCATAGCTGTGGCCATTGAAACCCTATGATTGGTGTGGCCTCAACATGGGATGTGGCTGCCTGAATGGCACGCTACGAGGGTGCCTGCATAGGTGAAGGGGTGCGTGGGATGTGTGGCAGTTGGCCTCCTTGGCAATGTCGAGTACAAGGTGGAGAGAAAACTTTTGGATGGCACTTGAATCAGAGCATCGTGGTGCACGAATGACAAAGAACTCGTATTTGCGGACCTAGACAGCACGTCGAGCAGCAGATAAGGTTTGACCAGGATTAATGAGTTCGATAGCGATCAAACTCCATGGCTGACTTGGATGACGCAACAAGACAGACAACCATTTAAAGGGTTCCTTAGGAGCAGATCGGTAGAAATCATCTCGAATCAGTAGCTCGGTGTGAAAATTTGACAATCCATAAAAACTCGGCGAAGCTATTGGCGGCGATGGGTGAGGAGTGGCAAGACAGCCAGATTGAATCGGACATAGTGAAACAGGTGGTTCTGCTAGTTGAATGTTGAGATCGAACCACAAGATGAGGTTGTGGAGACGAAGGATAGACGACATTGAATAGATGGTGCAAGACGGTGCTGAAAAGTTCGGCTGAGAAGGGTGAGTATTTGGTGGCAACAGGTTAGTCAGGTCGTGGGTTGGCCAAGATGGCGGCCGGATAGGTATGAAATTTACGATTTGGGTGAAGTTTGATGCTCAAATTGGCTTAGTGGCAGACTAGGATCAAAGATTTGTTTAGCCACACGTGATTTCACAAAAGGCTTTGAAAGGGATCTAACTAGCCAAGATGGGGGTGACGATGGGAAGAGATGCGGTGCAAGGCAGCTGCAACGTACAGTTGTGTTCTCAAATCAGATCATATATCATGTAATGGAGGAGACTACCAAGATAATTTGGAAGAGTTGGAAGCTTGTTTATGTCCAAGACTGTGACCAATAAGTTGTATCTGAAGCATAAGTTTGTCTGGGCTGAAGAATGCAGGAAGGGGCAGATTGCAGAGCACAGTGAACATCTTCTCATCAATTGGTCACAGATTTGCGAAGATGGATGTGAAATTGACGATGCGGGACAGGTAAACCTTTTTTGTGTTCGTTATCCTGATCGTTGGAGCATGTGGTTGACTACTTTGACGTTGGCAAAGGAGACCATCCAAACAATGATATCCTTCTACGTTGTTGGCTCCGTGATCAGATGAGAAAGAGCAAGGAAAGTGAACACATTCAGCAGAAGGGTTGCTAGTTAAGAAGTCATGTGGGGTTAAGGTAAAAGAAGAAAAGAAGAAGATGGTATAGTGCTTCGATGTGATGAGTGGAGACATATATGTAAGGAGTGCCTAAACATTGAAGGGAAGCTAAGGCTAATGTGATAACTACTTTAAGTGACCTCAGATACCGATGGTGAACTTCTCATATGTCAAATGTACGTTTACAGGGTTGCGAAAGTGTACAGTTTACGTTTATAGTCACTTTTAACTTTAAGTGTTGTCAAGTATACGTTTAAGTGGGTTTTTTGGCAGAGAGGATGGCTAGCATGGCAGTGATTCCGTTGCCGTATATATCCTTGAGCTTGAATCCTTATTTCGATTGGAGATTTGCGTTGAGATTTAAGCCATCAGAGGCAGCACTCTGTTAACTTATCGCATCTTGGTATTTTATTCTGAAATCATAGCATACAAGTCTTTTTTTTTGTAAGATCGTCTTTGTGCTACTCAACGTTTTGATTTATTGTTTATGTCTTAGACAGTTCATTTGTAGCAAGGATTTTCCTTCACATATTCCAATTCTTGACTGTCATTTTTCACAATTTGGATACATAAAACTAAACAATAATTTGAACAGCATACTTGTTCATTTTTTTTGCACTCAAACATTAATATCAACCCTAATATACATATTTATATTAAAAAATTCATCGTTCTGACAAGTAACCAGTGAACCAGCACCTGACATTCTACTGGTAAC
>RYFJ01000827.1:0-75909 GCA_003991445.1 Oryza meyeriana var. granulata | reverse complement strand
AATCAACATGGACGGCACGGACAACCGTTGACGTTCTAGACCGCTACGCCGACATCTACGATATGCATCTATGCACCACGCTATGAATGCGAAGAAGATAAACGCCGTGAACTGGAAGACGAACATGAGCACTTCGGCCCCCATTCATGAGCGGTTTCGCCGCCGTAGTTGGAGCCAAAGCCCCACCACTCGGTTGACGGAGTTTTAGACTTTCACATGTGAGACATGATAAGTCGACTGGCCATCAGGATTCAAGCCGATTGGTATAGACAATTACGACGGTAAGACCAATCTGGATGTAACACCCAGAAATCATCTTAAATTTAAATTGTGCTTAAATTCTATTTTTTAGAAATTTTAAAACATGAAAGGAGCCTTGAACAAATAAAAATCCTCAAGAATAAAATTCAATTTGGTTTGTGGTATTTCTTAAATTGCATATCCTAAAATGCATCTCAATTTTTACTGAAATTATCAGAGCACAATTACTAATTTTTAGGCAATAAAAACACTTCATAGGATTTTCTAGAAATAAAAACAAAAAGAAAATCTGTTTTCCCTCGGTGGGCCAAATCCGGCCTAGCCTTCCTCTCTCTGCGCACGTCGGACCGCTTGGCCTGCTGCTTTCCTGCCTGGCCTATTGCCTTCCCCCTCGTTCGCTTTGCTCATGGGCTGGCCTAGCCGTGCCGCTTGCATGCCCACATAGCCTAACCCGTCACCCCCGCACGCCAGTCGCTGATAGGCGGGGCCTGCCTATCATCCCCCACCTCCAGCCACCCCGCTGTACCCGCTCGATCTGCTCTGGCTTGGCCATGCAATCCGCCTCCGTGCCGGCCAGGTGATCAAATTGATAGGGGGGAATTAATCCCCATAGCGCTCGCATTAATTCCCCCCATAAACCGGCTTCAATGCGGGGTAGGAAACCCCTGATTTTATCCATTTACTAGTTGGTGCCATTGATGGCGGCCGAGTTCATCGCCGCCGTGATTCGCTCTCCTGGGTGCCTGCCCTCTCCTCCTGTGCGCCATAAAAGGGAGCTCACATCCTCCTCTTCCTCTTCTCAACACCTACCGAGCTCCCCACGCCCTCTCTTGCCGTCGCGCCGTTGTTTCCGAACCCTGCTACTGCTGCTCGACTTCGGCCACGTCCTGTTGTCAATTGAGTCATCACCAAGCTTCGCCATTGCGAACCCTAGCCACTACCTCACCGAGCTTGGAGCACGCCAAAACGCTGGTGTCCTCGTGAACACAAGCCGCTCCTCCGTTCTACTCACCACCGGTCATCCTCGTCTCCGCCCGTCATTGTTTTCATTGGGGTGAGGA
The DNA here is from genome assembly GCA_003991445.1 of Oryza meyeriana var. granulata. NCBI lineage: Eukaryota > Viridiplantae > Streptophyta > Magnoliopsida > Poales > Poaceae > Oryza > Oryza meyeriana. The sequence goes on along the minus strand of RYFJ01000827.1, from coordinate 74,587 downwards.
CCGCCCCGTTGCCCTCCTCGCCCCTCCTCAGCCTCCTCTGCCATGCCTATGGTTGCCGGCGGCGACCATCGAGGCGTGGTCGATGCCTGCCCAACCGGCCATGGCTGTGCCGACGTGGCCGCCGCCACGGGGCCTGCCGGTTAGCCACCACTGGGCATTGACCAGCAGGGCCCAACTGTCGGTGCCGATTCTCTCTCCCCGGTGCTGACGCAATAAATCGGATTTTCTTAAGAAAAATATTTCAAGAAAATGCTAAATCTCAATTTGAATTTCATATAAAATTCAAACGGCCATATCTTGACCATTCGAACTCAGAATTGACCCATTCAAGTCTCTAAATTTTCCTTAAAATGCCTAGAACCCATATATGTGCTGCATTTCTACTGTTTTTATGCATTTTCTTAGAGTAAAGACATTTTCTTTGCGTATGTCGTTTAGACACTGCAATTCCTGGTTCTCCACTCTACCTCCAGGTTGCTGCTAAAGATTTTGGTTGCGAGCAAGGAAAGTCATACCCAAATCCTTGTTCATATCGAATACCCATGATTTTATAATTTTTTTACTCCGTTATGCTTTATGAAAATTCCTCCGGTAATACTGTTTTATCATAGCCTTAACCTATATCCTTGTTATAGCCTTAATATTGATATTATGCCTTGACAACCCTAGGTAACTGAAATCCAGCTAGTATTTGTGTGTATATGTGATGCAAACTACCTACTTTAGGTTATGCTTAGCACATGCTTAATTTAGCAACAACTTAGTCCTTTTATGAAGTAATTGTAGGGAATAACAAAGTCACTGAAGATAAATATGGAAATGGTTGGTTTTGCCTGATCATTAATCTTATCTATTCAAAATCCCTAAAAACCCTATTTTTGGCTGGGCTTGAGGTACATGGTTCTGTTTGTCATATCTTGGCCGTCATAAGTACCGGTCTTCAGGCCTCTGTTGCAAAGCATAACCGTACTACCACATGTCTAATGGGTAAGGATTAACTCGTAGCTTAGATCAGCTTTAGACAAAGGAACACAGATAGAGGCGGATGAAAACTGGTTGTTGACTGATGTCTCTGGCAAATGAAGGTCACGGGGTATCTGGGATCGAGATGCCAGGAGCATGGACTATGTCTACCTGTCCTAGGGTTCTGGCTGTAAACGGTGGTCGGTGTGGGTTCTTTTGTCTATGGTTGACCTAAGTGAAGGGTTATGTCACGACTTCCGTTCCAAATACAGTGGTGGTATGGGGCACGTGGGAACATGTGACGGAGTTGTGTCTTGTGGATAAAGATGTACACCTCTAGCTAGAGTATAATCTATTCAAATAGCCACGCCCTCGGTTATGGGCAAGCCTAGCAATGTACCTAAGTTAGAGGTTTCTTCTGTTTAAAAGGAACAATGGATACATGACTAAAATTTGTGGTTGACCGGGATGGGTCTGGTTGGCCTAGGTTTAGGCAAGATTATAACAGTGTGGAAAACACAACTCTAGAGATAATTTTGATAATAGATATAGGGTCATATTCCTAAAAATGCCTTAAAGGTTATTGAATAAAATAAAATGTTGTCTAGTGCAAAATAGCCTTATAATTTTCCTTGTACATCCTTGGCATTATTTGTGCATTTCCTAGGCGATTTGTTGAGTATGTTGGCGGTACTCAGTCTTGCTCTATTTCTCCCTAGTCCAGATGATGAGTACCTTGGAGATCAAGGCTTCGACGTCTAGCTCGTTCCTACCGTTAAGTGCCTGTGGACCTAGTCCCTAGCTCTTTTAGTTTACGAACATTTATATGTTTTTCTTTGCTTGTTGGGCCTTTTGTCGCCCATGTAATAATTAATACTATGTTATCGCTTCCACATTTGTATTCTGGTATTAAAAAACTCTGTATTATGTACCTCACCTCCTGGGACGAGGATTAATACACTTGCGAAAGGAAATGGTTGTGTTATTTCTGAACGCTACACTAGAGTCCTAGTTGACAATATATACTCTGTCAATCTGGGCAGCTGGAGGCGATGACTAGGCCATGGCAAACTATCTCCCTATCGCCCTAGCCAACTCGGCACGAACATGGTTAACGGGACTTCCCAGAGGGTCTATTGGCCTTCCTGGGGGGACTCCGCAAGAGCTTTGTGTCTAATTTCTAAGGCACATACGAAAGGCCAGCGAGTATGACCTATACCAGTGCCACCGAAGGAAAAACAAATCTCTTTGAGATTTCATCAAACGCTTTTCCGTGAAAAGGAATTCTATCCCCAAGGTAAATGACGAGGTGGTCATTGTTGCCTTCCGCAGGAGAGTCAGAGACATGCCATTCATCGCCAAGTTCACTCGGAAGCTGCCCAACTCCATCAAATCTCTCTTTGGGATGGCCAATAAATACGTTGATTCAGCTAACACAGTTGCCAAGGCACTCGATGAAAAGCTCCAACAGAAGGAGCAATGGAAGATGTACGATGCGGCCCCATCCAAGCCTGGGAACCGCAAGCTTAAGTTGAAGGACATCGTGTCCACAGTCGACAGTAACTGACCACGACCTCCCAAGGTGGACGACTACTAGAAAGTCATGAACAGACCCTGTCCTTTCCATCCAAAGGGTAAGCACGTGCCCAAAAATCGTTTCATGCTGAAGAAGTTCGTCACTGTGCAAACATCCACATCTGGCAAATTCATGGATAAAGACAAGCCGTACTCCGGCCCAGCCGGTGACTACCAAGATCCCCATTGTAACACTATGGAAAAAACTAGACCGCCCTAGCCCTAGAAATCTATTTGGGTGTTTCTACATGTTTCTTATATAAAAAATAGGGGAAAACATAAAAAATGAGTAGAGAGGCTAGTTGGGTCAGTCAATTGCTGGCCCAAGGCCCAGCCGCCCTCTCCTTTTCCCCTAACCTTAGGAGAGATGCCTCCACCTCCCCCAGCCACCAAACCATGTCCTCCCCCTCCCTTTGGCACCACCCCTGCCCCTGGTTCCTGCTGTTGTTGTGCCAAGAAAAGGAAGAAGAAAGGAAAGGGAAGGGAAGAAACGGGAAGAAGGAAGAGGAGGCTTCCCATTGCCATAGCTCGTGGAGACCTAGGTACCAAACCCATGATCTTGCCCCCGTGTATGTCTTGTGTTCCTGCGTTTATATCAAGCATTGGAGGCGAGAATGTTTGGGATGAACCGAGTTATCCCTCGGCATAGGGTTTCGGTGATCTTCCATTTGAGCAGTTTTGTTTAGGCAGTCGTTTTTGCAACCAAAACGAATTTTGCTGGACAAGTGTTCTACACAAAAGCTGTAGCCAAGGTCCAGATCTATCCCCTGTATAAATTTTCATTTAAACGGCCAAGTAGCTTATGCGGTGGACTGATTTGAAGTTGACTATCTGAATATCAGTGTTTTTTCTGTAGTCACGATTCAGAGTGTTTTTAGGAGGTGGTAATGTTTGAATCCGAGAATTTCACAATTATGAAAGTTGTAGAAAATTTTGTGTTCTGGCTACTATATAAAAATGGTTACCTTTTCACTTATGGTTTATCTTGTTTGTTTTGTATCCTATTTTAGGGTATCTAAATCAAAGAATTAAATTTTGGTGTCTACATGAAAGTTTTATCTATCTTTCTGTAGATTCCAGGAATGCATTGTTTTGCAATGTTATATGATGTAGAATTAAAGATATAAAATTGTTAATCCATGCTACTTCTGTAGGCAGATTGCTGGTTCTTTGTTTACTGTTGATTCCGGCGGGTTCTCTGTGTAGGAAGTGAATGTATAATTCTTGAATGATTATTTGTGTATTGTGTGAGGTTGAATTGGTATTTATTTAGGTGGTTGCACTTCGGGAGATAACTAAAGTCTGTCTCATCAGTGGTGAAGGCAAGTGGATGTAGTGGTGGTTCTACCCTTTATCTTGTTATTGGTTGCCTCCACCTTATTTACATTGCAACACATTATCATACATTAATGAATCAAATTGATCTTTATAATTACTGTTTATATTGTGAATATTCATCTCTTCCATTTATTAGTTGGCCTATATAATCTTCAGAACGACAAAGAAATAATGAGACTATTAATGGGTGGAATGTTTGTCGAACTATATCAATTTCTTTTGTTATATTATCCTGAAGTGATTGCATGAACCTAATATGTGGAAGGTGTGGCATCATTATGCATCAAGCATGTTTTGCATCTCATGCATTGGAAGTTATGTCATGCAGCGTTGTGACAGTACTGGTACAACACTATACGTTCCCGAGAAGGGGCACGGTGGGGAAGTGCATGGCATGACATATGCATTCATTTGCATTTATAAGAAAGTTGTGGTGTGTTTTATGTTGAAGTCTTCTTTATAATATTTGAGAATGATTTACGGAAAAGTTGAGATACTTACATTAACTAGATGGTAACCTTACTGTGTTCAAATAGCTTGATGAAGAATTCACTTGCTGAGATTACCCATCTCACCCTTGCTTTTCTTCCCAGGTGTGTCATGAAGTGTTGGCGAGCATGTGGGACGGGCTTGTAGTTACACCATGTCTGAACTACATAATAAATAATGAAACTGTAGTGCTTAGTTTATTTGGATGATCACTTGTTATCAATGTTAGTTGGATATTAAAACAATAATTGTTTTCATGTGAATTATGGCGGTTCTTTACCTCTCAAGCAATTGGTTGAAGTATGATGTTTGCACTATGTTAGTGTACTCTTTTTATGTATCAAGTTGATGTCTGTGTCTCTATGTGGATGCTTCCACAATGCTTCTGTCTTAGAAGATATATCCAAATTTCTTTGTTTTGGGCAAAGATGTTCGGTTGTTGAGTGGCATCTCAGGATTGTTTTGATTCCTAAGGTGTTACACCCATGCTAAGCTCAACCGCATATTCGGAGGGCCGTCGGCATACGAGTCAAAATGGAAGCAGAAGTTAACTACACGCGAGGTAAACTTAGTCTCCACCGACGCCCCCCAATACCTACGGTGGTCTGAGGTCGCAATCATGTTTGACCGTACTGATCACCCAAACTGAGTGGAACACCCGGGACGCTATCCACTCGTCTTGGATCCAGTTATTAAGAACGTCAAGTTGAAGAAGGTTTTGATCGATGGCAGTAGTGCTCTCAACATCCTTTTCGCCAAGACACTTGACGAGATGAAAATACCTCGATCCGAGTTACGGCCGAGTATAGCTCCATTCCATGGGGTAATCTCCGGCTTGTCTTCAACACCACACAGCTAGATCACTTTGCCGGCACCTTTGGCACATGAGGTAATTTTTGCATGGATAACATCTATTTCGAGGTTGCTGATTTCGAGACAGCCTACTACGCCACACTCAGACGGCCAGCACTCGATAAATTAATGGCAGTTCCCCACTATACCTACATGATGCTGAAGATGCTAGGAATAGCAGGAGTACTCTCTCAACGCAACGACGTCAAGCAAGCCTTCACCTGTGACAAAGAGAGCTACGAGTTGGCTCAGTCTCATGAAGCCTCAGTCGGACATAACAACATCTGACTGGCTGTAACAACTTCAGAGGAGCACGAGGAAGTCCTTACAAAAAGGTGCCAAGTTGGGAATTTCAGCGGAGTCAGAAACAAAGAAGATCCCCCTAAACCCTTCGACTCCACCAAGACAACGCTTGTTGAGACCGGACTCGATCCCAAATAGGAAGACGTGCTCGTTACCTTCCTCTAGGCGAATAGGGATATATTTTCTTGGAAGCCTTCTGACATGCCTGGTGTTCCAAGGGAGGTGATTGAGCATTCCCTTAATGTCAAGCTGGATGCCAAACTAGTCATACAATGACTACGGCAATTCACACAAGACCACAAATATACTATCCGTGAGGAGATCACCAAGCTCCTGGCAATCGGGTTGATCAAGGAGGTCAACCACCGGGATTAGCTGGCAAACCCTGTCTTGGTCTGGAAGAAGAACGGTAAATAACGCATATGCATTGACTACACCGACATAAACAAGGCGTGTCCCAAAGATTCATTTGGTCTACCTAGGATAGATCAGGTGGTCGATTCACCCCTGGGATGCGAGCTACTCAACTTTCTCGACTACTAGACAGGATACCATCAAATCATCTTAAAGAGGAGGATTGCCTAAAGACTTCTTTTATCACGTTATTTGGTGCATACTGCTATATCACTATGCCGTTCGGGATGAAAAGCATTGGTGCAACGTATCAACACGCTTTTCAGTGGTGTATTCATACTCAACTCAGGCGCAATGTTGAAGCATATGCCGACGACGTGGTAATCAGGACCAAGTTAAAAGGTGATCTTATTGCTGAATTATAAGAAACTTTCCAAAGCCTTCGACAGTTCAAGATGAAACTAAACCTAGAAAAGTGTGTCTTTGAAGTAACTTCGGGAAAACTACTCGGTTTCATCATTTCATACTGCGAGATCAAGGTGAACCTAGAGAAGATCAACGGAACCATGAACATGGTCACCCCAACTTGCGAGAAGGACGTACAGAAGCTGACTAGCTACATGGCGGCAATCAGCCGATTTGTTTCCTGACTAGGCGAACGGGGTATGCCCTTTTCAAGCTCCTGAAGAAAGTTGACAATTTCTAGTGGATGCCCAAAGCCCAACAAGCCTTTGAAGATTTCAAGAAGTTTCTCATATTACCACCCGTGCTAGTATCACCTATGCCCTAAGAGCCACTCATGCTATACCTTGTGGTGACCACCCAGGTGGTCAGCATGGTCTTGGTCGTCGAGCGCAAAGAGTCAGGTCATATCCAAAAAGTACAACGACCAGTCTACTTTGTCAGCAAGGTCCTAGGTGAATCCAAGATGTGCTACCCTCAAGTCTAGAAGCTGTTATATGGTTTACTCATCACTTTCCGGAAGCTGGTGCACTATTTCCAATTCTACCAGGTTGCAATTGTCATGTCGTTCCCACTCAGAGATGTTATTCACAATCGTGAGGCCATGAGGAGAATCACTAAATAGGCACTCGAGTTGATGGCGTTCGACATTACCTTTCAACCATGGACAGCAATCAAGTCTCAAGCACTCGTGGACTTTGTTGCCGAGTGGACAGAAGTTCAGTCGGCTGCACCTACGGACAAACTTGTGTATTGGACAATGTACTTCGATGGTTCTTTACATGTCGGGGGAGCAGGGGCTGGTGTCATGCTAACATCACCCAGTGGAGAAAAACTCATATATGTTCTTCAGATTCACTTTTGTCACCCAGAAATTTAGCCAATTTCCAAACTATTTTGTGTATTAAAATCCCTATCCAGGAATCAAGCCAGGGTACACAAAATGACAAATCAATAAACAGTTCCAAACATAAATAAAGCATAAATACTTATAGAAGAGGCACTTAGTCCTCACACAGAAGAAAACAACAGCGGAAAGGCGAAACTAGCGTGTCTTCAGCTCCACACCACAGGCAAGCTCAACTAGGGTATAAGCCAAGGTCTTCACTTCTGAAAAGGGAGAATATAGCAAGGCTGAGTACCACCCACCGTACTCAGTATGCCACACCAATGATGCATTTGTGCACGGGATTTCAAAGAGAGGCTAGTGGGTCATTTGCGTAAAAGCAGTTGTAAACAGTAGTAGTTTGCAAACAGTAAAAAATTGATTAATTTAACAAGATTAATTTTCCACCGATTAACATTACACCACGTTAACCAAGCCCAACCATTCCCAACTGATTGACGTTACACCACGTCAACCAGTCTCCACTGATGAATGCTACACCACGTTCACCAGACTCCTCCGGTTACCGTAACACCATGTTAACCAGACTCCACTGATTAACGTTACACCACGTTAACCAGTCTCCACTCAACAACGTTACACCACGTTGACCAGTTTTTCCTGATCAACGCTACACCACGTTGACCAGGAAGTGCTGATAAACATTACAGCACGTCCACCAGGCGTCACTGATGAGCGTTACACCACGCTCACCAGTCTCCACTGATTAGCATTACACCACACTAACCAGCCACCCTTGGTCAACTCAACCATGTCGACCAGACTCAACACCTTCCACAACACCAGTTTCATAAAGCCAGATTAATTATCTAAAGGTAAGACTAATCACGGTGAGTCTTGGCCAATGTGCCCATGACCGCGGGCGCGGCTATTCGAATAGATTTACTCTGATCAGAGGTGTACAACTTTACCCACAAGACACAGCCTCACACGTTTCCGTGCATCGATATGTCACCATGACACCCCGCAAGAGGCTGTGACAGGACCGTTCACGCAACCTCTCCCTAACCATCCACACCACGCTGAGGTTGCACCTGCCGACAGGGCACGCCATATTGTCCAGGCTACCCCCCTTGCGCCACGATGAATCCGGAAGCTGATCAACCCTACCCCGAGCCGACCCAACTCCATCCCGCCCACCCTCTTCTATGGTGCCTAGGAGAGGGAGAAGAAACGCTTCAAGCCTAGCCGTTGCCCACGCTGGCTTGTGGAAAGTACGGGTAGTTGCCCAAGTGGTTCCTGCGAACCAGTCCTTAATTGCCATGGATGTGACAAGCAAAACCATACACCCACAGCCCACCATTTATGTCCAATTTTAGTAATTTAACATCAGCCTATCCAAAGTTCCATTTTCCTGACATTGAATCGAATCAAATAAAAAGATAATATTTAATTCCCAAGTGAGCTATGTTGCTAAGCATGGCTAAGCAGGTCCTATCTCTAGCTAAGTCATCCAATGAGACCTAAGCTAGTCAAATTATCACCCAAGGTTATGAAGGAATGGATAACAAATAAACAGGGTCTCGAGTAAGTGGATAGGTTATTCCATATTCCATGTAATTGGCAAAACATGCAATTTATTTATAAATCATAAAATATTTCACAAAGTAGGTTCAACATGCTCAAGGATGAATGTGTGACTTGCCGTGTGACCAAACATCTTCGATTGCTCTTCCAAACTCTTCCGTAGACTCCACGGTGTTCCGAATCAGCGATTATACATGACTACATGCAAAACGATAAAAATCCTAAGAAACTCCAAATAAACAATACATACAAAATTATACAAACAAGTAGATTATAATTTTAGATGAAATTAGGAAGAAGAACGGGTCAATTCAGAGTTTAGATGGAAAAGATATGGCTTCCGGAATATCGAATTCAGAAAGAATTCCGGAAAGAATTGGAAAAGAATATTCCCTGGAATATTCTCTGGATTTTGGGATTAAAATAAATATTTTTGGCTGTGTGCGGTTGTTGGGGCCACTGGGAAGGTGGTTCACAGTAGACCTGGTTCATGGATCTGAGGGACAAGGTGAGGTGGTGGACTGGAGCGAGGTGTCTGCCTCATGGATAGAGAAACGACGTCGCTACTGAGGTGGATATTGATGTGGCACGAAAGGTGAGATGGCAATGAGGTAGATTGACAATGAGGAAATCAGGGTTGAGGTAGCAGACAAAGTGGTCTGGTTAGGATTGACGTGGTATCGGATTTAGACGTGTGGAGGTGGCTGGATTAGTGAGGTCCAATGACCCAATTGGACTCGAAAGGATCGGACGGACGAGATTCGATCAATGATTTATGAAGATTAGATGGCTTGGATACATATACATCGGGATCACAGGGGAGGGGGAGACGCTGGGGTCCGTGTAATACTGGCACGCCGAGGGGCCAAAACGAGCTCGGCCATCCAAGGTGCAGCACAGGAGACACGCTGGCACAGCGGCCGGGGAGAGTGATGACGATGGTAATGGTTGACGGTGGCGCACGGGAAACGGCGCGGCCAGGGACCGGGAGCAGCGGGCGGCGGTGCCTGTAACAGCCCACTTTTGTTCCTGGGTGCATAAAACCATTTTTCATCTGCATGCACTACATGTCAACTTTCATGCATGAAAAATCCCAGCCAAACAGATTAAAGATCATGCGATCTATATAAACTGTCCCCACCGCCCTATTTGACCCTCAATTTGCAATCTTCACCAAAAATTCTAGAAAAATTCCTAAAAATTCCATACCTTACTACCAGCTTTGCCTCCAAGTTTCATTTGGTTTGAAGCAAGTTGGCCCATCTAACCATCTAGTCTAATCCGCTGCTGAAATTGGAAAAAATCTGGGTACTGTTCACCTGAGAAGAGTTCTTTCCCACTTCCTCTCAGTTTCTCTTGTTTTCTCGACCTGTTGACCCAATATTTCTACTTGGCAAGGTAGGTAACCCCTTTGGACACCCTTTTTATGTTGGGCCCCACCTCTAATTCGGACCCCACAGCCCAGCCAAGCCCAAGCAAACTCAGGCAGTCCCTGTTCTCCATCGCCCAAGCAAGATCACGCGAGGATCTCTCTCTGCCCGTGCAACTCGACTAGGTGGCTACCTCTGCATGGCCCAGACCACATGAGAGGGAGAGGCAGAGCTGCCTTGGGACCTCGCGAGATGTCCCCGACAGCCTCAGCGACTCCTTGCCCTGTCCTGTCTGTTTGCTGCACACTTGCCCGCGCACACACCATCGCGAGACCGATGGAGTAGAGCAGAGCCCCCCTCTCCTCTCCCTTCCCTACCTTCCTTTTTAACCAAGTCCGTGTCCTCCTGCCTCCCCAGCTTGCCCTCTTTCTCACGCACCCAAGGACCCAGGGGATTGCCCCTTGGTTCGTCGGGAACGTGAGGTGCCACCCACGGCGCTAGCGAGCACACGCCTTCCGTCTAGGAGCTCCGGTGAGTTTCACCTTGTCTCAACTGTGTCACCATGTGTTCCTGCCCGACCTACCTCTATTTTTGCCCTCGGCAAGCAGCAGGCACTACCGCAGCCCCATCGTGTTTTGCAACACCGACTGGGTGCCGCCGTGACCTTGCAGCCGCTAAACTCTGCCCTGGTGAGTTTAACACTGTTCTAGCTGTATCACCATTCCCCCTTCACTCATTGAACTCATCGCAGTGCTTGTCTGCAGCCTCCATCACGAGCAACCCTGCCACTGAGCCGACCACCGCCTCATCGTTGCACCTCACCGCCCGTACTCTTTGGTGAGCTCCTGTTTCTGCATGTGCTTTCTTTTTATTCTTGGGAGGCCACTAGTTCTCCCCACGTCCTTGGCTTGGCCTGTCATGCCATTATTTTGCCATCCACCCAAGCGATACCACCGTGGCCACATGTGTGGATGAGGCACAATCGAAGCGTGGTTGCATGGATTAGAACCCTACGACCTTGCATGCAGGATCCCTAGAGCTTCCCCGTGGCCCTGTATTCACTAGCCATGCACTAGAGCATGAGAGGACAGAGGTAGACAAGCCGTACTTTAGCTTGGCTTTTCACCGAACACCTTAGGTGCGCTTGTGTTTGAATGAGCGACAGCCATCCCATCAGCCCCATGCAAGCCAGGTTGGCCCCACTAGCGTTAGAATGGGATAAAACTGCGAGTAGAGCAGCTACTGTTGAATTCCCGATTTTGCCGGTTATCGTTAACGTATGAAGACTGTAGTTTGCGCGTACGAAGACATCGTTTTTGGACCGAGGCGTTCGCCGCTACTGAAGCCTCCCCATAGATTCCACTTGTGCATCCAGTGACCCCTAGGCCCTAGAAACCCTCCATGCCTCCAAACACCTTAGATTAATACTTCACTCCCGGTGGATTTCACGTATTAGGCCGTTTTAGCGACGTGTGAGCATGTGCGATTAACATCCTAGCGAGTTGTAGTATATCCACTTCTGGGAGCTATCCTTAGGTTTACAATAGCACATATGTAGTGTCAATGCTTTGCACTGGCAATAAAACTATAGGGCTACTCAGCGAAGGTGAATTCGGTGGATTGCAGAGGAACACAGAAGATTTATACTGGTTCAGGCCCTCGATGCGAGGTAATACCCTACATCCAGTTGAGGTGTTATTCCTCTGAGGTGTTTGATGATCGATGATCTTGTCTCTTGCCCTGAGGGGCGCCCTGCCTCCCTTTATATACTAGGGGACAGGGGTACATGATAAGGATCCCAGCCGGATATGGCCAAGGGATTTCCTTCTTAGAGATAAAGACCTATCCAACTAAGACTATGTTTCCTTGTTATACAAGGCAAGGCCTGCCAGGTGCTAACTTATCTCTAACTATATGATTCGGCCCATCCTCTATCCGAGTGGTCCATATACTGGTAGTGAGGTACCCGGGGCCCATGGCCTCCACAGTAGCCCCTGAGACCTTCATAGTTGAGTCACAGCTGATGCCGAGTGCTCATCCTCCACGGTGAAGTTTGCCCGAGTGCGATGCTCCCGAGTACTCTTTGTCCAAGTAAGTCTTCTTCCTGAGTCCTGCTTCATGTCAGCTGGCAGTGAGGCTATGAAGGGCTTCATATAGATGTATGAATAGTGTGCACCGAATAGGCGCACCTATTAGGTGTAGCCCCCAACTTTGTGCTTAATTGTGAAGACAATTAAATATAAAGTCAAAGATCTTCAACCTGATAATCTTTCCCGAGTAGATTACTACTGGTATATAAGATCCTTCGGTATCATGTCAACCGGAATAAACTTTATAGTCTTGCCGAGTAGAGAACTACTCGTATATAGGACTCTTCGACTTCATGTCAGTCGGAATATGTGTTTAAAGTCTTGCCGAGTAGGATGCTACTCGTATATGGGACTCTTCAGCTTCATGTCAGCTGGAATAAGGGGTTTACAGTCTTTTTCAAGTGGCGTCCCACTCAAAAGTTAGACTCCTCCGCATCATGTCAGCGAGAAATGATATTTATAGTCTCTCCCGAGTAGTGCACTACTCGGAAGTTAGACTCTTTAGGATCATTTCAGCCGGAATAACGTTGCTCATGGCAACTGGTGGCCACGCATGTAGGCCGAGTACCACTCTATGAAAATAAATCCATAGCGTAGTTAGGTGTACCCGAGAAAGATACCTATGTCTCCAATTTTAATAAAGACCAGCTTGTGATCCTTATAAGGATGTATCCTCGAGACCTAGTGGATAAAACAGATACCCAAACATATATGTTTAGCAATAAGGCTCTCATGAAGCATACCTGTTTACCTCATCGGTTCCTGTTAGTAGCACCAGCACTATAATTTCAACTCAACCTGCGTGCGGCCCACATGGAGCTTGCTACTGTAGGAACTCATGTCTTGGTGGCCTAGTGCTGACTGCGTAGGCCCAAGCCCATCTAGTCGGCGTTGGCTCTATAAAAGCAGGGAGAGAGAAAAAGATTTCTTCATCTTCCCCAAATCAGCCAATCGCTTCATCTTCCACCTTCGCGCCCAACTTTTCGCTTTGCGCCCGGCTAGGGTTAGCTGCTGCTATTCCCCACCCGAACTCGGGCGATGTCAATCCTCTTCGTTTGTTCCAAGCTCCCGATTTGTTTTTCCCCAAATCTCGCCGCCTCCAGTCATGCCGAAAGCTTCGGATCTTGCGGGTGCGCCGGGAAGTGCTTGGCCAGTTTTGGATTGCGGCTTGGTGAAGCTGAAGCGGCTGGAGAGTGAACTGAAGTTGCCTAGCCAAGAGGTGATTCGCTGGCTGTCGGCTAAGGGTGAGTCGATCCCAAATCCCCAATCCGGTGAAACGGTAGTTTTTGCCTCTTTTTTTGATCGAGGCTTGTGCCTTCCGTCTTCTAATTTCTTCCGCCGCATCCTTGACTTCTATGGGCTGGAGTTGGTGCACTTGAACCCCAACTCGATTCTTCAGATTTCCATCTTTGTTACTCTTTGTGAGTGCTTCTTGGGTGTTGAACCCCATTTTATCCTCTTCCAACACCTGTTCCACATCAAACCCCAGCCCTCCAAGAGTAATATTAATGTGATTGGGGGGGCTGGTCTCCAGCTGAGGAGCGATGGGAAGAAGACATATCTCGATTTGCCCTTGAAATCTTCTCTGAAAGGCTGGCACAATGAATGGTTCTATTGCGCAGATCTGGCTCCCTCCTTGCGCCCGTTTACCGGCTTGCCTCCCGTGGTTTCGCCGAACTGGTCAGCAGAGCTGTCCTTTGAAGAAATGGGCCAGGCACATCAATTGCTGGTGAAGATAGATGACCTTAAGAGGGCTGGCCTGACGGGTCCTTGGGTGGTTCGTCGCTTCCTGACCCGTCGTATCCAGTCGCTAAAGCTGAGGAGTGCATTCGGCTGGGCCTTTAAAGGCAAAAACGATCCTGACCGAGTAAGCAATGAGTCGGTGAACAAGGGGGCAGTGACTGAGACCTTGTTCGGCTACTTCTCCGAAGGGGTGGTTGCGACCGAAGACGATAACCATAGGGTCGTGGCCTATAGCTTCATTTGGCCCTGGACCAAGGTAACCTTTAATCTTCCTCTGTGATGAATGCCTGTGGAACTGTGATTGTTCAGCATTGCATGATGTATTTTGTTGGCCCACTTATAGTGGCATGAAGAGTTTGATGAAGACTCCCGCCCGTTGTCGGCCGTCGCGTCAAAGAAGAGGCCGAGGAGCCCAGCCACTGCCTAGCCCGACTCCAAGAGAGCCGGGAAAAAGCCGATTTTGTATCGGGGCGAGGGGGCCATGACGCCACGCGCCGTGGCAGGAAGCCTGAAAATAAAAGACACCGTCGCCGCGACGCCCAGGCGATCAAGCCCCAGGTTGAGGCTTGCGGGTTTGAGCCCGATGTTGTCGAGCCCGGCAACAGCGCCGTCGAGGGGCCAGCCAGAGCAGACGCCGCCGAGGATGGAGGCGCCCAAGCCAGCCACACCGGAATCAGGGCTAACTCGGGCTGATGCGCCGCCGCCGACCGTAACGTCGACTGGGCCGACCACCGGAGCTAGCGCTCCGCCGGGACCCGGGTCGCCCGGCAGGAAGCTAAAGTTCTCCAAGAGGTGCGCTGCTCCGGATCTTCTGAAATTCATGTATGTTGTTGCAGTATTCTGATGTCTTGTTTCGTCATGTAGGATGCATGCCGATATCGATCTCAAGGAGACCGATCCGACCGCTCCCCTTGAAGAGCCTGCTCCAGCCGAGCCGGCGGCCACGAACACACCTACTGAGCCGGTGGCCAGCCCGGTCACGGAAACCGAGGTGGTCCCGACTGCAGGGTCGCCGCCACCGCCCGACCAAGAGGCAGTCGCCGAGGTTGAAGCCCCAGCCCTTGAAGCGTCACCTGTTGCGGAGGCCGCCGTCGGAGCCCCTGAGCCGGTCCCCGAGGCCGCGGGGGATGGTGGTGCGGAGGCCGGGACCCCATCACCGTCGTGGTCATCGTCGTTGCCGCTGCCAAAGATCCTAAACCTGCCTCGAATCGAAGCTCCTCCGCGCGTGATGCTCCGGACATTCACATGGACGGCGCCTGACGGGACCATGAAAAGCTTCAGGCTTGATGAAGTCGTCACGAGGAGGGAACGCGAAAGCTTGCTTCGCGCCGCTATCAGCAGGTCCAAGGGAGTTGGGGTACGATCCTTGTGGTAGAGTCTTGGCGATCTTCTTGTTTTGACATCTGACTGCATCCTTGCATTGTCTCTTGTCCTGAGTAGAAGCTTGTCGACCGCAATGAGGCAATGACGGAGATCCTCGTCGAAATGGCTCCCTACCTCGCGGAATTGGAGCAACTCTGGGCATTGAAGGCCGAGATGGAGGTGCGTCACGCAGGGAGGGAAGCCTGGCTGAAGAGCGGCACCGATCAGCTCAGGGAGGAGACTTGGGCCCTAGTCGGAAAGATCAGAGGTAAACTCCCCGAATGTATCTTCCCGACTGAACCATCGTCACATTCATCCAGCTGCGTTGTTCCTGACTGCCTAGTTATGTCATGACTGCATGGTTGAGCTCTTGGCTAATCTATTGTGTAGCCCTCGAAGCTGAGTTAAAGACCCGGACAGAGAGGGAATCGCAGCTGAAGGAGGCCGAAGAAGCCAGGGCCGAGCTTGAGAGGGTCAAGGCTGACCTGACGAAGGCCAACTCCGAGCTTGACCGGGAGAAGGCCGAGTTGAAAGAGGCCGTCATTAAGCTCGGTAAGGAAAAGGCCGAACTGGAGAAGACCGTGGCCGGGTGGGAGGCCCACTACGAAAGTAAGTCCTCAAACTGACCGTGATCTTAGCCGATTCATTAGTGGTTCCGTTTATAGCCGAGTCTGACAAGTTTACTTGCCGGCAGACCTGGGCAGACATGAGAGCCAATGTCCAGGCCTAGTATCGGTTCTACACAGAGGAGATAAGAGTGATCAGGGAGTCACGGGAGGCCCTCGTCGGGTCCGTGAAAGGGCTCCTTGTCCTCATAGATCCCCGCCCTGTGGGAACCAGTTGCAGCGGAATCCCCCAGATAGAGACGCGTCTTGAGGATGCACCGAGTGCCTTGAAAAAGTACTCGGATGAGCATGTTGTTGCCGGCGTGGCCTAGACACTGGCGATGACCAAGTCCATCTACCCAAGGGCAGATATTGAAGCCATCGGGGAGGGGTTTGCCGAGGAGACGACGCCCGAGGAGGCGCTGGAGCTGATTGCCCGGGCGAAGCTGACTGCTGAAATAATTACCCGAGACCTAGGTCTGTAAGGGCAACATGTTATGTAGTCGGTATATATAAACTTTCGTGGACAAACATGTGTAAATATATGTGCGACGCCGCCAAGCTTATTACTCAGTCGTCATTAGCTTTACTGTACCGTGCAGTCTGCGCCGAGTTAGTCTGTCAGAACTTAATAAAAATGTTCGAAGGAAGAAGCTGTACTCAGGCAAACGTGACAGTCGTAGTGAGGCTTCATAACTGAAGTAAGATAAGCTCGTATGTTATTGACAGAACACATATATACATGCAACCCCCGACTCACTACTCGGTTGATACAAGCGGCGTAGTGAGTCAGAGAAATTGTACACATGAAAATTATAAAGCTCAGGTATAGAAAGGACGTAGCTGTTCTATGTTCCATGAGTTGCTGATGAGGACACTGTCTTAAGTCTTCAGTCGGTAGGCGCCTGGCCGCGTGACCTCGGCTATAATGAACGGCCCTTCCCAGATTGGGGATAACTTATGCCTGTCTTTGGTGGTTTGTATTTTCCTCAGGACGAGGTCCCCGACCAAAAAGGCGTGGCCACGGACATTGCGATTGTGGTAGCGACGTAGGCCTTGAAGATACCTTGCCGACTGGATTGTTGCGGTGTCTCTTGCGTCTTCCAACTGATCTAACTCGATCAGTCGGGTATTGTTGGAGATATCTTCTGAGTAAGCCCAGACTTGCAAAGAGCCGAACTGTAACTCTGTCAGTAGCATAGCCTCGGCACCATAGACTAGGAAGAAAGGGGATTGCTCTGTTGCCCGACTAACCGTGGTTCTGAGAGACCAGAGAACGGATGGGAGTTCTTGTACCCACCGGCCCGCATATGGTTGTAGTCGGTCAAATATTTTGGCCTTGATTCCTTGTAAGACGATGCCGTTGGCTCGATCAACCTGCCCGTTGCTCCGCGGGTGTGCCACAGATGCGTAGCAGATCTTGATGCCAAAATCTTCGCAGAAGTCTTGGAATACGCCGCCTGTGAACTGAGTACCGTTGTCGGTGATGATGCGGTTAGGGACCTCGAACCGGTATAGTATACTCATGATGAAGTCCTTTGCTCGTGCCACTGTAATTGTTGCAACGGGTTTAGCCTCAATCCACTTGGTGAATTTAACCACCGCGACGAATAAATGTGTAAACCCTCCTGGCGCTTTCTTGAAAGGCCCGACCATGTCGAGCCCCCATACTGCGAATGGCCAGGAAATAGGGATGGTTTGGAGTTGCTGGGCTAGGAGATTTGTTTGTCTTGCGAAGAACTTGCAACCCTCGCACTTGCGAACAATGTCCTTGGCGTCTGTTACTGCTGTGGGCCAGAAAAATCCCTGCCGATAAGCCTTTCCGACTAACGACTTGGATGCGGCATGGTTGCCACATATGCCCGAGTGGATCGAATGCAGAATCTGCTCGCCCTCCTCAGTGGTGACGCAGCGCATGAGGACACCGAATACGCTCCTTCGGTACAGGTCTTCTTCGACTAGTAGGAAGCTTTTGCTTCGACACTTGATCTGCTCGGCTTGACTACGATCTTCTGGGAGTTCATCGTCCAGGAGAAATTTGATGACAGGAGTCCTCCAGTCTTGACATATGTGCAGCACCTCATCTGTGGCCGTGGTAGGCTCGCCTCCCGACTGCTCCGGCGCCGGTTTCTTCTTGACTGATGGCTCCATAAGTTGCTCAACAAAGATTCCAGTCAAAACTGCTTCTCGCTTGGATCCCATGTTTGCCAGCTCATCTGCCGCGTCGTTGTATTGACGCAGGACATGTGTGATTTCCAACCCGTCGAACTTGTTTTCCAGCTTGCGGACCTCCTGACAGTATACCGTCATGGCATCGTCGAGACAAGTCCAGTCTTTCATGACTTGGTTTACCACGAGTTGAGAATCTCCGCGCACAACCAGTCGACGTATGCCGAGTGATATAGCGATGCGGAGCCCATGAACAAGTGCCTCGTACTCGGTGACGTTGTGGGAAGCCAGGAAATGGATTTGTAGAACGTACTTCAGTTTTTCGCTAGTGGGGGACGTCAATATGACTCCGGCCCCGGTGCCGCCGATCATAGAGAACCGTCGAAGTACATTGTCCAGTACTCTAGCTTTGCTGTTGGTGTTGGGAGTTGAACTTCTGTCCACTCGGCCATGAAGTCGGCTAGAGCTTGAGATTTAATTGCTGTCCGTGGCTGAAAGGTGATGTCGAACGCCATCAACTCGAGTGCCCATTTAGCGATTCGGCTGGTGGCCTCGCGATTGTGAAGGACATCCCCGAGTGGAAACGTTGTGACCACCATGACTTGATGTGCTTGAAAATAATGCACCAGCTTCTGGACTATGATGAGTAGGCCATATAGTAGTTTCTGGACCTACGGGTATCTTGTTTTTGAGTCAGCAAGGACCTCGCTGACAAAGTAGACTGGCCGTTGTATTTTCTGAGTATGACCCTGTTCGGATCGCTCGACCACCAATACCGTGCTGACTACCTGAGTGGTTGCCGCTAGATATAGCATTAGTGGTTCTTTGGGCATGGGTGACGCCAGCACGGGAGGTGATGTAAGGAATTGTTTGAAGTCTTCGAAGGCTTGCTGGGCTTCTAGAGTCCATTGGAAATTGTCCGCCTTTTTGAGGAGTTTGAAGAAGGGCATGCCCCGTTTGCCCAGTCGGGAAATAAACCGGTTGAGTGCGCCATGCAGCCTGTCAGCTTCTGGACGTCTTTGAGGTTAGTCGGGGGTGCCATGTTCCTGATGGCGTTGACTTTCTCTGGGTTGGCCTCGATACCGCGATGCGAGACGATGAAGCCGAGTAACTTTTTGGATGGCACTCCGAAGGCGCATTTTTCCGGGTTCAACTTCATCTTGAATCTTCGAAGGTTTTGGAAGGTTTCTTCCAAGTCAGCGATGAGGTGTTCTTTGGACTTCGTCTTGATCACCACGTCGTCGACGTAGGCTTCCACATTGCGCCCGATCTAGGTGTGAAGACACCGCAGAATGGCCCGTTGATAGGTTGCTCTAGCATTCTTCAGACCGAACGGCATTGTGATATAGTAGTACGCTCCAAACGGCGTGATGAAAGATGTCTTTAAGCAGTCTTCCTCCCTCAGGCTGATTTGATGGTATCCCGAGTAGCAGTCGAGAAAGCTGAGTAGGACGCACCCTGCCGTGGAATCAACCACCTGATCTATCCTGGGAAGACCAAATGGGTCCTTGGGGCACGCCTTGTTGAGATCGGTGTAGTCGACGGACATGCGCCATTTACCATTTTTCTTCCGGACCAGAACTGGGTTTGCCAGCCAATCCGGGTG
The DNA here is from genome assembly GCA_003991445.1 of Oryza meyeriana var. granulata. Taxonomy (NCBI): domain Eukaryota; kingdom Viridiplantae; phylum Streptophyta; class Magnoliopsida; order Poales; family Poaceae; genus Oryza; species Oryza meyeriana. The sequence continues at coordinate 54,872 of RYFJ01000827.1, read as the reverse complement.
ATAGACCTCCTTGATGAACTCGGCTGCGAGGAGCTTGGTGATCTCCTCCCGAATAGCATCCTTGCGGTCTTGAGCGAAGCGCCGCAGCCGTTGCTTGACTGGCTTGGCGTCTGTCTTGACGTTTAGGGCTTGCTCGATCACCTCCCTTGGTACGCCCGGCATGTCAGACGGTTTCCACGTGAAGATATCCTTGTTGGCTTGGAGGAAGGTGACGAGCGCGTCTTCCTATTTGGGGTCGAGTCCGGTCCCAACTAGAGCAGTCTTGGAGGGGTCGGAAGGGTCCATGGGGATCTTCTTCGTGCTAGAGTCCGCTGAAATTCCCGACTTCGCTGCTTTTTTCGCCGGAACTTGATCCTGCTCGACTTCAGTTGTGACGGCTTGCCGAATGCTATCACGCCCGACTGCCGCCTCTTGTGATTGAGCCAGTTCACAGCTCTCCTTGTCGCAGGTGAAGGCTTGCTTGATGTCGCTACGGAGGGAGAGGACTCCTGCTGGCCCAGGCATCTTCAGCACCATGTATGTATATTGCGGTATCGCCATGAATTTGGCGAGTGCCGGTCATCCGAGTATCACGTGGTATGCGGTCTCGAAGTCGGCCACCTCGAAACAGACGTTTTCCATGCGGAAGTTATCCCCCGTGCCGAAGGTTACCGGCAAGGTTATCTGCCCGAGTGGAGTTGATGACAGGCCGGGAATTATCCCGTGGAAGGGCGCAGTGCTCGGCCGTAGTTCTGAACGAGGAATTTTCATCTCGTCCAAAGTCTTGGCGAACAGGATATTGAGCGCGCTACCTCCATCGATGAGGGTTTTCTTCAACCTGATGTTTCTGACGATCGGGTCCAGGATGAGTGGATAGCGTCCCAGGTGGGAAACCCGATCTGGATGATCTGCGCGATTGAAGGAAATGGCCATCTCTGACCAGCGCAGGTACTGGGGGTGTCCGTCGTGGAGACCGTGTTGATGTCGCGCGCTAAAAGCTTCTGTTTGCGCTTGGACTCGTACGCGAGTGGCCCCTCGAAGATGTGGTTGAGCTCGGCTTGAGGATCTTGGAAATCATCAGCCGGACCCAAGTCTGGCTTGTCTTTGTCCTTGTTGGCGCCAGACGATGAAGCCTGCTTGGAGGCAAACTTCTTGAGCATGTAGCAATCTTTGGCCGCGTGCTTGCCCTTGGGGTGAAAGGGGCATGGCCCGCTCATGACTTTCTAGTAGTCGTTGTTCCGCTGGGGCCGCGACCGACTGCGCTCCATGTTGGCCACCTCGTTGTCTGACTTCCGCTTGTGGCTGCCAAACTTATTTTGAGACGGCTCGCTGTCGGCTTTCGCCTTCTGGTCTTTCTATCGTTGCTCCTTCTTCTTGTCGAGGGCCTTAGCGACCGCTTCGGCCAAGTCGGCGTATTTGTTTGCCTTGTCGAAGAGGGCCCGGACTGTGGATCGTGGCTTCCGAGTGAACTTTGCAATAAGCGGGGCGTCTTTTACCCCCTTGCGAAAGGCGGCGATGACAGCCTCGTCTTTGACAGTTGGAATTTGGTTGCGCTTCTCGGAGAACCTTTTGATGAATTCACGCAGAGACTCGTTTTTCTTCTGGTGCAGCTGATAAAGATCGTGCTCCGAAGCCGGTCTCTCGTAGGTCCCTTTGAAATTAGTGATGAATTGCTCCCTGAGTTGTCCCCAGGAACCGATCAACCGCCTCGGGTGGCCTGTCAGCCATGTCCTCGCAGAGTCGGCTAGCACGACTGGGAGGTAGTTAGCCATGACTTTGCTGTCGCCCCCAGCGGCACGAACTGCTAGGGTATAAACGGTGAGCCATGACTCAGGATTTGTCTTGCCATCGTACTTCTCAACCCCGGTGGGCTTAAAGCAAGTTGGCCAATAGACGTCCTGTAGCTCCCGAGTGAAAGCTGGGATGCCTTCGTCTTCGTGAGGGCTTCGACTCCGATCTTGGCGGTGCAGCCGCTCGTGGTGGAGACCGAAGCGCTCGTTTTCTTCCTCCAGTCAGCGGCGTTCATCTTCTTCGTGTTCTTCTCGTCGAGCGTTTATGGTCTGGCGAAGGTCGCGGTACAGTCGTACTTGGAGGTCTTGATTGGGTCGGCGGTCATACCGGCAACGCCGTCGGTTGTCATTGTTGGTATTGCCGAGCGTTGTTTGCCGGGACTCTTCGCGATGCCGTTTAGAGCCGGCCACCTAGCGTCGCGTTGACGCCGATGAACCTGCCGCCGGAGAACCCAACCTGTTGGTCGGTATAGCTGTGTCTCCCGACTGTTGTTGCTGGCAGGCAGTAGCTGTGATCATTGTCTTGATCTTGGCGATAGTCGGGGTGGCCTAGTGATCAGGCCCAAGCTGGAGTGTGTCCAGCAGGGTTGCGGCGGCCACAACGTTTTGTTGTGGCGTGACGAAGACGTCATGGTCACCGATTTTGGTTTGGAGGATCTGCTGCTGAGCGACTCGCCCCGCCTGGCGTAGCTCATCGTTGCGGGCCTCGCGGTTGGCCTCCTCTTGTTGTAGTCGGCGCGCCTCCTCCTGTTGCTCTTCTTGTAGTCAGCGTACCTCGGAAGGTGGTGTTGAAGCCATGAAGATCTCGCGGGAGAGGAGGAAGCTTGCTGAACTAGAGTCCGAACTGGTGCTCGAACCGCTGTCCGACTTGGTGCCGGACTCCGAATAGTTTATCGGAGTAAGAACGACTCCGACCTCTCTAGATCCAATCTAAAACGGCACTTGGCCGTGTCCAAACTGAATTGCTGGAGGTCGGGTCTGCTGCGTGGGATGTAGATGCGCAGCATCGCCGGAGCTGTGAGGGAGATTGACGATCTCTCCCCTTCTTGGCTCAACTCGGGCTGGCTCAAGGCCTAGCGCAAGTCGGACGCCGAAGGAGAGGGTTGTCCCGATGCTTGGCGATGTGAAGGACTGCTACAGTAAGTCATTGAAGGAGATGGCGGTGTCCTATGGGCTGACTGGCGCAATGCCGGCTAGTTCCTCGGCTGGTAAGATTGGATCTGCCTCAGCCAAGGTGAGATTGCCGAGTTGATCGGCAATGAAATCTAAGCTCCCGAAGGTTATTGCGTCTCCAGGGGAGAACTTGTTGCTGTTGACTCTGTTGATTGAATCCATCGAATCTACTGATGAGGAATTCGCTGGAGCCCCTACCTGGCGCACCAACTGTCGATGCTTTGCACCGGCAATAAAATTATAGGTCTACTCGGCGAAGGTGAATTCGGTGGATTGCAGAGAAACATAGAAGATTTATACTGGTTCAGGCCCTCGATGCGAGGTAATACCCTACGTCCAGTTGAGGTGTTATTCCTCTGAGGTGTTTGATGATCGATGATCTTGTCTCTTGCCCTGAGGGGCGCCCTGCCTCCCTTTATATACTAGGGGACAGGGGTACATGATAAGGATCCCAGCCGGATACGGCCAAGGGATTTCCGTCTTAGAGATAAAGACCTATCCGACTAAGACTATGTTTTCATGTTATACAAGGCAAGGCCTGCCGGGTGCTAACTTATCTCTAATTAGATGATTCGGCCCATCCTCTATCTGAGTGGCCCATATACTGGTAGTGAGGTACCCGGGGCCCATGGCCTCCACATGTAGGTTTCCTACCATATAAATGCCCCTAGAACCAAAAACATCCCAAGTAGACCACCCGTTAAGTCGGTAGAATGTTTTCAGCCGTTTCAGCAGTTTGGTCGAGCGAGAATGCTCTTTCTCATTTATTTTCGATTTTAGGACAGAGCAGACTTCGTTTAGCCGTTTCTCCCTCATACAAACTCGGATTCAAGCGATTCTTTTTCGTAAATTCATCTAAAATCATGCACTTCCATATTCTGCAAAAATATTTGTACTTCCTGTACTGTTAAATTTTGCCGTTGTTTTCATTGCATTCGTTTGGTATTCTAAAATCAAGATTTTGCTGCAAATCATCAAATGAAAGTTGACACCGTACAATCACCTGGGTCAGAGTTGACAACAAAACTAGTTTGCACTGACGTTACCATTGTTATCAATGGCAATAAGTTTTCAGCAAATTTGATTGTGCTTGGGACACAAGGTTTAGATGTGATACTTGGGATGGATTGGCTATCCAAGCATAAGGGTTTGATCAACTGTGAAAGTAGGTCCATCACACTCACGAACACAGCCGGGGATCGGGTAGAGTTTGTCTCTAATAGAACTGTACCCTCTCATTCTCTTCTCAGTAGCCTTGTTGGTAGGAAAATAAGCCATGTTCCGGTAGTTTGTGAGTACCTTGGCATCTTTCTAGATGAGTTACCCGGTATGCCACCCGACAGAGATATGGAATTCGTGATAGAGCTGCTGCCCGAAACAGCCCCAATATCCAAACGGCCCTACCGGATGCCGTCTAATGAGCTAGCTGAACTGAAGGAACAACTTAGAGAGCAGCTGAACAAAGGATTCATTCGGCCAAGCACATCACCATGGGGATCTCCCGTGCTGTTCGTAGAGAAGAAGGATCACACTCTCAGGATGTGCGTTGACTACCGATCGTTAAATGAGGTTACCATCAAAAACAAATACTCGCAGCCCCGTATTGATGATCTTTTTGATCAAATGAGTGGGGCACGTGTATTCTCAAAGATTGACTTGAGACTAGGCTACTTTCAGCTAAAAATCAGACCCGATGATATCCCGAAGACAGCCTTCACCACATGTTATGGTTTGTATGAGTACACCGTAATGTCTTTTGGACTAACTAATGCCCCGGCAAGCTTCATGAACTTGATGAATAAGATTTTTATGGAGTACTTGGATCAGTTTGTAGTAGTCTTTATTGATGACATCCTCATCTACTCGAAGAGTCAAGAAGAGCATGAAAGGCATCTACAACTAGTTCTGGATAAACTTTGAGAGCACCAACTATATGCAAAATTTAGCAAGTGTGAGTTCTATTTGAAGGAAGTTGGATTCCTTGGTCATGTGCTGTCTGAGGGTGGAGTAGCCGTTGATCCAAGCAAGGCCCAAGAGGTGTTGAATTGGAAACAACCCTAGAATGTTTCGGACATAAGACATTTTCTTGGATTGGCTGGTTACTACCGCCGGTTCATTGAAAGCTTTTCAAAGATTGCTAGACCAATGACTCAGCTGTTGAAGAAGGAAAAGAGGTTTGAATGGACTAAGGAATGTGAAGAAAGCTTCCAAGAATTAAAGAAAAGACTAACCAAAGCACTCGTGTTGGTTTTACGGGATGTTGGCAAGAGCTTCGATGTGTATTGTGACGCACTCAGTTAGGTCTTGGCCGTGTATTAATGCAAGAAGGGAAGGTAGTAGCCTATGCATTGTGACAATTGAGACCACATGAACAGAACTATCCTACACATGACTTAGAACTAGCAGCTGTTGTGCATGCCTTGAAGATTTGGCGGCATTACTTGATCAGTAATCGCTGCGAGATATACTCAGATCACAAGAGCCTAAAATATATATTCACACAAGCGGATCTGAACCTGAGGCAAAGGAGATGGCTCGAGTTAATCAAGGACTATGACCTAGGCATAAATTATCACCCGGGGAAGGCCAACGTAGATGCAGACGCGCTGAGTCAGAAACCTCATTGCAATAGTCTCACACTAAGCAATGGACAACCTGAGTTGTATAAGGAATTTCAATGCCTCAACCTGGAATTGGTGGAGTATGGTTGTGTTGCAGCCGTTGAAGCAAAGTCGACGTTAGAAGACCAAATTCTTGCAGCCCAAGCTAAAGACAAGGAAGTCCAAGAAATTAAGCGCAGCATAGAGAAAGGGGAAACCTCAGATTACAACATGGATGAAAATGGAGTGGTTAGGCGTGGACAGCGAATATACATCCCCAAAGATGAAAAGGTTAAGAACCTGATTCTGAAAGAAGCCCATAAAACATTGTACTCAATTCATCCCAGCAGTACCAAGATGTATCAAGATTTAAGGAAGGAATTTTGGTGGGCAAGCATGAAGCGAGATGTAGCTGAATACGTGGCGCTCTATGATGTGTGTCAGTGAGTGAAGGCTGAGCACCAAAGGCCAGCTGGGCTACTACAGCCATTACAAATCCCGGAATGGAAATGGGACAAGTAGGAATGGATTTCATCACTGGTTTGCCAAGGTCACAGCAAGGCAATGATTCAATATGGGTTGTAGTGGATCGGTTGACAAAAGTAGCACACTTTATACCAGTGAAAACCACTGACAAAGGAACCAAGCTAGCTGAATTGTATTTCTCTTGGGTTGTTTGCTTGCATGGAGTGCCGAAACGGATAGTTTCGGACCGAGGTGCCCAGTTCATCTCACATTTTTGGAAACAGTTGCAGCAAGCAATGGGAACCAACCTAGCTTTCAGCACCGCATATCACCCGCAAACTGGAGGACAAACCAAGAGGGTGAACCAAATTCTAGAAGACATGTTGAGAGCGTGTGTGCTGTCCCATGGACCAAGCTGGGAAAATTGCTTGCCATATGCTGAGTTTTCTTACAAAAACAGCTACCAAGCAAGCCTACAAATGTCACCATTCGAGGGCTCTCTATGGGGAAATGTAGAACACCTCTAAAATTGGTCAAGTTGGTGAGAGACCGTATTTGGCCAGCTTCGATCATGATGAAGCGAAGAGCAAGTTTGTGTTGATTAGAGCAAGATTGAAGGAAAGCCCAATCAAGCACAAAAGAGCTATGCTAACCAAGGAGGCGTGAGCTGAAGTTCAGACCTAATGACTTCGTATATCTCAAAGTGACCTAGCTAATTGTGCAGTACCCACAGTTCAAGTCAAGGGAAAATTAGCACCACGGTACGTTGGAACGTATAGGGTGCTTGCAAGATTAGGGAAGTGGCCTATAGATTGGACCTACCACTCCGAGCGTCTGAAGTGCACAATGTCTTCCATGTTATCATCAATTAAAGAAGTGCCTTAGAGTAGAGTGCCCACTGAGGTTGTGCAATAGAAAAGCATCGACAATACAAACAAGACCTCACGTACAAAGAGCACGCCAATTCACATAATAGCAAGAAGCTAAGCGGCGGACAAGGAACAAAGACAATCAAGATGTGCAAAGGTACAGTGGAGTAACCACCACAGTGGATGAAGCAACCTGGAGGCATGAAGACCGTCTTCGAAACGAGCTTTTCCCTACCTCTTCACCGAGGCAGCCCAAATCCTCGGGGACGAGATTCATTTTAAGGGGGTAGGTTTTGTAAAACAGCCCACTTTTGTTCCTTGACCGTGCATAAAACTGTTTTTCATCTATATGCCACTACATGTCATCTTTCATCGCATGAAAATCCCAAACCCCAAACAGATTAAAGATCGTGCGATCTATATAAACTGTCCCCACCACCCTATCTGACCCTCAATTTGCAATCTTCACCAAAAATTCTAGAAAAATTCCTAAAAATTCCATACCTTACTACCAGCCTTGCCTCCAAGTTTCATTCGGTTTGAACAAGTTGGCCCATGCTAACCCATCTAGTCTAATCCGCTGCTAAAATTGGAAAAAATCTAGGTATTGTGTTCACACCGAGAGAGTTTTTCCCTCTTCCTCTCGTTTCTCCTATTTTCTCGACCTGTTGACCCATATTCCACTTGGCAAGGTAGGTAACCCCTTTGGACACCACTTTTTATGTCTGAGCCCCACCTCTAATTCAGACCCCACAGCCAGGCCAAGCCCAGGCAAACTTAGGCAGTCCCTGTTCTCCATCGCCCAAGCAAGATCACGCGAGGATCTCTCTCTGCCCGTGCAGCTCGACCAGTGGCTAACCTCTGCACGCCCCGACCACGTCGTGAGAGGGAGAGGCAGAGCCGCCTTGGGAACTCGCGAGATGCCCCCGCACGCCTCAGCGACACACCTGCCCTGTCTCGTCTGTACTGCTGCACGCTTGCCCGCGCACACACCATCGCAAGACCGATGGAGTAGAGGCAGCGCCCCCCCCCCTTCTCCTCTCCCTTCCTGCCTTCCTTTTACCAAGCCCATGTCCTCCTGCCTCCAGCTCGCCTCTTTCTCACACACCAAGGACCCAGGGGATTGCCCTTGGTTCGCTAGGAACGTGAGGTGCCGCCCAGGCACCGGCGAGCACACGCCTTACCGTGGCTGGGAGCTCGGTGAGTTTCACCTTGTCTCGCTATGTCACCATTTGTTCCTGCCCGACCTAACTCCGTTTTGCCCTCGGCAAGCAGTAGGCACACGCCGCAGGCCCCATCGTGTTTTTGCAACAGCCGACCAGGTTGCCACCGTGACCTTGCAGCCGTAAACTCCACCCCTGGTGAGTTTAACACTATTCTAGCTGTATCACCATTCCCCCTTACTCATTGAACTCATCACCGCGCTGTCTGCAGGCCTCCATCACGAGCAACCCTGTCCGATAGCCGCCCACCGCCTCATCGTTGCACCCCACCACCCGACACTCTTCGGTGAGCTCTGTTTCTGCATGTGCTTCTTTTTATTCCTGGGAGGCCACTAGTTCTCCCCACGTCCTTGGCTTGGCCTGTCATGCCATTGTTTTGCCATCCACACAAGCGACACCACCGTGTGGCCACATTGTGGATGAAGACACAATCGGAGCATGGTTGCATGGATTAGAACCCTACGACCTTGCATGCAGGATCCCTAGAGCTTCCCTACGCCCTTGCATTCACTAGCCATGCACTAGAGCATGAGAGGACAGAGGTAGACAAGCCATACTTTAGCTTGGCTTTTCACCGAACACCTTAGGTGCGCTTGTGTTTGAGTGAGCGACAGCCATCCCATTAGCCCCATGCAAGCCAGGTTGGCCCCACTAGCGTTAGAACGGGATAAAACCGCGCGTAGAGCAGTTGCTGTTGAATTCCCGATTTTGCTGGTTATCGTTAACGTATGAAGACGTGTAGTTTGCGCGTATGAAGACATCGTTTTTGGACCGAGGCGTTCGCCGCTACCGAAGCCTCCCCATAGATTCCACTTGTGCATCCAGTGACCCCTAGGCCCTAGAAACCCACCATGCCTCCAAACGCCTTAGATTAATACTTCACGCCCAGTGGATTTCACGTATTAGGCCGTTTTAGCGACATGTGAGCATGTGCGATTAACATCCTAGCGAGTTGTAGTATATCCACTTCTGGGAGCTGTCCTTAGGTTCACAATAGCACATATGTAGGTTTTGTACCATATAAATGCCCCTAGAACCAAAAAGTCCCAAATAGACCACCTGTTAAGTCAGTAGAATGTTTTCAACCGTTTTAGCAGTTTGGTCGAGCGAGAATGCTCTTTCTCATTTATTTTCGATTTTAGGATAGAGCAGACTTCGTTTAGCCATTTCTCCCTCATACGAACTCGAATTCAAGCAATTCTTTTTCGTAAATTCATCTAAAATCATGCACTTGCATATTCTGCAAAAATATTTGTACTTCCTGTACTGTTAAATTTTGCCGTTGTTTTCATTGCATTTGTTTGGTATTCTCGTAGAGCACGACATTGTTGACCAAGTTGAGGAGGAATCAGAGGAGTACCAAGAAGTCTAGGAGCAAGGCAAGCACCCCCTTGATCAATTGCTCCTATATTTCAAACTTACAAACTATATTGATTGCAAACTATTATGCATATGATGTTTTACTTAGAAATGTGTGGGATTCTTGGGTAGTTAACCTCTTGTTGCATATGCCTTGTCCTTGTTACTTGAGTATCATGAATTCCTTGTCACTTATGTTGCCACTAAAAATTTGGGTTCATGTGGTTGGGAGGATGTCAATAGGTATGCTTAGTTTGCTAATTAATCAATGCGGCTTGTTCCTTGATTTTGGGATGTTGGGAAAATGAAGCGTTTGCGAAATTATGGAAATGAACAGTGGGTAATTCCCTTGTGCTCTTGGTGGAAAACAAAAACTGAAAACATGCTTTTGACTTGGGCGAGTGGATGTAGTGTTTGGTGCCTTGTTTGTGGTACCGATTAGGTGGTTGTCTCACCCGGGTCGCTAAGGACCGATTCTATGGTGTAGCTAGAATCAAGAAACATAGTACAAACCACATGTGGCTCTTATGGGGAGTCCCTGGCTCAGTATAATGTTGATACCTAGCAATAGACCCATCGGTGGTAGTTGTAGGTCATTACTATTGACAATGGGTTAGTGTGGGTTATGGTTATTGTCCATGGCCCGAAGGTACCTTAATTATTGTTCAAGGGTGACCAGCACATCGTGTGAGCCTTGGGGTTTTGAGAGGCCTACCAACTCCCTAGGGATAGATCATAAGCGCGGGATATTGCTAGGTCAACAGTAGAAAGGCTTTGTCATTGATGGTGTGAGCCTCCTGTGTGGTAGCTCATATTGTCCTTGTCATGTAGGTACAGTTGTACACAGTCTCGAGAGTTAAAACTATTCGAATAGCCGTGTCCTCGGTTATAGATGACTTGGGAAATTTTCCATCATGGTAGATTTAAATTCTAGGAACTGTTTTGAGGAAAATCATGGTGTGAATAGGGAGTTCGCGAGGCTGGTTGTGGCAGTGTGTTGCCACAGTTGGCTGGCATGGGCAGGGAGCCTAGATGGTTGGAAACACTTGGGGTCGATTCTTACATACTTGATTTATTGTGCTGGCTTGATTTACGAAATTTCGTTGCAAAACCGCAATGTTTTCGCTATATATATTATGATTTATGCTAAGTGCAGAACCTGAACCATTCATTGTTTATCTTCGTATATTATGGAATATCATTGCAAATACTAAAAGTCTTGCAGAGTACATATTGTACTCACACACGCTTGTGTGACTTCTTTTTTTTAGAGATGATTGAGGGGGACCCGACAATTGGGTACTTCTATGCAGCTGGTTTTGGAGACGACGACGACGGTGCTTACTAGGGCTTACCGGTCGGTTTTCTGTGGGCGGGCAGAGGCACACTTGCTGGTTTTTGGTGCCTATATTATCTTGTTTCCACTGTTGAACTCTTTTTTTTATTTTGTTGTTCTATTTAGCCGATCGGCCTCTATGTAATCGCTAAGTCTAGACTCTTGTACGACTTATATTTGGACTGCTGTGAGCTAAACCTGTGATGTATGGATTATGATATCGATGTTGAATGTGTGTGCTTGCAACTGATCCTGAGACTAGCATGGTACACACATAGGGTTCGGGGTCAAACCCGGGTCCGACAGCGCCGAGGGGGAGATGATGATGGTGGGACCAATGACGCGACGGCGACATGGGGAAAAACGACTAGGCAATGGCTAAGACCTATTAGCGAGGTGGCAACGACGGCGATGAACCGCGACGCGGCAGAGTGGCTTAGATGGGAAGAAGAGGGCGTCACTGATGGGAACACGGGGCTCACAGGCAGCACTGGATCGCGGAGATGGCGACGACGGCTCATCGGCCAGGACGACGGTGCAACGACGATGATCCACGGTAGGACACACGACAGGCGGCAGGCTGGCACAAAGCAAGCAGCAGGCTGGCACAGAGCGGCGGCCGGCTGGCACAGAGCAGTGCGGCTCAAGTGCTGGGCGGCGCGGCAGGCGCATGGGGCGAGGGCGACGACACCGGCGATGGCGGACGGGAAGAGAGGCGGCGGCGCTGGTCCAGCGGTGGCAGCCAGCGGAGAAAAGACGACGACGATGACAACGACGACGAGCAGGGGAGGAACTTTGGCCGTGGCTCACCAGCGGCGGCGTGGGCACAGAGGACGACGTCGTCCGGCGACGGCCTGGAGAACAGGACAACGGCGGCGACGGTCTAAGGCGAGGGCGGTGGCAGGGCGACAGGAAAGATGCGGCGATGACGCCGGCGCTGAGCAAGGGGAGAGGGACAGAGGCGCCGATGGAACTCACCCACGGCGGCGAAAACGACGATGCCGACGGCGGCTTGAGGCCTTCCAGTGACGGCGCACGGGGCGGTGGCGGCCGGGGCAGAACGGCGGCGACGACTGCCCGGCAACGGCGGCTCGGGGCAGAGCCGGGCGGCGGCGGCATGGCCCAAGGGACTGCAGACGCCGGCGGTGACGACTGGAGGCGCGGCCGGCCGAGGCAGGCGACGGGAGCAGCAGAGGGGTGGCGCTGGGCTTCGGGACGGCCGGGGAGGGTGCTCCCGTGGCGCTCGGGGGCGACGGAGAGACGGCCGAGCGTGGTGGAGGTGGCAGCATGGCTCGGCCGGGCGCAGGCGGCGGCGCGGCGCCTGTGCGGGCGGCGGTGACTTCGGGCGTGTGGAGAAGAAGGGTGGCAGCGTCGCTATTTACAGGAGGGAGGAGGCGCGGTCGTCACGGTGACGTGGGCACGATGTGCCGAGAAACACGGCAGGTGTGGGAGCGTGGGGTGCGGACCGGGTCCGGGGCGGCGCAGAGGCAGGCGAGCTCATCGCGGGCCGAGGGGGCAGCGATGGGCTGGCGCAGGCCGGGGGAGAGCGAGGCCGAGGGGCTCGGCCCAGGCGATGGCGCGGCTCGGCTTGCTGGCGACCAGAACAGAAAGAGACGCTGAGAAGAAGATGAACAGGAGGGAGGAAACAGAAAGGAAAGAAAAAAATAAAAGGGGAAAGGGAGAAATTGGAAAAAAAATAAAGAAAAGAGAAAAGAAGGAGTTAAAGGTGGAGATTTTTGGGGATTTTCTAGAAATTCTTCAAATTTAGAATTTAAATTCTAGAATTTCAAGAAGTATCAGGAATATCGGAAATTGGGAAATTGTTTGGAATTTTGGAGGGTCGCGAACGCTGGCATATATATATTTGGAAAAACAAAAGCGTCGAAACACCTTTGGAAATCGAAATATTTCATTGGAATCGAGGAAATTCGCTGGAATTTTTGGAACTCTCCAAGTATAAGAATAATTTGAGAATTTTCTAGAATATAGGAAGGAGTTAATAGGAATATTCCGGAATTAGGAAAAATTGGGAATTTTTACGGAATCAGGAACTTGGGGAAAAATGGAGGGGATTTTGTGTCGACCGAGAAATTAGGATATTCGAGGAATATATTTCACGGAGTTTGGGAAACGGAATAAATGAACGTCCAAAATATGGGGAATATTTTGGGAGTCGAGAACGGGAGAGTGAATAGTTTAGGAAACATTCGATCGTTTGAAATATCGGTGTATTTTGAGAGTCGGAACGTCAAAGAGGTTTTAGGGTTCCGGAAGCGACACAAAACCCTAGAAGAAGGGAGTCAGAGTTCACGATGAATGGGGAGGCTTCAAAGGACTGAACCGAAACGACCCGAACAGGGGAAAAGACAAGGGTTTTATTACAGATTTATCTAATTATAGAAATGATCTTTGTCTCATTAAAATTAATTCTGGTGCTCCGAAAATTCCAAAAAAATTCAGAGAGTTTATTAAATCATGGGGAATTTACCAGAAATAAATGCCACCACGAAACAGATAGAGTTTAATATTATAAATACTTAAATGCTTAAAATATTCCAATAAAACCCCGGGAATATAAAAGCATCCAAGCATTTATTTAAAATTTTCAACTTGGGATTTTTAATATTGGAAATTTCAAAATTTTATTCAAACACATTTCTCAAACAAAAATTTTCTAGCATATTCTTGTATTTCGATTTACCTAAAAATAATTTTTAATTAAAGTGATTTTTAGGGCGTGACAACTTTCCAGCATCCCACAACGTCACTGAGTACGAAGTTCTCATCCATGAGCTCCGTATCGCCATATCGCTCGGTATCCGGCGGTTGGTGGTTCGTGGAGATTCCCAGATTGTGGTGTACCAAGTCATGAAAGACTGGATGTGCCTAGACGACAACATGGCAGCATCCCATGGATGAGAGCTTTGTATTATGCGACGTTGGGGGATACTACAAAGTGAATCTGAAGAACATATCTAGGTTTCTCTCCACTGGGTGATGTTAGCACAACACCAGCCCCTGCTTCGCCAATCCATAGAGAACCTTCGAAGTACATTGTCCAATACTCAAGATTGTCTGTAGGTGCAGCCGATTGAACTTATGTCCACTTGGCTATGAAGTCGGCGAGTGCTTGAGACTTAATTGCTATCCGTAGTTGAAAATTAATGTCAAACGCCATCAACGCGAGTGCCCATTTAGCAATTCTGTCAGTGGCTTCACGATTGTATAGAACATCTCCGAGTGGGAACGACGTGATGATTGTAACTTGGTGCGATTGAAAATAGTGCACCAGCTTCCAGACAGTGATGAGTAAACCATGTAACAGCTTCTGGACTTGAGGATAGCATATCTTGAATTCACCTAGAACCTCACTGATAAAGTAAACTAATCATTGTACTTTTTGGATGTGACCTGGCTCTTCGCGTCCTGCGACCAGAACCATGCTAAGCACCTAGGTAGTTGCCACAAGGTATCACTACCACAGGGTAGCACATTAGTGCCAGGTGGTAAAGCCCATCAGTGCCGGGTATAGGCCCGGCACCGGAATCAAGTCGGCAGGGACCAGCCCCCATGAGGTCATTAGTGCTGGGTAGAAATAATACCCCGCACTGATGACCTTATGCCATCAGTGCCGATTATTGGTCCTAACCGGCACTGATGGCTTGGTCCCAATAAAAAATATAAATAATATTCAAATTTTTGTTTTGCCATAATAGTCAATCATTTTGTACTATCGAAGTTTGTACACATCATTAAATTAATTATACAGAACTATTATTAAGTCACTAATTAATTATACATTGCATGCAGTCATTATTCAAACATCGGATAAACATTACATATCATCTTTGACATTATAGTTATAACAAACAGAAATTACTTCATCACTGAACTACTCGATAAATCGATATCTTCAGATGGCGGTGGTGCTCCTTGTTCACTCGCTAGACGACCATCCTTGGACATATTTTGTGTGCCTTTTGGGTTGATGACTTCCCTAATGATGAAGCCAGCAAGTTCGTCTTGAAGGACCCAGATTTGAAGATCTGTTATGGCACTTGTATCTACATGATCTCTCTACATGCGAAACAGTTAGCATATCAGGAAAAATTTTGAAGCTATTCATACAGTTATACAATATATGTGTGGCTATAGGAGATATATACCTCTTCTTCATCCATAAATAACATATCATCATTAAATTACATCATGTAGTGCATCACATAAAATCCACAACGGTTGTTCCCTGGTGGTTGTGGAGGCCATGGGCCCTGGGTACCTCAAGGAAGGCAATTATGGCCACTCGGATAGAGGGTGGGCTAGCCCCTATAATTGGAGATAGTGTATGACTTGGCTTCATGTTACCTTGCAAGACAAGAAAAGGGATATAATCCTAGCTGGACTCTGTATGTACTGATAAGGAATATACTTGGTCGTATCCGACTGGGTTTCCTACCCTGTAATACTCATCCCTTCGGTATGTAAGGAGGGATAGGGAGCCCCCTGGGGCACATGACAATCTCACTAGAGAATACAGCAAAAGCAATACACCACAACTGGAAGTAGGGTATTACCTCACATCGAGGGCCTGAATCAATATAAATCTCGTCTATTCTTTCGAATCCATCGAGTTTAGGTCTGACAAATAGCCTTGTATTCAATACAGGCGATATAAAACATTGACAGTTAGCGCGCCAGGTAGGGGAATCGTTGAGATTGTCATCAACAAGCCTGATGGATCTAATCACCGAAGTCAACAACGTCATGTTTTCCCCGGGCAAGCAATCAGTTTCGGGAACCTCTACTTCATCACCGACAATCTCGGCAACCTCACATGTCCGACTCTGTGTCAACCCAATCGGCCAGGAACTAGGTCGACCCAGCGCCAGTTGGCTTACTTAACACTGTAGCAATCATCGGCGACTTGCTGCAGCAATTTCCAAGACTTATGAGTCTAGGGACAACTTTTTTTCCTGATGTTCGACTCGGACACAGCCCTCAGCCGGTCGAGATTGGGCTGAGGGGAGAAGAGATCATCAATCTCCTGTTCGGACTTGACAACACTGGGGATATCTTGAATTCAAGTGCGATGCGGCAGATCCAATTGTCAGGAATTCGACTCGGATATGGCCCAGAGCCACTCGGGATCGGATCCAAGGAGATTGGGGTGGTCATCACACCATTGAACTACTCTGGGTCTAACTCCCAGTCGGACAGCAGCTTGGGGAGCTTTTCTCCACCACACGAAGTGTTCATGTCATCGAAGTGATCAACCGTGGGCCAAGATGCACGATGGCTACATGACCAGCAAGATGAGGAGGCTCGTCGACTGTGTGAGCAATAGGAGGAAGACGCGCGATGCTTGCAAGCCAAGCGCGACGCATGCAATGACAATCTACGCAAGGCTGGGTGGACTGCCCAACAAGAAATCCTCTAGATTAGAGTAGGCGACCACGATGTCTTCGGTACTCCACAACAAACGTCGTGGCTGCAGCTACACTGTTGGATACCCTGTAGCTCGGTCCAGATCACCAAGCTACCCCGACTATTGCAAGGATCAAGGTAATGATAGCCACTACAGCTTGCCAACAAAGACTATAGACTAGAGATATGCTCATACCATCCAACAAAACGGCTTTAGACACTGCGACTTCATTTGCTCCAGCATGACGTCGAGTTGCTGCCTCTGGTCAGCACCACTCGGAGTCCCATCACACGTCACTTGGCAACTGCAGTAACGACCGATGGCAGTACCACCATGATGAACGCCAGGATAACCAGGACACTTGGAGATGACAACGACGGGATCTCCGCCACGACATCAACTCTCGATGCCAAGAACATGAGGAAGATGAACGTCTCTGACTTGAGGACGAGCATGAGTGCTTCGGTCTCCCCCATGAGCGGTTTCACCATCACAGTCAGAGTCGGAGCCCGCACCCGGATGAAGGAGTTTCGGCATTTACTCATGAGTTACAACAAGTCGACTGGCCATCCAGCTTCAAGCCAACTGATATAGAGAAGTATGATGGCCAGACCAACCTGGAGTCCTAGCTTACCATGTATACATTGGCAATCCGTACGGCTAGAGGCGACCACAAGGCCATGGCAAAGTATCTATCAGTCACGCTGGTCGACTCAGCACGAACGTGGCTGACTATGCTTCCCAGGCGGTCAATTGGCTCCTGGGGAGAACTCCGTGGGGTTCTGAGTACGATCTTTCTTAGGCCGTCATTCGAGTACGATCTGTACCAGTGCCATCAAAGAAAAAATGAGTTCCTCCATGACTTCATCAAGCACTTTTCCAAGAAGAGGAATTCTGTCCCCAAGATCAAGGATGAGGTGGTCATCACCGCCCTTCGCAATGGTGTCAGAGACACGCCGTTCATCACCAAGTTCACTCAAAAGCCGCCCAACTCCATCAAAGCTCTCTTCGAGATGGCCAATAAATATGCTGATTCAACCGACGCAGTTGCCAAGGCACTCAACGACAAACACCGACGGAAGGAGCTATGGTAGACGGACGATACGGCCCCATCCAAGCCCATGGACCGCAAGCAGAAATCTGAGTACCTCGACCTTCTAGAACCAAAGATTATCAGAACGAAAAGTGATATGCTCGGGGGCTCAAAAGTTCAAACACAAGGATGGCACCCCCACTCCCAACTCGTAGAATACCAAACAGCTAATTCGCTTTTTGATAAATATTTTCTCCTTTATATGATATTCTCATCCAAACGAGGCCGGAGGCAACTCACTTTCCTATGGTTTGACTCGGATAAGGCTTAGCACTAGTCAAGATCGGACCTAGGGGGGATGAGATCGTCAATTCCTCACTCAGCCTCGCCAATGCTGTAGCCGCTTACACCTAATAGGTGTACATGCTGCACACTTTCTGCTTTTGCTCTTAATAGTTGCAAAAGTACTTGAGTAGCATAAATTCCGATCCATGAAGCTTTGCTCCATGAAAGACGAACTCTAGTCACCCAAAACACGTGTTTGGGGAAGAGCCATGAGCCGACTCCCGGCACTCGGCAGCTATGACTAGTTGGGCAGAGTGTTTAAACATAAGGAGTCAACTACTCGGGGAAATTAAAATCTGTAAGAGGAGGAACGCATATTTGCATATATTGTAGAATATATGAATTTTCTTCGGATTATTATTTTCTTCATCAGATGCTACTCATCCGATATATTTATAATGCAGGGCCAGTTCTGGATACGCGTAATGGGAACTCATAGCTACGAGCCTATCTTCTACGCTTGGGGGCTGGATCAGTTTGCCAAGATACACTTGGAGTGTGACACTTCAAGGATCACTCAGAATGCTCCATGAGGGCTACTGACCGAGTACTCACGCTAGTCGGGACACGGATGTGGGCCCCCAATCGACCTCCGGTACCAGTTGGGGCTCAAGTATCACTCTGCTAGGTAGGGTACACCCCATGAGGGTCGCTAGCCGAATCCTATGCTAATGCGCGGTTTGGGTACCTTATTCGGCTATAGTTTTGCCAGGTTGGGTACGCCCCATGAGGGTCGCCAGCTGAATCCTGCGCTAGCGCAGCATTCTTATACCTATTTGGCCAAAACAAGGAAAGAAGCCACTATTGGAGCTCTCAGTTGGAGGTTGCACCAAACCTGGAACCTACGGAGGTGCTCATTATTTTTCAAGACTAGAGGACCCCAATCATTCAATTCCTACTGGAAGATAGACTCCCTAAAGATCGCAACAAAGCTGAGCAAGTTAAGCGATGGAGCAAAAGCTTTATCGAAGTCGGATAAGACCTATACTGTCGAAGTGCATCTTGAGTTCTCATGCGATGCGTCACACCTAAGGAGGGCAAGAAGATTTTGTAATCTATTTACTCAGGCGTCTGTGGCAACCACGCCGCATCCGGAACGCTAGTCGAAAAGGCTTATAGACAAAGATTCCTCTGGCCAACTGCGGTTACTAACGCTGAAGCACTCGTCCAGTCCTACAAAGGATGTCAATTTTACACTTAGTAAACACATCTACCAGCTTCAGGAGGGGTTCAATATGGTCCTGAGTTAAGAGTTGCAGACTATCCCAATTTCATGGCCCTTTGCAGACTAGGGGCTTGATATGGTCAGGCCGTTCAAGAAGGCGTCAGGAGGGTTTACATATCTTTTCGTCGCGGTGGACAAGTTCACAAAGTGGATTGAGGCCAGGCATGTTGCTACCATAACTGTGGCCTAGGCAAAAGACTTCATACTGAGTATAATCTATAGATCTGGAATCCTCAATCGCATCATTATGGGCAATGCACTCAGCTCATGGGTGGCATATTCAAGGATTTCAGCATCAAAATCTGCTACGCTTCGGTGGCACACTCCCAGAGCAATGGGCTGGTTGAGCAATGATCAAAATTTTTGGATTTTATAGGGCTGTGTTGGGTAGGTCGGTTTGGGCTGGCTTATTCGGTAGTAGGCCGAAGATATGAGTTCTTAAATAGCATGCCCTATTGGGTCGCTCACTGGTCGCGTTAAAATCGTGATGCAAGTGCTATTTTACAAGAACCAATTAAATAATCAGATATGCTTCATGCTAAGCCTATAGCCGGGTGTATACATTCGGGTATCTTGATTATTTTAAGGTATTGAGGATATATCCTTATAAGGATCAATAGCTGATCTCCATTAAAAGTGGGGATGTAGGTATCTCTCAAGTACACCTCATCACGCATTGGGCTTGGGCCCATAGTGATATACGGCTTATATGTTGAGCTAAATTGCCTTGAGCAAAATTCCGGTCAATCGTTGGCTGAGGAGCCCAATTTCTGAGAAATATATCACTTGGGAAAGACTTAAAGGTTAAAGATCTTTTACTTTATGTTTAATTGTTTCTCAATTAAGCACAAAGTCAGGGGCTACACCTAATAGGTGCACCTATTCGGTGCACACTATTCATATATTTCCATGAAGCTCTTCATAGCCTCGTTGCCAACTGACATGAAGCAGGACTCTGGAGAAGAAGCACTCAAATAATGAGTACTCGGGAGCAATGCACTCGGAAATTCTTCACTGTGGAGGATGAGTACTTGGCATCAGCTGTGACTCAACTATGAATGTCTCAGGGGCTACTGTGGAGGCCATGGGCCCCGGGTACCTCAAGGAAAGCAATTACGTCCACTCGGACAGAGGGTGGGCCAGCCCCTACAATTGGAGATAGAGTATGAATCGGCTTCATGTTACCTTGCAAGACAAGGAAAGGGATATAATCCTAGCCGGACTCTCTATGTACTGATAAGGAATACCCTTGGTCGTATCCAACTGGGTTTCCTATCTTGTAATCCTCATCCCACAAATATATAAGGAGGGATAGGGAGCCCCGTGGGGCACATGACAATCTCACTAGAGAATACAGCAAAAGCGATACACCACAACTGGAAGTAGGGTATTACCTCACATTGAAGCCTGAACCAGTATAAATCTCTGTGTCCTTTCGAATCCATCGAGTTTAGGTTTGACGAATAGCCCCATATTCAATACAGCCGATATAAAACATCGACAGTGGTTGTACGAGGCAAGGAAATCCAACCCTGACACTAAATTCTTTCTTTTTACTTGACCTATTGTAGTATCCAAATGCCATATTCAGGGCATTGTTGACCTCCTGAAATTCTGATTGTGTTTTTCGATAGGAATCCATGACAATGATGTGATCTATAATGTGGAGGCCATAGGCCCTAGGTACCTCATGGAAAGGTTTGTGGCCACTCGGATAGAGGATGGGCCTAATCCTGTAATTAGGGATACAACAGGACTCGGTATATATTACCTTGCAGAATAAGGAAAGGGATATAGTCCTTGCTAGTTACGTTGTATCCTTAGAAGGAAATCCCTTGGTCGAGTCCAACTGGGATTCCTATCTTGCAACCTTGCTTGCTCCATATATAAGGAGAGGCAAGGAGCCCCCTAGGGCAGAAGAATCTCACCAGAGAAACCTCAAAGGCAATACACAACAGCTGGAAGTAGGGTATTACCTCACATTGAGGGCCTGAACCAGGATAAACTCGTTTCGTGTTCCTTTGCAATCCATCAAGTTTAGGTCTCACGAGTAGCCCCATATTATTATTACCGATACAAAACATCGATAGTTGGCGTGCCAAGTAGGGGATTCGTTGAGATCATCTTCATCAAGCCTGATAGATCCAACCACTGGAGTCGAGGGCGTCAAGTTCTTCCCCGGGCAAACAATTAGCTTCGGGAGCCTTGACTTCGTCGCCAACAAATTCGGCGACCTCACACTAGCCGACTCGGATCCGATCCGATCTGCCAGGAACCAAGCCGACTTCGTGCCAGTCGGCTTACTCAACGCTGCGGCCATCTTCGGCGACATGCTGCGGAGATCCCAAAGATCCACGAGTCTAGGGACAACTCTTTCCTTCGGTGTTCAACTCAGACTCGGCCTTGAGCCGGCCGAAGTTGGGCTAAGGGAGGAAGAGATCGTCAATCTCCCGTTCGGACTCAGTCCATGATGAGATATCACCAAGTCCAGAAGTTATTATATGGCTTGCTCATAACTGTCTGAAAGTTGGTCTAGTATTTTCAGTCGCATCAAGTTACAATCGTCACATCGTATCCACTCGGGGACGTCGTACACAATCGCAAGGCCACCGGTAGAATCGCTAAAGGGGCGCTCAAGTTGATGGCATTTGATATTGCTTTTCAGCCATGGACAGCAATCAAGTCACAAGTACTTGCCAACTTCATGGCCGAGTGGACAGAGGTTCAGACGGCTACATCAATAGACAAGCTAGAATACTGGACGATGTACTTCGATGGTTCTCTACCGATCAGCGGAGCAGGGGCCGGCGTCGTTCTGACGTCACCCACTGGAGAAAAACTCAAATATGTCCTTCAGATACACTTTCCAGCATCCCACAACATCACTGAGTATGAGGCACTCATCCACGGGCTCCGCATCGCCATATCACTCGGCATCCGCCGACTAGTAGTACACGGGGATTCTCAACTCGTGGTAGATCAAGTCATGAAAGACTGGACGTGTCTAGACGACAACATGGTGGCATATTGTCAGTAGGTACGGAAGCTAGAAAACAAGTTCGACTGGCTAGAGATTACACATGTGCTACGCCAATACAACGAAGCCGCATATGAGCTAGCCAAGAGAGAAGTGGTCCTGACTGAAATTTTTGTCGAGCAATTATTGGAGCCATCAGTTAAAAAGAACCTAGTACTCGAGCAGTCGGGGGCTAAACCTACCCCGGCAACAACAGAAGTGTTAATCATCTCTCAGGATTGGCGGAGTCCAATCATCAGATTCCTCCTGGAAGACGAGCTCCCAGAAGATCACTGTGAAGCTGAACGGGTCAAACGTCGAAGCAAATGTTTCCTCGTACTCGGAGAAAAACTCTATCGTCGAAGCACATCTAGAGTCCTCATGCGTTGTGTCACATCCATGGAGGGCAAGCAGATTCTACAATCCATCCACTCGGGCATCTGTGGCAACCATGCTGCATCAAGGACGTTAGTCAGAAAGGCTTACTGGCAAGGATTCTTTTGGCTGACTACGATTACTGACACAAAAGACATAGTTCGGACATGCGAGGGATGCTAGTTCTTCGCTTGGCAAATACATCTACTAGCTCAAGAACTACAAACAATTCCAATATCTTGGCCCTTTGAAATTTGGGGGCTTGACATGGTTGGACCGTTCAAAAAAGTGCCAGCAGGGTTCACACACTTGTTCATCGTAGTGGATAAGTTCACAAAGTGGATTGAGGCAAAACCCGTTGCTACCATAACAGTGGCAAGGGCGAAAGATTTCATCAGGAGTACCATATACTGATTTGTAGTTCCCAACCACATCATAACGGACAATGGCACTCAATTCACCGGCGGCGTTTTCCAAGATTTCTGTGATGACTTTGGCATCAAGATCTGTTATGCTTCTGTGGCACACCCACGGAGCAATGGGCAGGTCGAGCGTGCAAATGGCATGGTCTTACAAGGTATCAAGACTAGGGTGTTCGACCGACTACAACCATACGCAGGGTGGTGGGTGCAAGAGCTTCCATGTAGTCTTTAAGAACCACGGTTAGTTAGGCAATAGGGGAATCCCCTTTCTTCCTAGTTTATGATGCTGAAGCTATGTTACCAACCGAGTTGGAGTTCGGCTCTCCCCGAGTTCAAGCCCACTTAGAAGACAAGTCAACCGAAGACTGACTGGTCGAATTAGATCAGTTAGAAGAAGCAATGGACATCGCAACTATCCAAATGGCAAGATATCTTCAAGACCTGCGTCGTTATCACAGTCTGAATGTTCGTAGCCACGCCTTTTCTGAACTATCTCCTTTATGAGAGGGGCCGTTCATTATCACTGAGGTGACATGTCCGGGTGCCAACCTGTCGATGTTTTACGCCGGCAATATGAATATAGGGCTACTCGGCGGGTGGAAACTCAGTGGATTGCAAAGGAACACGGAGAGATTTTATACTGGTTTAGGCCCTCGATGTGAGGTAATACCCTACGTCTAGTTGGGATGTATTCCTTTGAGGATTATGGTGGTGGTTCTGATGAACTCTTGATCATCTGCCCTCATGGGGCGCCCTGCCTCCCCTTATATACCAGGGGACAGGGGTACAAGGTAGGAATCCTAGCCGGATACGGCCAAGGGATTTCCTTCTTAGAGATACCTCTTACCCGACTAGGATTGTATATTCCTTTTTGTACAAGGCAAAATCTACCGGGTGCTACTATATTTCTAATAACATGTATCAGCCCATCCTCTGTCCGAGTGGCCCATGTGCTTGTGATGAGGTACCCGGGGCCCATGGCCTTCACAGTAGCCCCTGAGACCTTCATAGTTGAGTCACAGTTGATGCCGAGTGCTCATCCTCCACGGTGAAAATTGCCCGAGTGCATTGCTTCCCGAGTACTCTTTGTTCGAGTGTGTCTTCTTCCCGAGTCATGCTTCATGTTAGCTGGCAGCGAGGCTATGAAGGGCTTCATATAGATGTATGAATAGTGTGCGCCGAATAGGCGCACCTATTAGGTGTAGCCCCTGACTTTGTGCTTAATTGTGAAAACAATTAAACATGAAGTCAAAGATCTTTAACCTTGTAGTCTTTCCTGAGTAGTATACTACTGGTATATGAGACTCTTCGGTATCATGTCAACCAGAATATAATTCATAGTCTTGCCGAGTAGCATGCCACTCGTATATGGGAGTCTTCAGCTTCATGTCAGCCGAAAAAGGGGGTTTATAGTCTTTCCCGAGTGGCGTCCCACTCGGAAGTTAGACTCCTCAGCATCATGTCAGCTGGAAAGGATATTTATAGTCTCTCCCGAGTAGTGCACTACTCGGAAGTTAGACTCTTCAGCGTCATGTCGGCTGGAATAATGTCACTCATGGCAACTGTTGGCCAAGCATGTAGGCTAAGTACCACTTTATGAAAATAGATCCATTGCGTGGTCAGGTGTACTTGAGAGATACCTGCATCCCCAATGTTGATGAAGACCAGCTTGTGATCCTTATAAGGATATATCCTCAATACCTGGTAGATAAAACAGATACCCAAACACATGTGTTTAGCAATTAGGCCTTCATGAAGCATATCTGTTTACCTCATCGGTTCCTATTGGTAGCACCTGTACTGCGATTTTAACACAGCTAGCGAACGGCCCATATTGAGCGTGCTACTGTAGGAACTGATATCTTGGTGGCCTAGTACCGACTGTGTAAGCCAAAGCCCATGAGTTGGCACAGGCTCTATAAAGGCTGGGGGAGAGAGAAAAGATTCCTCATCTTCCCCAAGCGACCAATCGTTTTGTCTTCCCAGCTCCGCGATGAAATTTCGCCTCCCGCTCCGCTAGGGTTCGCCATTGCTTGCTCCTCCCCATTGAAGCTCGAGCAATTCCGCTTTCTTTGTCCATCCCCAGCCCCCGACCACATTTCCCCCAAATTTCCTGTCCCCCCAACCATGCCGAAGGTTCCAGATTTCGTTGGGGTGTCGGACGAAGGGTGGCCGACCTCGGATTGCAGTCGGTTGAAGCTGGAAAGCCTGGAGAAGTCGCTGCGGCTACAAAGCCGTGACATCATCTGCTGGTGCCCGGCTGAGGGTGAGTTGGTTCCAAATCCCCAAGCCGGCGAGACTGTTGTTTTTGCCTCTTTTTTTGACAGGGGTTTATTTCTTCCCTCTTCTGAGTTCCTCCGTCGTCTTCTTAGCTTCTACGGATTGGAGTTGGTGAATCTCAATCCCAACTCGATCTTGCAAATCTCTATATTCGTGACTCTTTGTAAGTGCTACTTGGGTGTAGAATCCCACTTCAATTTCTTTAGGCACTTATTCCACATCAAGCCCCAACCCTCCGAGAATAAGGTCTAGGTGATTGGGGGAGCTGGCCTTCAGTTGAGGAGTGAAATGAAGAAAATATATATCAATCTTCGTTTGAAATCCTCCTTGAAAGGTTGGCATAAGGAGTGGTTCTACTATTCTGATCTGGAACCCTCCCTGCCTCCATTCACCGGCTCGCCTCCGGCGGTTTCGCCCAATTGGTCATCGGATCCAACTTTCGAAGAGATGGGCCAAGTGCATTAGTTGCTGGCAAGATTGGAGAAATTTAAGAGAGCCGGCCTGACCGGCGCCTAGGTGGTCAAGCGTTTCCTAACCTGGCATGTCTAGCCATTGAAGCTGAGGAGCGAATTCTACTGGGATTACCAAGGGAAAAATGACCTTGACCGAGAAAGCCGAGAGGTGGCTGAACAACAAAAAGTGACCGAAACATTGTTCACTTATTTCTCCAGTAGGGTGGTCGAAACCGAGGATGCAGAGCACTCCATCGCGGCTTATAGCCAAAACCGGCCTCGTCCCGAGGTAACCCTTGCTTCTCTTCTGTGATGAATGCCAGTAGACATGTATCCGTAGTTGCTCAGCATCATGTGATGCATATTGTTGAATTGTTTGTAGTGGTGCAAGGAGTTTGATGATGACTCCTGTCCGCTGTCGGCCACGAAGTCAAAGAAAAGGCTGAGAAGTCCTTCTGCCACCCAGCTCGACTCCAAGAGAGCAGGAAAAAAACCTGTCGTAGATGAGGGCAAGAAGAAGGTCATCAGGCTGAGTGCCATAGCTGGGAGCCTCAAGATCAGAGACACCACCAGCGCAGCCACTAGGCCTTCAAGCCCTGGATCGGGACCAGCGCAGTCGTGCTCAGCAACATGAGCCCAAAAAGCACACCGCCGAGTAAGAAGTCAAGCTCAGCGCTGCCAGGCCCAGCGACATCGAGGCCAAGGATGGCGCCCCCAAGTTTGCAGTCACCACAGCCGGCCACTCCACAAGCGGGGCCGACTAGGATGGAAGTGCTGCCACCGACTACCGCACCATCAGGCCTGACCGCCAGCGGCCCTCCAGCGTCGACTTGTAGATCTCCCGGATAGAAGCTCAAGTTCTCCAAGAGGTAGGTCGCTTTGCATCTTCTGAAGATTTTGTTTGGCACTATAGCGTCTTGATGTCTAACTCGTTATGCAGGAAGCGGGCCGACATTAACCTTAAGGAGACCACACCGACTACCCCTGCTGTAGAGCCTGCCCCAGCCGACCCAGCGCCGGTGAGCATGCCTGCTAAGCCGGCGGTGGGCCTAGTTGTAGAAACTGAGACCGCCCCGACTACAGGGCCGCCGACCTCGGCTGACCAAGGGGCGGTTGCTGAAGCTGCTATCGTAGCCCCTGAGCAGGCACCCGTTGTCGAAGCCGTCACTGTGGCTCTTGAGCTAGCCCCCGAGGCCCCAGAGCCCGCCGAGTTGGGGGCCAGGACCCCATCGCCATCCTGGTCACCGTCGTCATCGTTGTTGTCATCGCTGTCCCCTCCTTCGGACAGACCAGACCTCCCTAGGATCGAGGCCCCTCCGCGCAAGTTCCCGAGGACGTTCCGCTGGATGACGCTCGACAGAATTGCGCGGAGCTACAAGCTTGATGAGGCGGCAGCGGAAAAGGAGCGTGAAGACTTGCTTCGTGCCACAATCACCGCGTCCCAGGGAATTCAAGTACGATTTCCATTGTATTGGAATCTCGGTAGTATTTCTTTATGCTTGACTCTGCTTTGACTTGTTACTCCCCGAGCAGAAGCTTGTCGATCGCTCGGAGAAGATGCACGAGGTGCTGACCCAAGTTGCCCCCCAGCTCCAAGAATTGGAACAGCTCCGGGCCTTGAAAGCCGAAGTAGAAGGGCATAGCCAGGAGAGGGAATCTTGGCTGAGGGAGGCTGTCACCCAGCTCAGGAGTGAGAATTGGGACCAAGCCAAGAAGATAAGAGGTGAGCCTCTAGAATACTTCTTCCTGACAAAATCCTTAATATATTTCTCCAGCTGTGTTATTTCCGGACTGCCCAGTTGTGTCTTGACTGCAATGTTTAGTTCTTGACTAATCTGTCGTTCAGCCCTCGAAGCCGAGTTGAAGACCTGAAGGAGGGAGAAGAACAACTGAAGGAGGCTGAGAGAGCCAGGGCTAAACTTGAAAAGGACAAGGCCGACCTGACAAAGGCCAATATCGAGCTTGAGCAAGAGAAGGCCGAGTTGAAAAAGGCCAACACCAAGCTCGGGAAAGAAAAAGTTGAACTGAAGAAGGCCATAGCCAAGTGGGAGGCCGACTACAAAAGTAAGTCTCCACCCTGACAGTAACCTTAGCCAATCCATTGATTACTCCATCTGCAGCTTTGCTTAACAAGTTTACTTGTCGGTGAACCCGGGTAGCTGCTAGGGCCAATTCCTAGATCCAGTTTCAGGCTTTCGTAGAGGAGATCAGGGTAGTCAAGGAGTCATGGGAAACCCTTGGTGAGTCCATGAAAGGGCTCCTTGACCTGATGGATCCTCACCTAGTGGGAACCAGCTCCAGCACAATCTTCCAACTGGAGGAGTGCCTTAAAGATGCACAGAGTGCCCTGCAGAGGTACTCGAATGAGCATGTTATTGCCGGCGTGGCCCAGACCCTGGTAATGACCAAGTCCATCTACCCAAGGGTAGATGTTGAAGCCATTGGGGAGGGGTTTGCCGAGGAGACGACTCCTGAGGAGGCGCTAGAGCTAATAGCCAAGGCAAGGCCGACTGCAGAGATTATCACCCGAGACCTGGGTATGTAAAAACAGTATATCATGCAGTCAGTGTGTATATATGTTTTTGTAAGAACATGTGTAAATATATGTGCAATGCTGCCAAGCTTTGAATTATTACTCAGTTGTCATTAGCTTTACCCGATTGTTTAGTCTGTGCCAAGTTGGTCTATAGGAACTTTGATAAAATCGTTCACCGTAGGAGGCTATACTCGGGCAAACAAAACAAAGTCATTGCAAAACTTCATAACATAAGTAAAATAGGCTCGTATATTATTGACAAAGCACATATAATACATGCAGCCCCCGACTCACTACTCGGTTGGAACAAGCGGCGTAGTGAGTCAGAGAGGATCTGTACACATGGGAAAGTATAAAACTCAGGTATAGAAAGGACATAGCTATTCTATATTCCATGAGTTGCTGATGAGGGCACCGTCTTCAGTATTCAGTCGGTAGGCACCTAGCCGCGTAACCTCGGCTATAATGAATGGCCCTTCCTAGATTGGGGATAGTTTGTGCCTGTCTTTGGTGGTTTGTATTTTTCTGAAGACGAGATCTCCAACCAAAAAGGCGCGGCCACGGACATTGCGATTGTGATAGCGATGCAGGCTTTGAAGATACCATGCCAACTGGATTGTTGCGATATCCCTTGCTTCTTCCAACTAATCTAGCTCGACCAATCGGGTATTGTTTGATATGTCTTCTGAGTAAGCCCGAACTTGCGGAGAGCCGAACTCTAACTCGGTTGGTAGCACAGCCTCGGCACCGTAGACCAGAAAGAAAGGGATTGCCCTGCTGCCCGACTAACTGTGGTTCTGAGAGACCAGAGAACAGATGGGAGCTCTTGTACCCACCGGCCCACGTTATGGTTGTAGTCGGTCGAAATCCTAGTCTGATACCTTGTAAGACCATACCATTGGCTCGTTCAACCTGCCCATTACTCCGCGGGTGTGCCACAGACGCATAGCAGATCTTGATGCCAAAGTCGTCACAGAAATCTTGAAACACACCACCCGTGAACTGAGTACCGTTGTCGGTGATGATGCGGTTAGGGACCCCGAATCGGTATAATATACTCATGATGAAGTCCTTTGCTCGTGCCGCTGTTATGGTAGCGATGGGTTTAACCTCAATCCACTTGGTGAATTTGTCCACTGCGATGAACAAGTGTGTGAACCCTCTTGGTGCTTTCTTGAAAGGCCCAACCGTGTCAAGCCCCCATATTGCAAAGGGCCAAGAGATTGGGATTGTTTGGAGTTCTTGGGCTAGAAGATTGGTTTGTCTTGCATAGAACTGGCAACCCTTGCACTTGCGAACAATGTCTTTGGCATCTGTTACTGCTGTTGGCCAGAATAATCCCTGCCGGTAAGCCTTTCTGACTAACGTCCTGGATGCGGCATGGTTGCCCATTCCCGAGTGGATCGACTGCAGAATCTGCTTGCCCTCCTCGGTGGTGACGCAGCGCATGAGGACACTGGATGCACTTCTTCAGTACATGTCTTCTCCGACTTGCAAGAAACTCTTGCTTCGACGTTTTACTTGTTCGGCTTGGCTGCGATCTTCTGGGAGTTCATCGTCCAGGAGGTATTTGAGAACATGAGTCCACCAATCTTGACATATGTGCAACACCTTGTCTGTTGCTGGGGTAGGTTCACCTCCTGACTGCTCTGGTATTGGTTTTTTCTTGACTGATGGCTCCATAAGTTGCTCGACAAAGATCCCTGTCAGGACTGCCTCTCGTTTGGATCCCATGTTTGCCAATTCATCTGCAACATCATTGTATTGTCGTAGGACATGTGTTATCTCTAGCCCGTCGAACTTGCATTCCAGCTTGTGGACCTCCTGACAGTATGCCGCCATGGTGTCGTCGAGACATGTCCAGTCTTTCATAAAGTGGTTTACCACGAGTTGAGAGTCTCCACGCACAACCAATTGATGAATGTCGAGTGATATAGCGATGCAGAGCTCGTGGATGAGTGCCTCATACTCGGCGACACTGTGGGAAGCCAGGAAGTGGATTTGTAAGACGTACTTGAGTTTTTCGCCAGTGGGGGACGTCAGTATGACGCCAGCCCCGGCGCCGCCGATCCGTAGAGAACCGTCGAAGTACATTGTCCAGTACTCCAGCTTCGCTGTTGATGTAGGCATTTGAACTTCTGTCCACTCGGCCACGAAGTCGGCTAGAGCTTGTGATTTGATTGCTGTCCGCGGCTAAAAGGTGATGTCAAACGCCATCAACTTGAGCGCCCATTTAGTGATTCGGCCGGTGGCCTCGCGGTTATGCAGGACGTCCCCGAGTGGAAACGATGTGATCACCGTGACCTGGTGTGCTTGGAAATAGTGCACCAGCTTCCAGACAGTGATGAGTAGGCCATAGAGTAGCTTCTAGACCTGCAGATATCTCGTCTTTGAGTCAGCAAGGACCTCGCTGACAAAGTAGACTGGCCTTTGAACTCTTTGGATGTGACCATGTTCGGATCGCTCAACCACCATCACCGTGCTGACTACCTGAGTAGTTGCCGCCAGATATAGCGGTAGCGGTTCATGGGGCATGGGTGACGCCAACACGGGGGTGATGTGAGAAATTATTTGAAGTCTTCGAAGGCTTGCTGGGCTTCGAGAGTCCACTGGAAATTGTCTACTTTCTTTAGTAGCTTAAAAAAGGGCATGCCCCGTTCGCCCAGTCGGGAGATAAACCGGCTGAGTACCGCCATGCAGCCTGTCAGCTTCTAGACATCCTTCTATTTAGTCGGGGGAGCGATGTTCATAATTGCATTGACTTTCTCTGGGTTGGCTTCGATGCCGTGATGCGAGATGATGAAGCCGAGTAGCTTGCCGGATGGCACACCGAAGGCGCACTTTTTCGGGTTCAACTTCATCTTGAATCTTCAAAGATTTTGGAAGGTTTCTTCTAGGTCAGTGATGAGGTCTTCTTTGGACTTGGTCTTGATCACTACGTCGTCGACGTAGGCCTCTACGTTGCGCCCGATCTGTGTGTGTAGACATCGCTAAATTGCCCGTTGATACGTTGCTCCAACGTTTTTCAAACCGAACGGCATAGTGATGTAGCGTACGCTCCAAACGGCGTGATGAAGACGTTTTTTAAAGCAGTCTCCTCTTCAGGCTGATTTGATGGTATCTCGAGTAGCAGTCGAGAAGCTGAGAATTCACAGTCGCAGTTGAATCCACCACCTGGTCTATTCTTGGTAAACCAAATGGATCGTTGGGGCATGCCTTGTTGAGATCGGTGTAGTCGACGCACATGCGCCATTTACTGTTTTTCTTCCGGACTAGAACTGGGTTTGCTAGCCAATCCGGGTGATAGACCTCTTTGATGAACTCGGCTGCGAGAAGCTTGGTTATCTCCTCCTGAATAGCATCTTTTTGGTCTTGAGCGAAGCGCCGCAGCCGTTGCTTGATGGCTTGGCATCCTCTCTCACGTTGGGCATGCCGATCACCTCCATTCGTACGCCCGGCATGTCAGACGGTTTCCAAGCAAAGATGTCTTTGTTGGCTTGGAGGAAGGTGACCAGCGCGTCTTCCTATTTGGGGTCGAGTCTAGTCCCGACTAGAGCAGTCTTGGAGGGTCAGAAGGGTCTAGGGTATCTTCTTTGTGTCAACTCCGCTGAATTCCTGACTTTGCTGCTTTTTTGGCCGGAACTTGATCTTCCTCGACTTCGGTTGTGATGGCTTGCCGAATGCTGTTGCGCCCGACTGCTGCCTCTTGTCATTGAGCCAATTCACAGCTCTCCTTGTCGCAAGTGAAGGCTTGCTTGACGTCGCTGCGGAGGGAGAGGACTCCTGCTGGATCTACATCTTAAGCACCATGTATGTATAGTGCGGTATCGCCATGAACTTGGCAAGCGCCGGTCGTCCGAGTAT
The DNA here is from genome assembly GCA_003991445.1 of Oryza meyeriana var. granulata. Lineage (NCBI taxonomy): Eukaryota > Viridiplantae > Streptophyta > Magnoliopsida > Poales > Poaceae > Oryza > Oryza meyeriana. The sequence goes on along the minus strand of RYFJ01000827.1, from coordinate 23,105 downwards.
CGCGTGGTACGCGGTCTCAAAGTCGACGACCTCGAAGCAGATGTTTTCCATGTGGAAGTTATCCCGCGTGCCAAAGGTGACTGGCATGGTGATCTGCTCGAGTGGTGTTGAAGACAGGCCGGGAATTATCCTATGGAAGGGCGCCGTACTCGGCCGCAGATCTGAACGAGGAATCTTCATCTTCATCTAGAGTCTGGTGAAGAGGATATTGAGCATGCTGCCTCCATCTATGAGGACCTTCTCAACTTGATGTTGCTTGACGACCGTTCATTAGACGAGTGGGTAACGTCCTGGGTGTGAAACCCGATCTGGGTGATCTGCGCTGGTGAACGTGATGGGCATCTCTGACCAGCGGCAAATATTAAAAGGGTGACTGCTGTAATATTGAGTTGACGTCGTAACGTGCTGTGAGCTTCTGCTTGGACTCTACGCAGACGGCCCCTCCAAAGAGTGGTTGAGCTCGGCCTGGGGGTCTTGAAAATCGTCAGCCGAGCCTTGATCTGGCTTGTCTTTGTCCTTGTCAGTGCCAAATGATGAAGCCTGCTCGGAAGCAAACTTCTTGAGCATGAAGCAGTCTTTGGCCACGTGCTTGCTTTTGGGGTGGAAGGGGCAAGGCCCATTCATGACTTTCTGGTAGTCGTTATTGCGTTGGGGCCGCGATCGAGTTCGCTTCATGTTGGCCACCTCGTTATCCGACTTCCGCTTGCGATTGCCGGTCTTATTTTATGATGGCTCGTTGTCGGCTTTTGCCTTCTGGTCCTTCTGCCAGGACTCCTTCTTCTCGTCGAGGGCCTCGGCGACCGCTTCAGCCGAGTCGGCGTACTTGTTTGCCATGTCAAAGAGAGCCCGGACGGAGGATGGTGGCTTCCGAGTGAACTTCGCGATGAACGGGGCGTCCTTTACTCCCTTGCGGAAGGCGGCGATGATGGCCTCATCCTTGATCATTGGGATTTTGTTGCGCTTCTCGGAGAACCTCTTGATAAATTCACGTAGAGACTCATTCTTCTTCTGGTGTAGTTGGTATAGATCGTGCTCACAAGATAGCCTCTCATAGGTTCCCTGGAAGTTAGTGATGAACTGCTCCCTGAGTTCTCCCCAAGAACCGATCGACCGCCTTGACGGAGCCCTGTTAGCCAGTGTCCTCGCTGAGTCAGCTAGTGCGACCGGGAGGTAGTTAGCCATGGGCTTTATGGGGCCACCCCCCGGCAGGTCGCAATTGCCAAGTGTATAACGGTGAACCAGGACTTGGGGTTGGTCTTGCTGTCGTATTTCTCGATCCCCGTAGGCTTGAAGCCTGACGGCCAGTCGACTTCCTATAGCTCATGGGTGAAAACTGGGATGCCTTCGTCTTCATGAGGGCTCCGGCTCCGACTACGGCGGTTAAACTGCTCGTGGTGAAGACCGAAACACTCGTTCTCGTCCTCCAGTCGGCGACGCTCATCTTCTTCACGTTGACGGCGCCGAGCATTGATGTCATATCGGAGGTCGCGTTGTAGATGAACTCAGAGGTCTTGGTTGAACCGGCGATTGTACTGGTGATGCCGCCGATTGTTGTTGTTAGTGTCGCCGAGTGACATTTGGCGCGACTCTTCATGTGCTGACTTGAGCCAGCCGCCCGGCGTCAAGCTTGATGTAGATGAGCCTGCTGTCGGAGAACCCGACCAGTTGGTCGGTACAAGTGTGTCACCCGACTGCTGTTGCTGCTGATAGGCAGCAGCTGTAATCATCGCCTTGATCTTGGCAATAGTCAGGGTGGCCTGGTGATCAAGCCCGAGCTGGAGCGTGTCCAGCAGGGTTGCAGCGGCCACGACATTCTGTTGCGGCATGACGAAGACGTCGTGGTCGCCGACTTTGGTCTAGAGAATCTATTGCTAAGCGGTTCACCCAGCCCTGCGTAGCCCGTCGTTGCGGGCCTCACGATCGGCCCTCTTGTTTGCCGTAGTCGGCGTGCCCTCCTCCTGCTGCTCCTCTTGTAGTCGGCGGCACCTCCGGTGGTGGTGTTTGAAGCCATGAAGATCTCACGACCGGGCAGGAGAAAACTCGCCAAAACTGGCAGTAGTCCGAACAGTGTTTGAAACCGTTGTCCGACTTGGAGTCAGAGTCCGAGTAATTTTATCAGAGTGAGAACGATCGACCTCCCTGGATCCAATCTGGAGCGGCTCTGAGTATCCATGTCCAAATGAACCGCGGGGAATCGGGTCCTGGCGCATGAAGTGTAGATCTGCGGCGTGGTTGAGCCCGTGCAGGAGATTGACGATCTCTCCCCTTCCTAGCCCAACCCGGGCTGGCTCAAGGCCTAGCACGAGTCGAACACCGAAGGAGAGAGTTGTCCCAAAGCTCGGTGAAGTTGAAGATTGCTGCATTAGATTGATGGTAGCTGGTGTAGCGTCTTGTGAGCCGACTAGCACAGGAGTCAGCTGGTTTTCCTTGGCCAAGTTGGATTGGATCTACGTCGGCAAGGTGAGATTGCCGCATTCTGTCAGCGATGAGTCGTGGCTCCCAAAGTTATTATGTCTCTCGGGGAGAATTTGTTGCTGTCAACTCCTGATGTAGGATCGATCGAGATTGTTGGTGTAGATCTTGCCAAAGCCCCTACCTAGCGCGCCAACTGTCGATATTTTACACTGGCCATATGAATATAGGGCTACTCGGCGGGTGGAAACTCAGTAGATTGCAAAGGGACACGGAGAAATTTTATACTGGTTCAGGCCCTCGATGTGAGGTAATACCCTACGTCCAGTTGGGATGTATTCCTTTGAGGATTATGGAGGTGGTTGTTCTGACGAACTCTTGATCATCTGCCCTCATGGGGTGCCCTGCCTCCCCTTATATACTGGGGGATAGGGGTACAAGGTAGGAATCCCAGCCGGATACGGCCAAGGGATTTCCTTCTTAGAGATACCTCTTACCCCACTAGGACTGTATATTCCTTTTTGTACAAGGCAAAATCTACCGGGTGCTACTATATCTCTAATTACAAGTCTCAGCCCATCCTCTGTCCGAGTGGCCCATGTGCTTGTGATGAGGTACCCGGGGCCCATGGCCTCCACACTACCGACTAAAGATAGAAGATGGTGTCCTAGTCAACAACTCATGGAACATACAACAGCTACATCCTTTCTATACCTGAGTATTGTAATTCTTTATATTATAAATAATGTTTGTTACTCTGACTCACTACGTCGATTGTCTCAATTGAGTTGTGAGTTGGGGGCTAATGAGGATAACATGTCTCTTGTTGTTCATAATGTTTGAGTCTACTTTATCTAAGTCATGAAGTTTTATAACGATTATGCTACATTGGTGCCGAGTACAGTCTCATGGGATGAATGCGTTTTAAGGTTAGTCTCAAACCACTCGGCATAAACTAGCTAGTCGGGTAAAAGTAATGATGGCTAAGATAAGATCGCATACTCAGCATGATATAAGAATAAGTACCAAAAGCATTTACAATATCTACATATTGTTCCTGTTATACACCGATTACTTAAAGCAAGTTTGTGTTCACAATGGCAGATCTTCAGCGATTACCTTAGCAATCGGCCTAGCCAGGTTTATCAGCTCTAAACCCTCCTCCGGGGTGGTGCCCTCAGCAAACCCCTCGCCAATTGCCTCAATATCTACTCGGGAATAGAAAGACTTTGTCATGGCTAAGGCTTGGGAGATCCCAACAGTAGCATGCTCTGTGGCGAACTCCTTCAGTATAGCCAGCGCGTCTTGAAGGCGTTGAATCACCTGGGCAGCAGAGCTAGAGCTGGCTTGGCCTGGTAGCATGATATCTAGTAAAGCCTTCACTAAATCCACTATGGAATCCCACGAATCCTTTACTACTTTGATTTCCTCAGTAAAGCACTGAATTGTGTTTGCGCATTGGTCTTGAAGGCTGCTCATATGAAAGAGAAGACATAAACAAATCTGGATAACTAGTCCGACGGTACCAGGAGTAATGAAGCTTACTCGCGTATTTTGGTGTTGACCTTGGACTTACCTTTTCGAGCTCCTTCTTCAAGCGTCAATTTCAAGGGACTGGTTGTTAAGATTTGTGTCTAGAGCTACAGCCGAACAAAGTCAAAGATCAGCATTACGAAGAAGATGACTGGAGTTACTCGGGAAAAAGGGAAACATACCTCTGATGGTCCCTATCTTTTCCCAGTTCTCGTCCCTGATTTTGTTCACCGAGTCATTCAGCCATTCCTCCCTCTCCTTGCTAGTCTTTTCCAAGTCGTCCTTGGCAACATGGAGTGGTTGAAGTTGTAGTGAGTTGAGGGGCAAGTTGGGAAAAGGACTTTACCCATCATCTCAGATCGATCAACTACTTGCTCCTGCATGAGATTACATTGCCGTCACATAAGACAAACTACGATAGCAAAAGATTCCAAGAACCGTTGACCGGCTGATACAACTGGATAGACTATGTACCTGGATGCTCCTTGATGTTGCGATGGCAGCTTCCATTAGTTTGACTCGCTCCCTCTGGGCAGCTTCCTCATTAAGCTCAAAGGTTTGCTCGTCCCCCTCTGGTGTGACCGAGTAGAATGTCCAGGGGAAGTTTGGTGAAGGAGCTTCGAGTCTAGGGAGGTCATCATCGTCTAAGGATGAGGAGAGTGGAGGAGAGGGAGTCCTAGGCCTTGGATCATTTGGTGGTGCTGGGTCTTCGACAGGCTCGGTAACTAGGATGTCAGCTACGGTGTCCCGGCTAGGTGAAGTTTGTAGCCCGGCCTAGTGGGTTGTCTTAGCCTTAGGGGCTGGGACGGAACTTGGCTCGGGCTATGGCTCTGAAGTCTCGACCTCAGTAGGGACAGGAGCAACTACAAGGGTTGGTGGCACTGTCCCCTTGGGATCAGCGTCACTTGGCTTCCTGCAAAGTTATTCAGCAATCAAGATGTTGCAAGACCATATAGGATTTTCTGAAGATTGAGGATTTCATACCTTCTAGAAGTCTTAAACTTCCATCCCTATGTGCTAGGGGTGGAGGCAGTCGGCGAGGGGCCCTCAGGCCTACTCGGTAGCAGAGTACCACCGGTTGTCAAGCTTGTGGGCGTGGCAGTCAGTGATTCAGAGCTTGGTCTAGTCAGCATCGCACTGGGTGCGGCCGACAGGGGTGTGGCAATAGTCGATGGTGTGGTCCTGGGGTTGGTTGGTCCAGGGGCTGCGCTGCTAGGGTCTTTGATCATTGGACCGCCTGATGCCTTACTTGGAATATCTTTCTTCTTGGCCTGGTTCGTCATTAGTCGCTTTCCAGCCCTCTTGTGGCTGGGTTGGGCGGCTGAGGTGCTGGCCGGCCATTTTCTAGACCCACTGGCTGACTGACCTGGTGGGTTAGAAACAAACTCGGTGAATTCCTAGAAGCATCAAGCATCAAGGAAAGTTCGATTGGACAAAATTCATACAACACATCACATGCAATTATCAAGACAAACATTACACGAGACATTACCTTCAGCTGGGGCCTACCTTTTCAGTACGGCTTGGGGGCTCTCTCGGTGTCTAGAGTCTTGACGACTCCATTGACAAAGTAGCCAAGCAATGTGTGGGTGATGACATCCTTGTTGACGAAGTCGGTGCACTCCTAAGTCGGATCATTATTCCCCTGGTAGTCGAAGCCGAGGTGAATCCTAGTCTTCAAGGGTCGAATCTGGCAGTTTTGGAAGGTCCTGGCCACCCAGGGTCCAGTCAGCCCTGTGTTCTTTAGAGCATCAATCTTCTCCTACAGCGATTGCACCTGGACCATCTCTGCCTGTGATGGTAGGGCAGTCTAGCTCTCCAGTAATGTGGGGGGATTTCCAGAGAAGGGTGGCAAGGAGGGCTCGAGATTGGAGCAGTAAAACCACTCCTGATGCCACCCTTTAAGAGAAGTCTTCAGGGGAAAATGCAAGTAGGTTCTTCATCTCATTGTGGAGTTGAAGGCCTGCTCCCCCTATCACTTGAATCTTGGATTTGGAGGGCTGCGGCTTGACATGGAACAGGAAGCAGAAGAGGCTGAAATGGGGATCGATCCCTAGAAAGGCTTCGCAGAGTGTGACGAAGATGGAGATTTGAAGAATGGAGTTGGGGTTGAGGTGGTAGAGCTCAATCTTGTAGTACTCAAGGAGCCCATGGAGGAAATTGGAAGTAGGAAGAGCAAGACCATGATTGAAAAAAGAAGCAAAAACCACGGTTTCGTGGGAACCTGGAGAGGGAATTGACTCACTGGTGACGGGGTGTCAGTTGATGATTTCTTTCAGTTGGAGGCACTTCTTCCTCTCTAGAAGGGGGATCTTCATCGCACAGGTGTCCGATTTAGGCCTTGACTCGGATGGCATGGCAGGGATGTCGAATGGCGCTATCGGCATTTTCGGGGAATGGAAATGGGTGGAAGAGGTTCTGGATGATGGGAATCGATGCGGGGAAGGAGATCCCTGTGGTTTCTTGGAGGAGAGCTCAAGCTACAGGAAACCCTAGATGGAGCAGAGAGCGCGAAGTTTGGTGCATGTGTGGGAGCTGAAGCGTTTGGAGATTTTTCGGAGAAAGGGGAATCTTTTCTCTCTCGCACCGCTTTAGAGGCCTGTGCTGGGTAAACAGGCTTGGGCCGGTTTGCTTAGTAATGGGTCGTAAGATATGAGTTCCTAAATGGCATACCCTATTGGGCCGACGGTTGGCTGTGTTAAAATCACATTGCAGATGTTATTTTACAGAGACCGATTAAAATAATCAGATATGCTTCATGTTAAGCCTAATTGCTAGACAAATGTATTAAGATATCTGAATTATTTAACAAGGTATTGAGGATATATCCTTATAAGGATTAATAACTGGTCTTCATTGAAATTGGGGATTCAGGTATCTCTCAAGTACACCTAGCCACGTATTGGGTTAAAATCCATGAAGTGGTACTCGGCTTACATGCTTAGCCAAAGTTGACTTGAGCAAAAACATTTCTAGCTGATATGATGCTAAAGAGTCCATCTTCTTAGGAACATACTGCTCGGGAAAGACTTAAAAGGTTAAAGATTTTTGACTTTATATTTAATTGTTTCACAATTAAGCACAAAGTCAGGGGGCTACACCTAATAGGTGCGCCTATTCGGTGCACGGTATTCATATTTTTCTATGAAACCCTTCATAGCCTCGTTGCCAGCAGATATGAAGCAGGATTTGGAGAAGAGGTACTTGGACAATGAGTACTCAGGAGCAAGGCACTCGAGTAATTTTCACCAAGTAGGATGAGCACTCGGCACCCGCTGTGACATAACTATGAAGGTCTCAGGGGCTACTGTGGAGGCCATAGGCCCCGGGTACCTTATGGGAAGGTTTGTGGCCAATCGGATAAAGGCTGGGCCTAATCCTATAATTAGGGTTACAACAGGACTCGGTATATATTACCTTGTAGAATAAGAAAAGGGACATAGTCACAGCTCTTTTGCTCTCTGCTCCCTCTGTTTCTGCGCACTCAAGCTTCCCTACGCAAATCCACAAAGCCTTCCATCCCAATCGTCGATTCCCATCGTTTAGAAGCTTTTCCCCCACTTTTTGATCTTCCAAAATGCCGAGGGCTCTGTTCGATGTTCCCCACATCCCAACCAGGACATGACCGACGTCCACAACATGTTCCACGAAGCTTGCTTATTTGGAGAGGAAGAAGTGCCTCCAACCGAAAGAGCTCATCAACTGGCGCCCGGCCATAGGTGAGACAACTCCCACCCCAGATTCCCATGAAATAGTGGTATTCACATCTTTCTTCAATAGGGGTTTTGCTCTTCCTTCTTCTGATTTCCTCTGTGGCCTTCTCGATTACTATCCAATCGAGCTCATTCATCTCAATCCCAACTCTATTGTTCAGATCTCCATATTCGTAACTCTTTGCGAAGCTTTTCTCGGAGTCGATCCCCATTTCAATCTCTTTCACTTTCTTTTTCACGTCAAACCCCAACCATCCAAATCCAAACCACAAGTCATAGGGGGAGCAAGGCTTCAGCTCTGCAACAAAATGAAGAAAGTCTATCTTCACCTCCCCCAAAGACATCTTTGAAAGGGTGGCACTAGAAGTGGTTTTATTGCTCTAATCTGGAACCTTCCTTGCCATCTTTTACCGGGAATCCTCCCAGTCCTAGATAGCTGGTGGGCTCTCCCCTCGGAGGCCGATATGGTACAGGTGTTGCAGTTGTTGGAAAAGATCAAAGCTCTAAAGGATAAGGGGTTGATAGGGCCTGGGTCGCTCGAACCCTCCAGAATCTGTGCACACAGCTCCTGAAAGTCATGATTCATCCTGGATACGAATACCAGGGAAAAATTACCCAACTCGGGAGTGCGCCGATTTCGTCAACAAGGACACCATCGTTGATACCCTGCTCGGTTACTTCGTTAGTGGCGTAGTTGAGACCCTGGATGCTGACAGGCCCACTAAGCCTTACTAGATGGGTAGGCCTAGGCTGGCGGTTATCTTCTGACTTATAGCTGTCTTGGTATCTATTTGTGATGATGGATGTGAACCCAACCTGATTGAATTTGTCCTTATACACAATGTTTGCAAGAAAATGCTGACTTTGTATCAAACCCTCCTAGATAGCCGGCTAGGGAGTCAAGGAAACGGCCTACCAGCCCATCAACTGTCCAACCCAGCCCCAAGAGGATTGGGAAGCAACCTATGCAGGACCAGGCCCAGAAGAAGGATATACCAACTAAGGTGTCAGGTGGTCCCAAGATCAGGGACACTGGCAGCGTAGCTGTTAACGCCAAAATTTGGCACGGTTCACATGTGATTTGGTTAAGGAAAGAAGATATATCAGCCGTTGGAAGCTAATCAGAAGAAGCCAGATTCAGGAAGGAATCATGAGGACCACGACATGGCAGTCAATTACCTTATCTACTAATTAGGTAGTTTTGATAATTTTTAGGAAACCTGATCTCGTATCTGATCGGGGTTTGTTAGTTTTTCCTTTTATAATTAGGAAACTTCTGTTTCGTGTCCTATTAGGACTGTACCAACTCGGGGTATATATACGTATGCCCGGGTACCTTGTAAACTATCACAATCGATCAATCAAATTCGGCGCATCGCCACCCTTTACCAACGGGTTCTTGCTTCTCGAGCGGGGCTGCATCGGTTAGGTCCGAACTCCTGCGAGAGGGTAAGTCTCGTTACCCCGACTACCAATCGGCTAGGACTTTCTCGGTTAGGTCCGATATTCTAGTCGGTCTATGGTAGTCGGCTTACCACGGTGTATCGGATCTGTCTACGGCTGCATCGGTTCGGTCCGAGCTCTTAGGCTGGTCAGGTATATCACATCACGCGTGCGTAGATCTTATCAGTTTACTGGGGACGATTTATCATCAGTTCGTGCTGCATCGGTTGGGTCCGACCTACTGAACTGCCAGCGATAAATCGTTCCTGCTAGGCTGATGGTTTTTGCGCAAGCGTCTTATCGGAATGTATAGCCGGTAAGTTATTTTCATCACAGTTGCATTAGGTCTATCGGCTCGTTGAGGTTCCTTTACTATTATCGATCTGTGCTGCATCAGTTAGGTTTGAACTACTAGATCGATAATAATAGATTCATCCTTGTCGGGCTGATCGGCGTATATGCGACGTTCTATCGGAGTGCTTAGCCGATAGGTTATCTTTTTATAAAGCCGACTGTATTATCTATACTGCTTTGGTCATCTATAGTATCATCGGTTTTCTAGCCGATGCATATGTGTTTCCTCGGCAGTCGGCTGGCTTTCTATCCTGCATATCTATTTTATCATCGGCTCCTAGCCGATGCACACGTTGCACTAACAGCTTATCTATTTGTTTATAGCGCTATCGGTTTCCTAGCCGATACACAGGTGCCATCGGCCATCGGCTACGAGGAGCCTACATCAGCCCGTATCGACCGATAGCCGATGTGCAGTTGCTGCTGACCCGGGCACGAGGACCAACAAGGACCCGGACGCGAGCACGAGACCCGGGCACGAGCATAGCGGCATCGGCTGGAAGGAATCCGTATCGGCTTGCTGGCCGATTGGATCAGTAATCTAATTTCTTCATCTCCTTGTCAATTGCTGGGTCAAATTGACTGGCACGCCCGCGAACCTCAATATTTTAGGACCTGCACTGGAGCTAAGCAGATCTCCCAGGCCTTCGCGTGTCACCAGACGCCGAACCAGATCGTCAGCAAGCTTTTTGGCACACCCGGCGGTTTTCGGCGTCAACAGTAGCCCCAGCACCGATCAGCACCATAACCGCACCGCCGATAGCACCAACTAGCCGGCCACACCAAGTGCAGAGTAGACTGGCCCTAGCTCCACGCCACCCGATGCTGTGCCTCCTGGCCCAACACCAAGCAGCACAACCCCTCCAAGCAAACCTTCGGGCTCATCTCCAACAACCTCCACTCCTAGTACACAGGAGTGGAGGTTAATATTTCCAAGAGGTATGAGATCTTCAATCTTCAAAATATCTTGAAATATTGTGCAATGTCTTGAGTGCAGCATATCTATGCTGGAAGCCAAGTGACACTGATCCCAAGGGGGCAGCAACACCGACCCCCATCATCATCCTAGTCCTGACTGAGGCCAAGCCAGAAGAACCTCAGGACGAGCCGAGTGCCGCCCTAGCCCTCGAGAGTGAGGTGGCGCACTCAGTTGAACCGCAAGCCTCTCCCAGTCGGGATGCTGCCAAGCCAACCGAAGACCTAGTCACCGAGCTGACTGAACAACCAACACTTCCTAAGGGCCCTAGACCCAGAACCCCGTCTCCTCCTTTGTACTCATCCTCAGAGGAAGGCGACCTCCCTAGGCTCGAAGCCCCTCCACGCAACTACCCCCGGTGATTTTATTGGGTTAACCCGGATGGAAGTGATGATATGCTGGAGCTGGACAAGCGAGCCACTAAAAAGGAGCGAATTGAGCTGATGGAGGCCACCATCAAAGCTTCGAGATAGGTCCAGGTATGCGACTTAGCTGACTATAACTTGAACTTCATGTTGGTTGTTTGATCTTGTAGTTGTGTAGCGATAACTCGCCTTGTTTGATAATTTTGCTTTGTAGAAAATCATTGACCAGTCTAAGAAGATTAGTCAGGCACTTGCCTGGCTCACTCCTTAGATCTCTCAATTTACCTAGCTCCAGGCTGAGAAGAACAAGCTGGAGCGGACCAGTAAGGACAGGGAGGCCTGGCTGAGGGACTCAGTCAACAAGCTGTAGGACGAGCAATGGGAGAAAATTGGGACCATCAGAGGTAAGCCTCCCTTTTGCCTGAGTAGCTCTAGGTATCCTCAGTATGTTTCTGATCTTCTAACTTGCTTGGCTGTAGCTCATGAGACAAACCTTCACAATCAGTCCCTGGAGATTGAACGCCTGAAGAAAGATCTCAAGGAGCTTGAGAAGGCGAAATCCAAGGTTGATACCGAGTTTACAAGTTGCATGTCTGCTCCTGAACTTTAGCCAACTAGATAACCAAGTTTCCTTATATCTTGTGTTTGGATGGGGAGCCTTCAAGGCAATAGAAAATTCGTGGAGTGCCATAGTGGGCTCAGCGAAGGCTCTATTGGACATCATGTAGCCGAGCCAAGCTGGATCCAGTTCAAGCACTCCTGCCTAGGTGTTAGAACGCCTTCAAAATGCTCTGGTATTCTTGAAAGAATTTGATATAGAGCATGCCACCTTGGGAATTTCCCAAACCCTTACATGACCAAGTATCTCTACCCCCAGGTGGACATTGAGGTGGTCGGCGAGGAGTTTGCTAAGGGCACCACCCCGGAGCAAGGATTGGAGCTGATCAACCAGACGAGGCCCGTTGCATGAGCAATAGCCAAAGATCTGCCGCTGTAATTGCTCTACCCATAGAACAAACTCTTCTGAGTGGTCTGTGCGTGAGAAAAGCAGTAATAATCTGTATATTTTGTAAATGCTTTTGTTTGTTGCAAAATTTGGCTGAGTGCATGCTTTATCATAGTCATCATTAGTTTTACCTGACTAGCTAATTTGCATCGAGTGTTAAGGATCCACTTAAAAAGCGTTTATCCCACAAGCCTATACTCGGCAAGAGTTAGTGTGATCGTTATAAAACATCATCACTTAGATAAAATAGACTCGAACTCCAGCTCATGGGCCCCGGGTACCTTATGGGAAGCTTTGTGGGTACTCGGATAGAGGATGGGCCTAATCCTATAATTACAGATACAATAGGACTCGGCGTATGTAACCTTGCACGATAAGGGAAAGGGAATAGTCCTAGCTGGGTACATTGTATTCTTAGAAGGAAATTCCTTGGTCAAGTCCGACTGAGATTCCTAACCTTGCCTTCTCAGTATATAAGGAGAGGCAAGGAGCCCCCTGTGGCAGAACGATCTCACCAGAGAAGACACCACAATCTCACCAGAGAAACCTCAAAGGCAATATACAACAGCTGGAAGTAGGGTATTACCTCACCTTGAGGGCCTGAACCAGGATAAATTGTTTTGTGTTCCTTTGCAATCCATCAAGTTTAGGTCTCATGAATAGCCGCATATAATTATTGCCGATACAAAGCATCGATAGTTGGCGTGCCAGGTGTCACACCCTGAAAATCGGCCTAATTAAAAATCATTTTGGGTAAATGGAAATACAAGAATACACTACGGTAGTTTGTGAAAGTGTTTGACTAAAATTCTGAAATTTTCAATATTAAAAATCCCATGTTAAAATTTAATTAATGCTTGGATGCTTTTATATTCCCTAGGGTTTTACCAGAATATTTTAAGCACTCAAGTATTTATAATAAGAAATCCGCTCTTGTTCCATGGTGGTTTTCACCTTTGGTAAATGCCCCATGGTTTAATTAACTCTCAAAAATTTTCTCGGATTTTTCAGAGCTCCAGAACTAATTTTAATATAATAAAGATCATTTTAGTAATTAAGTAAATAAAAGAAAAATTCCTTTTTCTTTTCCCAAGTTCGACTCGTTCCTGCTCCAACCCTTTGGTATATCTCTGTCAACTCAAACTCTGGTTCCCCTCTTCTTATGATTTGCGACATCGCCAGACCCTTGAATTTCTGGAAAAAGTCCGATTCCGAAAATCCTCATCGAAATCCAAATTCCGAAGTTCTCGACATATCCAATCTCAGAAACCCTAAAATCCCTTTGATTTTTCAATCCATACTCTCGGAATCCAATAAACCGATATCCTCCAGTATTCCGAGATTTTGCCCAACTTTAGTCTCCATAAAATATTCTCGTCAATCCCTTTATCTACAGAATATTTACAATACTTTAATATTCTCCCGTAATACTTTCTGTTTTCCAAATTCCCAAAATATTCCTACATTTTGGATATTTAATTAATCCTCGAATATTCCAATTTCTCGATCACCGTAGAATATCCTCCATTTCCAAAATTCCGGATTCCATAAATATTCCTGAATTTTCTGATTCCAAATTATTCTGAATATTTTGAATATTCCAATTCCCTCAATTCACACCAAATATTCCCCATTCTCGAATTCCGGAATAATCCTAAACATCGGGTGTTTAATTATTTCTCAAATATTTCGTTTCCCACAAAAGAAAGGTCCCGATATTGCATTCCAATATTCCTCAGATTTATCAATATCCCAAAATTCCAATTTCGCAAAATTGGAATTTTCCGGAGAAACCCTTTTATTTTCCTCCATTCCCAAACTAGTCCGATTTCCAAAATGTTCTAGTATTCCATATAAAGAATATTTGAAATAATCATTCGGAACCCTAAATCCTCAAATTTCTCAAATTTAGGAAAATTCCCAAAAACCCCTTCGTTTTCTCCTTATTCCTTCTTTTCCATCTTTTCCTTTTTTCCCTTCTTTTTTTTTCCTTTCTTCTTCCTCCTCCTCCTTCTTCTTCCTCCCTTCCTCCTCTCTCCTCGGCCTGCATCCTGAGCCACCCCGAGACGAGCTCTCCTCGGCGTCGCTCAGCCCGGCCAGTGCCTGCCTTCAGCAAACCTCGGCCCGCGCTGCCGCCACGCCAACCCCGCCAGGCCCAGCCACGCTGCTAACCATGCCACCACCAAACTCCTACCTCGTGCTACCGCCTGCTCTGCCTCCCGCCCATATATATACCACAGTCACCCTCTCTCGTGCCCTAGCGCCACTGCCCCATAATGCCGCCACCACCGTGCCCCAGCATCCCATGTGCCACCACCCTAGTTCCCCATCGCCGATGCCGCAATTTCCTTCTACCGACCACCGCCGCCGCCGTTCGCTCGCCGTTGCCGTCACTAGGGGATCTTGTTCCGCCGTCAGTGTCATCACCTTCGCCAGCCACCGGTGAGCATGAAAGCCAAGCGTGCCTGTCGTGTCCATCTTCTCCTCCCCGGCTCGGCATAGTCATCGTCATCGTCTACACCCTAGACAATGCTCCTCCTTCCTCTCTACCGGGTGCCACCATCGGCTAATGCCATCCACGCCGTCGCATGGCTGCACTGCCCTAGAGTCCCCACTCCTGCCACCGGTCACCACGACCGCCAAGCACCCCGGGTGCTGGTGTTGCACCATGTCCTCCAGCAGTCACTCCTCGCCCTTGTCCCACTGACAGGTGGACCCCACTGGCCTACCCTCACTAGTAAATGACAAGCGGGCCCCACGCTTGGGTCCTGAAGCTCTCTCGACCGTTCGATCTCCTCAGACTGAGTCTCAGTTGTCCGATCTACATAAAATCTCGAAGCCAAACCTCTGCCGTCCAATCTCTGAGATTTAATCTCGGCTGTCAGATTTCCATAACCCCTTGGATGAGGCCATTTCAGCCCTAAAGCCACCTCATAGGCCATCTCAGCTGCCACATCAGCTCTTCTGCCCACGTGTTGCTATGTGGCTCTCTGTGTCACCCGGTCCATCATCCCAGCTTCTCCTCTGTCCCATAAACTGAGTCCACATAAGCCTAGTCACTGACAGTGGACCCCACATGTCAGTTCCCTTTTAAAATAATTCTTTTAATACAAAAATCCAAGGGAATATTCTTGAGAATATTCTTTTCAATTCTTTTCAGATTTTCTCTAAAATCAATCTTCTGGAAGCCGTAACTTTTCCATCCAAACTCTGATTCGACCCGTTCTTCTTCCTAAATTCATCTAAAATCATGATCTACCTGTTATGTACTTTTCATGTTCTGTTTATTTGGAGTTTCTTGGAGTTTATCCTCATTTTGTGTGTAGTCTTTCGTTTCCGCCATTTCGGAAGATCGCCAAGTTTACAGGAGAGTTCGGAAGATTTGTGGAAGACTTTTCTATTGCAAGGCAAGTCACACGACAATGTTGTTGAGCATGTTGATCCCATTTGTGAAAGTTATTTTATTTTAATGTTATTGTATGAAATATTTTGGAATGTCATTATAGGGCAATTATTATTATTCCGATATTCCTTGATTATTATGGCCATTTTGATATTGTTACCTTTACCTTGATACCTTGGGTGATTAATGTTGACTAGCTGGATGTCTAATTAATGGTCTAGCTAGATTATTTAGGATTTGCTTAGCCAATGCCTAGAAACTTGAGCGTCATTTTAGTGGGATAATTAATGACATATTTATGGAAAATTTAATGGTTAATGATTATAATTTTCATGACCGTTGGTCGTGGATGGTTAATTAAATGTGACAACTAAAACCTGATGAATTGGTGCGTTGTGAGCACATGGAATGATGATGTTGCTAGTGGTGCTCATAACAATTAAGGACCGGTTCACAGACTACTTTCGAGTATCGCGGCACATGGCTGACATGATGTTGAGATTGTGTCTTGTGGATAAATTACTACACCTCTGGCCAGAGTAAAACTATTTGAATAGCCATGCCAACGGTTAATGGGCTGGCCTAGCAATGTTTTTCGTGATTAGTCCTACACTACTAATAAAAGGTGATAAAGGATGGAATCTTCATAGTTCCAGTTTGGAGGGTTGTGGTTTGGGCCTAAACTGCATAGAAGTGTTGTTCAGTGAGTGGTTAATACTGATTATGTCGAGGGCCACCCTGAGACTTGTACCGTTATTTGCAACTTGACATGTCAACGCTAACTATTGGAGTGGTTGGGTCTCAAATAAAACCAAATAAATATTGTAACCACCATGCCTCAAAGCAGACTTGAAGTCGCGAACTACAAATACGTTACAAACTCATGGCGCCGAACCCGAAATAAATGAGATACTCAGCAAAAAAGCCTCCACCAATCCTCCCTGAGATATGCCCATCAAACCACATGATGGTGGCGACCAAGAGGGTACATATCATAGAGGACTCGATCTACATCGGCTATTAAGCAAATATCTCAATTATTTCAAGCTCATACTTGTGTTCGACTAGCTCCCAGGAAAACCACTAGTCTCTCACATTCATCTAAAGCAATGGTATGCAATAATAGCGTATATAAGTAAATAAATTAAATCTATAAGTCAGGGTTTACATAGGCCGACCGGCCAAATAATACGATTCAGCGGAAGCTTATCTACCCGTACCCACAAGCAATCGACTAGGGGTTGGCCCCTGTTAGAACCATTCTTGAAGAAGCAACGGATCCCACGGCACTCATCCTATTCAACTCATCACCTACAACAAGTCTAAAGCAGCAACATAGAATAAAGCAAGAGTGAATACATTATCGAAATAATGTACTGGTAAGGTCAATCCTAAAACCACTACATGCAAGTTCTAAGTCAAGGAAAGGCTATCTGTAGGTTCAGTTTTGCGTAAAGCAAATTTTAGTTCACAATCATTTACAACGGTTATTAATAAAATAGTAAAACATATACAATAAGTAAATAAAGTTATCAACATAACATCATCATTTTACTTGCTGCCCTCCCCGGCAACAAGTCATCATAAGCATCATAATTATCAAAAATCTCCAATACATATCCCAATTTCATAAACACATTTGTAAAGCTCAAAACTATACTCATGACACGTCACTATGTCACTCATGACCGCGAGCACGGCTAACCGATTAGTTTTGACTCTGCAAAGTTTGTACAACTTTACCCACATGATATGAATTCTCTAGTTTGTCTTATGCTGGCCAGAGCACTACCACAGTCTACACGCTGAGTGCGGTCTAGAGGTCACAACCTAGCCTTTACATTGTTCAATGCCTAGCCTTGCACCAGCGACAGCAAGAGGGAATCCACAACGAGGGGCAACCCTAATGTCGCTAGGTGGCGGGCCCACACCTTAACCTAGCGCCATGGCGGCAAACAAAGTAAGCCCTCTATTTCCCCACGAGGCACTATACCGTTGTATTGGATAGACTTAGACGCCTAATGCCGTTACGGGCCGTTAGGTAGTTCCTATGAGCTAGTAGAATGACCTAACCCATACTACTTAGGCCTACCATGTGCAAGGCTAAACATTGGACAACTTAATGAGCTAAGGCCATCCCATTCTGGTGCATGGGTTGTACGGTAAACAATAGAGAGTGACATAGAGTTTGGTCCTTAATCGACTCAGACGAACACTCCCCCTATCGGTGTGCAACTACTCCATATGCACACCACTTGCCGCCCAAGTCTAAAATCATATTTTCCATCATTTTAGTTTAGAAATAACCAGAGGCTTCACCTTTGTCCAGAAGTTGTAAAATTCCCATTTTAACAAGTATAAGGTGACCATTATATTTATTAGCATGTTTCTAAGCATGGCTAAGCATATGAAAGCATAATAAGCAAGTATAAACCCATTTGAGCACAAGTGAAGTGCTCTAACCATCACTAGGGCTACAAACAGCAAGGAGTACAAGGTTTCAAGGTGGATAATGCAACAAATAGGTCATAGCTACCAATTACCACAATGTAAATATCGTTATTCACAAATACGCATGCCATTTTATAAACAACACATTTCATTCCCCAAATCATAGGATTCAACTTAGTCAAAGAGGAGGGGAGAATACTTGCCTTACTCTTGAATACCTAGAGCAACCTTCACTTCACTCCCTTACTGACCTCGAACTCGTCCTCTAGAAAGGAATTTAATGTACGATCGAATAAATAGCAAATAATGCGAAAAATCCAAAATGCTCTAATATGCATGAGGTTTTTACAGTAGGTTGCTACTGATCTAAGGTGAATTTAGGTGAAGGAATTTCTATTTTATCGCTTTTCGTTTGGGAGTTATGAATTTTACAAGTTCTATATACGTGCTACGGCATTTGTACTCTATATAAATTTAAGAGATACTTTATGAGGTGTTTTTGTCAAGTGTGACCCTTATACAGTGTATAGGTATTAGTTTGGGTTCAATTCTAGTAAAGGAAGTTCTATTTTACTACTTGGTCTTTCGGAGATATAAATTCTAGAAGCTATACACATGAAATAGGGTGTTTGCACTCTAGATGGATTTTATGGTTACCTTAAGAGGTAGTTTTGTCAAATTCTTATCTTCAGTTTTAAAGGTTTTGTTGTCGATGTTTTACACCGGCAATATGAATATGGGGCTACCCGGCGGATGGAAACTCGGTGGATTGCAAAGGAACACGGGGAGATTTATATTGGTTCAGGCCCTCAATGTGAGGTAATACCCTACGTCTAGTTGTGATGTTATTCCTTTGAGGATTTGTGTTGATCTATGATCTTCTGCCCTTAGGGGGCGCCCTGCCTCCCATTATATACTAGGGGACAGGGGTACAAGGTAGGAGTCCCAGCCGGATACGGCCAAGGGATCTCCTCTTAGAGATACAATTTACCCAACTAGGACTGTATATTCCTTATCATACAAGGCAAAGTCTGCCGGGTGCTACTATATCTCTAATTGCAAGGCTAGGCCCATCCTCTATCCGAGTGGCCCATATGCTTGTGATGAGGTACCCGGGGCCCATGGCCTCCACAGCAGCCCCTAAGACCTTCATAGTTGAGTCACAGCTGATGCCAAGTGCTCATCCTCCATGGTGAAGATTGCCCGAGTGCATTACTCCCGAGTACTCTTTGTCCAAGTGCGTCTTCTTCCCGAGTCCTGCTTCATGTCAGTTGGCAGCGAGGCTATGAAGGGCTCCATGTAGAAGTATGAATAGTGTGCACTAAATAGGCGCACCTATTAGGTGTAGCCCCAACTTTGTGCTTAATTGTGAAAACAATTAAACATAAAGTCAAAGATCTTTAACCTTGTAGTCTTTCCCAAGTAGTATACTACTAGTATATGAGACTCTTCGGTATCATGTCAACCGGAATATGATTTATAGTCTTTGCCGAGTAGAATGCCACTCGTATATGGGACTCTTCAGCTTCATGTCAGCTGGAAGGGGTGTTTATAGTCTTTCCCGAGTGGCGTCCCACTCGGAAGTTAGACTCCTCAGCATCATGTCAGCTAGAAGAAATACTTATAGTCCTTCCCAAGTAGTGCACTACTCGGAAGCTAGACTCTTTAGCGTCATGTCGGCTGGAATAATATTGCCCATGGCAACTGTTGGCCAAGCATGTAGGCCGAGTACCACTTTATGAAATTAAATCCATTGCGTGGTCAGGTGTACTTGATAGATACCTGCATCCCCAATTTTGATGAAGACCAGCTGGTGATCCTTATAAAGATATATCCTCAATACCTGGTGGATAAGACAGATACCCAAACACATGTGTTCATCAATTAGGCCTTCATGAAGCATATCTGTTACCTCATTGATTCCTGTTAGTAGCACCAGCACTGCGATTTTAACATAGCTAGCGAGCGGCCCATATTGAGCGTGCTACCATAGAAACTCATATCTTGGTGGCCCAGTACCGACTGTGTAAGCCCAAGCGCACGAATCGAAAACGGCTCTACAAAGGGTGGGGAGAGAGAGAAAAGATTCCTTCATCTTCTCCAATCCACCAATCATTTCGTCTTCCAGCTTCCGCGCCAAAATTTCACCTCCCGCTCCGCTAGGGTTCGCCATTGTTTGCTCTTCCCCACTAGAACTCGGGCGATTCCGTTCCTCCTCATCTATTCCAAACCTTCCGTGACATTTCCCCCAAATCTCCTCATCCCCAACCATGCTGAGGGCTTCAGATCTTGCGGATGTGTCAGATGATGTCTGGCCGACCTCGGATTGCAGGTCAGCTAAGCTAAAGCTCCTGGAGAAGCAGCTGAGGTTGCAGAGCCATGATGTCATCAACTGGCGTCCGGCTGAAGAGGAAACGGTTCTGGAGCCCCTGGAGGGTGAGACCGTCATTTTCGCCTCTTTTTTCCACTGGGATCTTTCTCTTCCTTCTTCCGAGTTCTTCCGCCAGCTTTTTGCTTTTTATGAACTCGAGTTGGTGAATCTGAATACCAACTCGATTCTGCAAATCTCCATATTCGCAACTCTTTGTGTGTGCTTCCTGGGCGTGGAACCCCATTTAAATCTCTTTACATATCTGTTCCATATCAAACCCCAACCCTCCAAGAGCAAAATCCAAGTGATTGGGGTGGGGGGGGGGCAGTATCCAACTCAGGAACGAGATGAAGAGTGTTTATTTGAACATTCCCCTAAAATCTTCTCTCAAAGGCTGGCATAAGGAATGGTTTTATTGTTCCGATCTTGAGCCAAGGAGGCCATGGGTCCTAGGTACCTCACCACCAGCATATGGGCCACTCGGATAGAGGATGGGCCGAACCATGTAATTAGAGATAAGATAACACCCGGCAGGCTTTACCTTGTACAATGAGGAATAATAGTCTTAGTCCGATAGGTTTCTATCTCTAAGAAGGAAATCCTTGGCTGTATCCGGCTGGGATTCCTTATCATGTACCCCGGTCCCCTAGTGTATAAGGGGAGGCAGGGCGCCCCTCAGGGCATGGAAGATCATTGATCACCAAACACCTCAGAGGAATAACATCTCAACTGGACGTAGGGTATTACCTCACATCGAGGGCCTAAACCAGTATAAATCTTTTCTGTGTTCCTCTGCAGTCCACCGAGTTTACCTTCGCCGGGTAGCCCTATAGTTTTATTGCCGGTGCAGAGCATCGACAGTTGGCGCGCCAGGTAGGGGCTCCAGCGAATTCTTCATCAGCAAATTCGACGGATCCAACAAACGGAGTCGACAGCAACAAGTTCTTCCCTGGAGACAAGATTTTCTTCGGAAGCCTCGATTTCATTGCCAACCAGATTGGCAACCTTACCTTGACCGGAGCAGATTCAATCCAGCTGGCCAAGGAACCAGCCGACGTTGCGCCAGTCGACCCACAGGGCGCCGCAATCTCCTTCAATGACTTACTGCGGCAGTCCTTCACATCGCTGAGCATCGGGACAACCCTCTCCTTCGGCGTCTGACTTGCGCTAGGCCTTGAGCCAGCTCGGGTTGGGCCGAGAAGGGGAGAGATCGTCAATCTCCCACACGGACTCGGCGACGCTACGGATCTACATCCCGCACAACAGACTTGATCTCCTGCGATTCAGTTTGGACACGGCCAAGTGCCATTTTAGATTGGATTTAGAGAGGTTGGGGTCATTCTCACTCCGATAAACTACTCGGAGTCCGACTCCAAGTCGGATAATGGTTCGAACACTAGTTCGGACTCCAGTCTGGCGAGTTTTCTCCTCCCCCACGAGATCTTCATGGCTTCAACACCACCCTCTGAGGTGCGCCGACTACAAGAGGACCAACAGGAGGAGGCGCGTCGACTGCAACAACAGGAGGAGGCTGATCGCGAGGCTCACAATGACGGGCTGCACAGAGCTGGGCGAGTAGCCCAGCAGCAGATTCTGCAAACTAAAGTCAGCGATCACGACGTTTTCGTCACGCCGCAAAAGAATGTTGTGGCCACCGCAACTTTGCTGGACACGCTCTAGCTCGGGCCTGATCACCAGGCCACCCCAACTATCGCTAAGATCAAGGCGATGATCATGGCTGCTGCCTGCCAACAGCAACAACAGCAGTCGGGCGACACCCTAGTACTGACTAACCGGTCGGGATCTCCAGCAGCGGGCTCATCCACGTCAGCTCGGCGTCGGGCGGCCGGCTCAAGTCGGCCACGCGAGGAGTCTAGGCAAACTACACTCGGCAATACCAATAACGACAACCGGCGCCGTCACTAGCATGATCGCGGCCTAATCAAGACTCAGAGAGCGCCTAAACATGACTTCCGCCACATAAGCCGGCACCGCGAACGTGCAAAGATGAAGCGCCGCCGACTGGGAAGATGAACAAACATAGCGTTTTTGGCCTCACCAGCACGAGTGGTTAACAAACGTGGTCGAAGCCCGAGCCCTCACGAAGACGACCAGGCATCCCAGCTTTCAAACTCGGGAGCTACACGACCGTCATTGGCCGACTGGCTTTAAGGCCCACTGGGTCGAAAAGCTATGACGGCAAGACAAATCCGAGTGCTGGCTTCACGCATATATCAACCTAGCAGTCCGACTGCTGGGGGTGACAAAGCATGCGCTAAACTACCTCCCAGTTGCGCTAGCCGATGGCGGGACATGGCTAACAGGGCTCTCCGAGAACGTCGATCGGAATTCCTAGGGCAGCACTCAGGGATCGGTTCATCGCCAACTTCATGGGAACTAACGAGAGGGCCGTCTTCGAGGCACGATCTTTATCAGCTGGAAACAAAAGGAAGAATGAGCCTCTGTTTGAGATTTCATCAAGAGGTTCTCCAGAGCCGCAACAAGATCCAATGATCAAAGACAAGGCTGTCATCGCTGCTTCGCAAAGGAGTAAAGGCGTCCCGTTCACCGCGAAGTTCACTTGGAACCACCGCATTTGTCGGGCTCTGTTCGACATGGCGAACAAATACGCCGACATCGGCGAAGCGGTCGCAGAGGCACTCGCCGAGAAAAAGGAGTCCCGGCGAAGGCAAAAGGCGACAGGCCGACAACGGCCATCGCAGAACAAGTCTGGCAACCGCAAGGCGAAGTCGGAACGAGTGGCCAACATGGAGCATACTCCGGTCGGGCCCCAGGCGAACAACGACTAACCGAAATTCATGAGTGGGCCTGCCATTCCACCCAAGCGGCATGCACGGCGGCCAAAGACTGCTCGTGCTCAGATTTGCCTTCGAGCAGGCTGTTCATCGTACTGGCACCAAAGGAAAAAGACAAGCCAGAACTTAGGTTCGGCTGGATGAATTTTTCAAGATCCTCAAGCCGAGCTCAATCACATCTTCGGGGGCCGCTCGCATATGAGTCCAAGCGCATGACTTTCAAGCACGCGCAGACATCAACATGGTCTCTACAACGCGAACC